>JACEVL010000182.1:642500-1030000 GCA_020284085.1 Aporrectodea caliginosa | reverse complement strand
CGCCATTGACCATATATGGGGAACGTTCTTGCTATTGGTGATTGGGAATGCAAAAGCCTGGCTACGTAGCGTTGACCGTTTTCTGCCAAAACTTTTATAGTGACCCATTCTTCAAGAGATTGAGCGAGCAGCTTCGGATCATGTCAGCTGGTCTTTGACTTTGAGGTCATTTAATGTCACAATCCGGGTTACTAAATCTTATAAGCATAGGCTGGCATTCATTCATCAGCGTTGGATGAATGCGTGCATTCAAAACCCCATTATAAGAACCGAGAGACGCGCGGTCACTGCGTCAGGTGGTGGACGAATGCGCTGACCAGCGAATGACCAGACTGACCAGCGAATGACCAGACTGACCAGCGAGTGACCAAACTGACCGCTGACGTCCAGATGTCGACACTTGAGACGTCAGGGTTATGACTGCATCGAAAACTCAGGGCATAAAGGGCGTCGGGAAGAGCGTGCATGGAGGGCGACTCCATTACCAGGGTTTATATAAGGGGCTGCAGAGAGCATGTAGGTCAATCCCACTAGTTGCCTATGCTAGGGACAACGAAGAGCAAACCTGTAGGCCCTATACAGAGGGGAATCGACTTGGAGCAAGTAAAGGCGGTTTCAGTAGGGTCCGGTTTGTAGTAGCCTGAGCCTCTGTGCATATATGTAAGTTGTGAAGCGGTGTGTCTTCCTGCTTGATAAATAAACGAATATATCATCATCATAAAAAAGAAGCAGAGGGGTCGGAAATATATATATATATTATATATAAATATATATTTATAATAAAACTTTACTAAGCCGCAATTAATTTGTTTTATTCGCGATTTGTTCCTCGTGTCGCAAAGCACTCGCAGTGCGGCAGTGGATACAATTTATAGGAGTTTACAAAATGAATGCTTTGATTCACACACAGCGAACAATCGCAATAACTAATACTTCCAAGTTTCGTTATTTTTTAAGTGAAGTTAATGAACTTCCATAATACGTCGGGATTCTGCACTGACCAATAGTCAACTACGATGCAAGCATGACATCGGCATTTTTTAAATTAAAAATTAAAAGAAGTTTCAGTCGCAGTTTAAACTTTTAGCTGAAGTACTAACAGGAACATCAAATTGTACACATGAACGTCAGAGAGAGACGAAACACAAGTAGGCCTACACAATTACAACTAAAAAACCATTGCGACACGTACTGTCACTGGAAAATGGAAATACTAGTAGACCCAACGAACCAGTACACCACTGCACCAAGTACTCTCAGTAGGCCTATTGTACACTAGTGCAGTCACTATGAGAAAACTGTGCACTTTCCTTTTGTTCGTCCACAATGGTAGCCTTGCCAGTTGGCGTATCTAAGGCGCCATAGCGCCCAAATTTCGGCCAGGAAATAACGTATTTCCTGGCTTTTCAATGTGTTAGCGATGACCCGTTAATGCTGATCATCAGCAGGTTGCTGTGGGCCAACAGTCAATGCAACGAAATTAGAATAGCTGTTAGTAAGCCTATCATAGCAACCAAATAACGAAAGCAGACGAAGTTACGGTGACCGAGAAGGACCAAGTTGCTGTGTGCCTGAAAGGATAACCCCATGCACTCCTTAAAAAGTATATCACAATATCAACCTATACATCAGGCCGACTGGTCATAATGGAGACTATTATTATCATGGAGTCATTTGGTGTAAGACTGTGGGCAATGAATTTGAGGGGCCCAGAGGGGGTGAATGGAATATGGAGTTAACGATTAAGATTATGATCGCGTGTCCTACGCCCATGATAATCGTATACAGAATCAGAATGACAACGACGAGGCCTGTGTGCTAACCATGTGGCGTTTATATCTATCAGAACAATTTCTTAAATCTTTGTGTATCTATAGGCGTAATCAAGAAAAACTAACGATATCTGCCTAAATCGATAACCAATCAGTTACATCATATCAAGACGTATCCTTCACTTTGAGCCAATTGAGCTTATCTCTGTATAATAACCTATAGCAGTGCTGTCCAACCCGCGGCCCGCGGGCCGCATGCGGCCCGCCGACGGATTCTAAGTGGCCCGCCCCAGCTCACTAAATATTTGCAATTTCTGTAAAAATGAAGTAAAAGACAAAGTCACTGCCCTATACCTGCATAACTATTAGTGCTTGAGCATTTATTTTTTGTTACTGAACTATTATAAAGCATTATACACATTCCATACAATACAATATTCATTATTATTATTACACAATTAATTTTAATACAGTTAATATTTTCAATAAATTTTAGTCGCTGCTTTTGAGTTTAATGGTGCGGCCCTCGGCTTCAAGAATAACTTCTGCGGTGGCCCGCGGGGTCAAAAAGGTTGGACAGCACTGACCTATAGCCTACTCTATATGGCGGCGCCATCATGATTTACCTCTTGCTGAAATTCACCACCAGATGGCAATAGTAGACGACAACCGCGTCTAATAATGTGGAGTGCCTCTAGACGATCCATTGTTTGGGGTTTTGAGGGATAAGCGCCTTCCAGTGATAGGGGGACTTAGCACTGATGAAATTCGACAGTTAAGACGTCAGCGGGTTTCAATGGACAATGCTGTCAGGACAGCATAAGGTACCTTTCCCGGTTGCTTTTCCACATCGCAGTGAAAGTCTCGTCGACACAAAGCGCGTGCCATTTAAATATTCTGAGACGTTTCATATGATTCTCCTCCAGCTCTATAGCCTGCTCCGTTAGTCTCTTTCTGCGTATCTTTGCCATACTGTCTTCCAAAACAACGCTTTGACTATGTCATGGAAGTATAGTCTAGTTGTAGACTGCCTTCGTTCTTCGTTCGTCTGTCCTTAACAGTATGCTAAATAAAAGGTCGCTTAGTCGAAGAAATAATTACAGTAGAATTTAAATGGATCTGTGCAGCTAGAAAGATTAAAGGTTTCAGGCCTAATTAGAACAAAACAAAAATAGGCCTATAGAAACAATTGAAATTAAACTAAAGGTCTGTTGGCCCCTATGGTGTTTTCGTGAAATTTTAAGTAGCCTACTTTGTTCATGTTATCCCACATTCATGGCAGTCATTGCATTCAATCGTGACAAGATCCCCGCTTTGGGCTAGCAGTCGTCCCTATGCTTTTACTCTCCGTGCGAACTCCTTATACTTCTACTTAATCAATAGTCTTTTCCTAAATGGAGTGTTTTTCTTGTCTTTTTTCCTTTCTTGCGATTGTTAGTTAAGGTTTATAATGATATACAAATGCAATGCACTGTACTCTTAAATACATCCGGGGCCGATGAGAGGGGGGGGGGGGTTGCTGCCCCGGGGCCCGGTTCTATGGAAGGGGCCCTTGGCAGGGGCCCAGAAATGTCTAAAATTTTGTTCAAACTGAAGAAATCTGTGGATTTTGGCCTAATGCAGTCTGTAGGCCCTATATGACGAATGCTTCATGATACCTGATATCTAC
Source organism: Aporrectodea caliginosa (assembly GCA_020284085.1). NCBI lineage: Eukaryota > Metazoa > Annelida > Clitellata > Crassiclitellata > Lumbricidae > Aporrectodea > Aporrectodea caliginosa. The sequence goes on along the minus strand of JACEVL010000182.1, from coordinate 1,026,559 downwards.
ACAGTATACACAGGGCCACGGACGTGTGTATCCGTTGTGCCTATCTAGGTCACAACCACTGCTTAAATTTATACCCTTTGCCTTGCCTATAGGTCTACTGAGCTCCTGCGCTGAGGAATGTGTGAAATAATATCTGCATTGTCTCTCTCGCGCGCCTTTTTTCTCTTGCAGTCTCTTGCAGTCTTTTTCAATATCTCTCTGCATCCTCCAGTGTTCATTTTACGCGGCCTATTGTGAAAGCAGATCTTCAAGTTCAGAATACAGTCGCTAATCCATTCGTTTACTTTTAAATAAAAACGATTTAAATTAAATTTCAAGTTTAATTGCTTCAATTTACTAACTATGTAATGAAGCGTTATAGAGGAACCGATCTAATGAATTTCTTTACCAAAAAGCAAGACAATAACGAATGTGACGGTGGTAATGGGACTGAAGACAGTGAAGAGGTTAGCACTGCAGATAATTCTATTAGCAATGTTGTTAACGAAAACGATTTAACAGCTGCTGTGAAACTTAATTCAGTCTCAGTTGCTCATTCAGAAGATTTAGGAAATTAGGAGTAAGCACAGTAAAAAGCGTTGGTCATCGCTCATCAGAATGATTTTGGACTAGCTGTTGGTGCAAAGTTAACTGATGCAGACAAATTTCGATTTCTGATTGAATTCTATAGGCCTATATACAGACCTATTTGCTCCACCAGAATCGTATGCGTGGCCTAGCGCTTCGCATTGCACAACCCCTCTGGTAAATCCTAGCTAAGCCACTTATTTAAGTCACATCTTTTGTGGTCATTATTATAGTTGAATCATTTGAATTTGTAAAAACACTGCTTATCAGTATTTGGAGATTCATCAGCAGTCAGCCTAGAATTGATTATTGGTTTTCTGGCAAGCATAAAATCTTTTAAAATTTAATAATTGAAATTTGAGTTATTATTCAAATAAATAATACTTTAACTTGCTGCTGGATGGAAGTCATTATAATAAATAATTGATACCAAATTACCAATATTTGATATTATATTCCATTAAGTTGATGATGAATTAGAGGATAAATTATCATCAGAAATCTGGAGCTCAATTAAGGAAAGAAAGATTAATGAAAGTCAGAATTACAAACGAGAGACAGACGCTCCTTCTAAGTCTTGCATTTTCAATTTCATAAAAAGCGAATGATGCAGCAAATCAAGCTGACAGCTAGTATCATTACTAGTAGGCCTAAGTAGTAGTAGAAGTTGAGTTGATGATCATGGTACAGAGCGAGTTGTTGATGTAGTGATTGTAGTCCATGTAGACAATGCAGCAACTCATTCTCTTGCAATTGAATATCATAATGCGATAACTGTCATTTAAAAATAATTTATCACATTCACATTATCACATATTCATATTTCTGTAATTTCTTTATAATTATAGTCAGAGATGGACCTTTTAAACCAGAAATTGATTTTCACGTTTACTTATATTATTATCGTTTACTTATATTATTATTATTATCATAATTATTATTATTATTTTTTTGTTTTTTTGTTTTTTTTTGTTTTAAAGGTAAACATGATCCCTCAGGGATTTCAAGATTAATTAAAATTATTATTATTATTATTATTATTATTATTATTATTATTATTATTATTATTATTATTATTATTATTATTATTATTATTATTATTATTATTATTATTATTATTATTATTATTCATAATATGTAGTTTGATAGCCTTTTTATAGGCTTACATCCAGAGCTTCTCATTTGAAAATAGAAGGCGATTTGAAAATCTATCGCGCTGGATTGAGTAGGCGATCGATGAGCGATCGACCTCTTGACCTTTTGTGTACAACGTATTTTGTGTATCGTATAATTATGGTTGTCCATTAACTGCTAGATCATACGAAACACTTAGCCTATTAACTGTCGATAAAGTTCCTCTGCTTGTCGATGCAATGTTGTATCGATCCTCAGGAGCGTAGCCAGACTCAAATTCAAGAGGAGGCAACTTCACAGACCATTGGCAAAATCCTGGTTATTGGGGTCATTGGTCAATAAGAGTTCCAGTATATAAAAAAGCAAGAGGAGGCAACTGCCTCCTCGTGCCTCTATGTAGCTACGCCTATGTCGATCCTAGCCTGAACCTTCACAGGTAATGTAATTTAGATAAACGAAATAATGGCCTGGCTCCAGGTTCCTCTTGGAGTCTAACTCATCGAGCGCGATCGATTTAGCGATCGACCAGACCTTTGCTAGGCGATCGACCAAGGAGATCGATAGATCGATCGCCTCAAATGAGAAGCTCTGCTTACATCAGATTTGGGCTTAATGATAAAATTGAAAAAACGAGGGGCCCTGATGGACCGTGAAAAGTGTCTGCCCCGGGGCCCGCCTTGGCTCTCGACGCCCATGAATACATCACTCATCCTGCTGTAACCTAATAATATCATTGACGATGGACCTAACGTATACTGTCATTTATTGAAGGTGTTTCCTCTTAGGTCTTTTCTTTTCATGCGTTTGTTGAAGTAGTTAAGTTAGTTAAGGTTTATTTAGTATAATATTATATGAAACTTTGTACTTTTGTGGATTCTACTCATCCAGTTATTTAAGAATATGATTTGCTGCCATCACTCTTTATGCAACATGACTTCGTAATTAGGTGTCCCTATTTAGCGGGATCTAATGATCCCTTCAGGGTCTCCTTTTTTGAAACCATACAAGTTATTCATGTTATTGCATTACACTGTGAATTCTATTGCTGATGTTTCAAAATAAAAAGAATTGATTGATTGATTGATTGATATACCTAAAGGGGCCTACTCGAGTGTACGTCAAATCGGTCGTTGTGGAATTGTTGGGCGCTCTACTTTTAAACATTGTCAAACTTTGTTTGTTTGTTTTGTGTCGTTTCTATGGATGCCCACAAAAATGGTTGCACGGGGCAAATATGCAGAACTAGGACTCGCCATCTTGGCTTCATATGGATCGAAAAATGCTCCTATGATAACTGCAGAAGAGGCAATTCCCCGTGCATTGTGTATCGATGTGAAGCGCTAGATGAATGGTAACATCACTGGCGTGAAGAGCAGAACATAGGAAGCGGGATCGACACCCGCTACCCTCTCAAAGGTTGACTCAGCCTGTCATTCGCTAGGTGACGTTGGTAAAATGAGCAGTAGGATAGACGGGCGACTTGCATGGCTGCCATACAGTTAATCCTACTCCTGTAATAACTTGAGATCATCCGTTCATACTATGACCTATAATCATACTGCGTACTTGTCAGTTTGAATTAATAATGAAGAAGAATATATAATTACTATGATAGCTGCAGCACACTAATACGTAGATCGGTTGTCCAATTTATCGATTAGGCTTAATATAACTTCAATAGTAGGCCTACTATTATTATATGTCTATTATTATATATAGGACTTCAATTAAGTTGTTGCATGCTGGAAAATATATAAATACTAAGCTCAGCTGTGATGGCTGAGTGCAGAGTTTACGGGTTAGGCATACGCATGACTGCACTTCGAGATTGAGATTCGAACTCCGGACGTACATTAGTCAATCACTCGACGGTTGAGTATACGTGTCGAATGACATACACTGTCATGCAGAAGCACATATACACCACAGGCCAAGCAACTGGTCGAGCGCAGATTTATGCCTTTCTTTGTATGATTTTCTCTCCTAGTTTCTCTATAGCGCTGTGTCTCTGCCCGTGCATCCGTTTTTCCTGTCTCTCTCAATCTTCGAAATAGGACTGGCATATAGAGGCCCACACCGAAAGCAATCGTTGGCTGCATGCGGGCAACGACCATGGATCGTTTGTACATTTCGTCGATCGACAGATGGGGCTATTATATATTACCGCGTTGATAACTGGCTGTCGGATCGTCTAATCCCCTGCTTCACCGTCCGACGACCGTAAATATGACGTCCAGATTACGCTGCAATCATGGTCGGATTAAACTGCGCGCAGACGGCTTTGCGCTTCTCGGATTCGACGATTTATTAACGTCGAGTCGCATGCAAATGGCCGGCCTGCCTCTGCTTCTGCTGCCTGGCCAGACCAGGTCCGCCCGTGATGGGGTCCGGGGTCCGTTCCTTCTCTGTCGCTGGGACGAGTGAGGGCATCTTGCAGACGGCCTTCCTCTGCCTGACCCTTCTCAATGGCGGGGTTACAGGATGTCGTCTGCTCTCGGTTTGTCGCGTGGGCGGGACTCGTCTAACTGCGATTTCGAAGATTCCCTAATTATTCCAGTGAATATAGGCGGAGAAACGGAATCGATGGGAATTCTGGAATAATGAAGTGGTTCCAGGAAAAGGTGTAATCGACCTAACCGACCCCAGACCTTCCTCATTCCTTCTTCCTTTCGTTTCACCGTTTCGGTTCTTCTCCTAAAGCGGATTCGATTCCCACATAAAAAGTCCTCAGCTGCTTTGATTGATGCGAGGACAAACAGGTCCTCTACTGACCCAGGGCCTTGTCTGCTCTGCAGAAGGCTTCAGCTGCAGCATGGAAAATGATTCTGCCCTCTCCACGTGTGCATCCAGCAGGAGAATATAGAGGCATCTGTGGCTCACACAGTAGCAAACTTTAAACTATAAAGTCCTGTGTTAAAGCTGTTAAATTAACACGGCTTGAAATTGAACATAAGATCCGTTTATACGATCTTCTCTCGCGACAATAATGCGACTCAGTGATAGCAACACCGACGTCCTCCTTTATTAAATGAGTGGGCTTATATACAAGTATACAATTTTACAATCCGGAATTAAAACTTCGGGCTTACATGTTTCAGAAGAAATTGCGAGCATCGGTCGGCTGGTGTGAGGACAAATAAGATCCAAGCGATTAAATCCATAATCATATCAGGGGTGTCAAACCTTTCTAAATGGCGGCCCAGTGGCAATATTTTTCCAGCAAGTGGGGTCAGGGTACCGAAGGCCCCCTGAGCAAATTGGGTTAGGGTCTGGAAGGGGGCTCGGTGAATCTGTCCCAGGAAATTTTTCAAAATTAAATATTAAATGGTGCATTTTTAGCATTTAACAAATCAAATTAGGCTTATAAAATCTTAATTTTGATCTTCGTTAAGGTCACGAACATCACATAAAACTCGTTAATCCTCAGGTGTTCTATAGCTTCTATGTATTCATTCATTCATTCATTTCAGAGATTTATATAGCGCCCCTTCAAGATTATCTACTCAGAAGCGCTCCCGACTCAACCCCGGCTAAAGAGAACAGTCTTGAGGTTAGAGAAGAATGTGGCCGCAAGGGCTCTATGCATTAGGCGTAGATCCACAGGGAGCTCATATTATAGGGTCTACACAAAGAACTCATTTTGTCTTATTCTGATACATAGAACAAGTTCGTGTCAAACGGACTCTTAAAACAAGCTCGCAATAACAAAATTAATTAAACTGTGCAAGGCTCCGCGGGCCAGAAAAACATCGTTGGCGGGCCAGAAAAGGCGGTTCTCAGACACCCCTGTCATATATATAGACCCCATGTAATACTAATAGACACGGGTTTCTGTGGGTAGCGCACTTGGTTATAGTGAATAGTTGATGAATTAAGCGGATTGAGAGGTTGGAAGAGCGTTGTATACGGTAAGAGATATAGGCCTAGTTTGGTAATGAATGCGCCGAAGCTAGGACTTCAAGCAATTGAAGTGATTTGAGAACTGAGGATATGTGGTGATTTTTTGTGAGTTTTTATGACTTCACGGGAGAGAGCACTCTGGATTAGTTGTGGATGTTGATTTAAAAACGAGTCGATTCGATGTAGGCCTAAACTATAAAGAAAGTTGCAATAGTCGAGTTTAGAGGTTCACATCTCGCCTCGACTGTTCGCCTCCTTGGTATACGGCGATGCCAGCTAGGCTCGCTCCTACTTACCTACTTGACCTTTGTCGACCTGTGTCGGGTACTTGGGGTTGTCGCTCCCTACGCTCAGCGGGGAAGGGTCCCGTTTGCCCGTACCTCCATCATGCAAAGTCGCGCTTTTGCTTTTGTATGCCCGACGGTATGGAATGGCCTCCCTCTTGAGCTGCGCCTGTTCCTTAGGTCACTCTCTGACACATTCTATAAGCGCTTGAAAACTGTTCTTTACAACCGTGCTGGAGTCGGGAGCACCTCTGAGTAGTTTGCTTGAAGAGGTATATGCTTGAATGAATGAATGAATTTAACGTGGCTATTGTGCAGGAAGTGTTATAATCAAGTACAAGGCGAAGTCGACGATGGCCACGAAATATATGCTTGTGAGTCGTCTGCAATAAGCAGACCGACGTTCTGGTGACTTTGCTCGAGTAGTTCAAGAATAGAATAAAATATTAAAGAACAAGTCATTTGAACGGAGTGAAATCACTTCACAGATACAGACACATTCCTCTGGGTTTCAGGATAAACACGGTCCGTACAAGGGGATCTTAGAAGGCGTGACACCCATTCACACAGGCAGCGGTGGTGAAGGATCTAATCCGATCAATTAATTGAAAAATGAGCAGGGTCCAGGCGATAAGGTCGCTATAGAAAAATACGTACGATTATATTTGTATATCGCGAGCAACATGGAGTAGTCAACATGCAGGGCATGAATTTGTTAATTGTAGGTCTGGTTCAAGAACCGTCGAGCCAAGTGGCGAAAGAAGGAGCGCAACTTCGAGTCCTTCAAGACTGGGTTCGGCGCCGCAGCTGCAGCGGCCGCAGCTGCCCATCACCATCACCACCACCACCAGTTCAACGGTCTAATGCAGCCCTTCGACGGGGCCCTCTACGCCACCGGTTACCCGTCCTACGGTGGCGGATGGGAGGCCGCCGCCGCTGCCAAGATCCCGCCACCCCCTCCGCTCACCTCCAAAAGCTTTCCGTGGGCATTAAGTCCAGTTAACCCTCTATCTACCCCACCACAGGCGATGCACTTTGCCCCTCACCAGCCTGGAGCGACCAACGGATTCACGGGCACCGGGACAATGGGACACAGTGTGGGCGTCCCAGGCTTCGTGACGGGGTCTGGCACTCCATCGCCTAGTCCTTGTCCCTTTGCCGGGCCGACGCCGTATCTCTACGGACGCGACCAGTACTGTACAAGCATCGCCTCCCTCCGGTTGAAGGCAAAGCATCATACGACGTCTTTCGCTTCCTATCCGGGGGCGATGTGCCCGCGGCAGCCGCCCGTCCCAGCCTGCCAGTACGCCGACCCAGCCACCGCAACATCTTAACCAAGCATCCAAACTACGAACTGTCTCTCCTGTCCTGTTCACACGAAGTCGAAAGATACGCAATGATGACGTCAGTCTTTGACCAGACGATAGCGACAAAGCAGGACGACGTCGTGTGAAGTGAGCAACGTGACCGATCGATCAATGACTGATCCACAGGATTAGGACTTACATTCCGGAGTCTCCGACTCAAACAAGTGATCCAGCCACATTCTTTAACGAACGTTCTGTGGATGTATACCGTCACTCCATGCACAACCAGGTTCCTATAAAATGATTCCGATTTAAATCAACGACATACTTCTGCGGAAAATTACACAGACCCTGCAGCAACTATCAATGGTCAACCACTATGCATCGCTAAAGTACTCCGTCAGACTCATGAGTCACTATGATACAATCTGTTTTGGAAGGAAAGGTATAAGCCTATTATAATATGTATCATGCAGGAGCGTCGCCAGGAAACAGTTTGGAGAGTTTAGTTTCGAGGAGGGGGGTCTATTGGACATGGTCGTATATTTCTACGTTTATAGTTTTTTAAAGTTTAATAACAGTAATGCATTTATTTGTGGGGGGTGCACCCGTAAAACGACCCATAAATACGTCCATGGTACGTATAATATGACTATTGACTAACAGGGCCTACAGAATAATACGCTATTACGCTCATCATGCAATAACACTTGGGCGAACTTTATTTCAATTTTGACCGTATAGGCCTATAGGCTACATCTTCACAAAATCAGGAAAAATCTACTTTGGGCCATTCTGTTGTAAGCTCTAAATTTACCGCAATAGTGAATACATAATTATAGCGCTATTAATAAAAGTGTTCGGAAGCGTTCTCTGCTCGCATGTTAGACTCTGTAATACAGCAATCTTAAGACAGCGAGCCGTAAATCCGTAATAGAGTTAGCCTATCAGCGCTGCACACACTCGCTATAGTTATTTGCTAGCCAACGAGGATTAGTCGTTCTTCTTGATACTTTTCTCTATCTCGGCTTCCCTGGTCTCTGCCTCTCTCAAATTCTGCAACCGCTCCTTCATCAACACTGCGTAGATCAGCTCTGTGGTACGAACTTCAGAAATATCTCCACCAGGTGGCTCGTCCCTCTCTCTCTTGCCTCCTGTTAATCTCAGCACTTCCCGCTTGCCCTCTCTCCATCAGCATTTCACTCTAGATCTATAGAAGACCGAACTTTTCAACCTAGCCTATATCTTATTTCTCTGTCTGCATAATCCATGACTACCATCGTCAACGATTTCCATCGTAGCACCAGGTTGTTTCCTCTGCCTAAGCCCCCCCTCTGATTCTGACCATGCAGGCACCAAAAGAGCTTCTCATTTGAAAATAGAAGGCGATCTGAAAATCGATCGCGCTGGATACGTAGGCGATCGGTGCGCGATCGACCTCGAGAGCTTTTATGAATAGCTTATTTTGTGTATCGTATTCGTAAAGCTGCATATTATATAGGCCTAGTCTTAATTTAGTAGGCCTATCTCAGTTCAGTTACGTTATTATTACTATTGATAGTATTATTAATTAGTTTTCTTATTGCTCCCTTTCAAGGTGATCGACTCAGAAGCGCTCCTAGTCCAGCCACGGCTAAATAAGACGGTCGTTAAGTTATTAAAGAATAATGGTGTGACCGTGTGAACTCTATATTCACTAGACTAAAATCTAGACGGAGCGCAACAGCCATTCCAGTCCTATGGTCAGCAACCGAAAACGAGCGCCGTTGCTTGTTATCCGTCCCACATCATTCATAGCATGATAGTTGTAATAAGTTTTAACATGCTACTGCCTGCTGCCTACTTGGCTATCTCGACTACATCCCCATCGAACGAGTCACCTTGGCTAATTCCAATGACAGAAACGTGCCAAACTGTACAGTATTATTCCACTTCGGCACCGTCGCCGCTATTGTTGCTTTCAATAATTTCCGAAATTAGTGACGTTACGAACTTACAAAATGACGTTACGCGGGAGGTCTCCACCGTGTTGTTTTGACCAATCATACTGTACGAAATTGGAGCGATCACTCAACAGTCATTAGGTTACGAAGCGCTGCGTTCCGAACACATTCCCCGCCGCCGCAAGTAAGCAACAATTAAAGTAATGTAAATTAGGTAGGCCCTACCGTAAATAAAATAATGGCTCCAGTTTCCTCTTGGAGTAAATCGATCGCGCTCGATTTGCGCGATCGATTTATCGATCCACCAGACCTTTGCTAGGCGATCGACCAAGGAGATCGATCGATCGATCGCCTCAAATGAGAAGCCCTGGCACCAAAACGGACCAAACAACCCAGGTCTTGTGGACTTTATATAGCATCAGCATTGAGCTGGTCTTTCTGACGCAGCTTCTGTGTGGCGTAGAGAAGATTTACATTTACAAACGTACAGAAAAAAAGACAATCACAGATAGCAATAGCATTAACCGTTTGCTCTGCAACGGAAGTAGGGCCTACACGGGGCACAGAATGCTCACCTCAAACGAGCGAGCTATGTAGATCCATGTTCGCCTTTACTGACAGTCATGATTAGTAGGCCTAAGAGTCACCGACTTCATTTTCTTAGCCTGAGGGCGGTTGACCAGTCCATTCCCTCGCCGTCTGTTCGTCCCACCGTAGTCTGTGCCAGTGTTTTAGTTGTCGGGGGGGTTGGGGGGGTTCAACCCCCCTAGTTCTTTTTCTAACCCCTCAGCTAAGTAACTGAAAAGATGCTGGGGGGTTAGGTCTTGACCCCCCGGCTGTTGCTTTGTCATCAAGTACAAAAGAATATATAGCCCAATTCCTTTACTTTTAAGTAAATTAGTTACTTACTTACTGTTATGGTTTGTGACTGAGAGCGGAGAACCGGTCTACAGAATTAAGGTGAACGCCAATTTCTGTAACACGTTTATTTCCTTTTCCTTTTATGCTACAGTTCGAGCACATGGTTGAGGTATATATTTAGTGTGTGGAGAAAGACATAATATTATTGCATTGAGTAGAGTTTGGAATGAGTAATTCTGACGCAGCTGATGTTTTGCTTGAATATTCTATGCTTAAAAAGAGCAATGGTTTAATGCTTGGGCAGAAATTACAGCCACTTATTACTTTGTTGGAAGTTCTACCTGTTTCATCTGCTGAGTGTGAAAGAGGATTCAGTCAGATGAATTTATGTCACACTAGTGGAAGAAACAGGCTTCTGGTGAGTTCAATGAATGATCTGTTGAATATTGGCATCAATGGTCCACCTCTTACTGCATGGACTATAGAAAAATATGTTATTTCTTGTCTTAAAGCTGGCAGACATGGTGCTTTGGACAAAGCCACTGGATTACCAAAGAAAAAATAAATTACAAAACATAGTCCAAAATTATTTTTGTAAACTACCGGGTATAGTGTAAGAATCTATGCATTATTGTATTGTATTGTATTGTATTTAGAAATTTATAAAGCGCTTCTCACAGTAATACCCAATCAGAAGCGCTCCCAGTGCGAAGAACTCTGCGAAAATAGAAACATCTTAAGACAACGAGAAGAGGCCGAAATACTCCCAGTTAGGATCACAGATCGAATCGTGGAGGGAAGGTCATTCCAGAGCATAGGACCAACAGATGCATAAGCGCGATGCTGGGCAATAGCAGTCCGCTATTGTTTGTGTTATTGAATTACTTTCCAAAAACCAGGTGTTTTGTCTATGTGATCATGCATGGGCGTTTTTAGGGGGTGGTTTTACAGGTTCAACCCCCCCCACCCCCAAATAAATGCATTATGTTATTAAAAACTAAATATGTAGAAAAATACGACCATTTCCAATGGAAAACCCCGAAAACTTAAAAGTTAAAACCCCCTCTGAAATTTTTTTCATGGCTACGCCCCAATGATTATGTAATTTCTTTGTTATGTCGCATAGATAAATTTAAAGAAGAAACTAAGATATCTCATCAGTCGTCAGTTGTTTCATATCAACAACATTAAAATTTAATTTAGACCTGTGATCGTGTAGGCCTACTTTCGAAATCTGCAAAATTTTCGACCCCCCCCCAGTTAATTTTGGACAACTAAAACACTGGTCTGTGCACTCATATTATAGCTGAGTTCGCTAGGGGGCGCAAGATGTAGATTCATAAGAAAATGAACACTTACCATGCACAGTTGGTGTTCAAGGTAATCGTTAAACAAACCACTGGAAGTAACAGTGTAGACCCACTTTCACTCGATGACACCGTTTGCAGACGTTGTTCCACCGCATTGTTAGACTGTCGGATTTAAGTGCAGACGGTCCGGCTACATTCTCATATAGGCCTATACGACATAAGTGGCAACTCGTTATTAGCACCTCCTAGATAGCCGTGTCAGCTGTTTGGTAGGTTTATAAAAGGGTCTATATAAATATCGAAATGCATTATCCAGACGCTTAGCCTACTAGCCTACTACCAAAAACATATCGAAGAGCAATTTACCTAAAGGTGGAAGGAATATCATGAACAAATGCATCCAGCATCATGGTTTAAAAAGGCACGGGTGTGTCTGAAACTTGTATAATTGTTCAAGAATCATCAGACGACGGATTACGAAAACAAGCATGTGACCAGGTCACGCCATGCAAGTAACGACGGGAGCCATAAAATTATAGTCATCCAGTGTCATATGTCAGACTGCATGACGCAATAATGACAAAAGATACTGTCACACGCGGAACTCTTAATCACCCGGAGTCTGAATCATACGAGTCGGGACTCGGAAGATATAGTTAACTAGACGATCAAGCAACACGGTTTGGAACACCATTACGAATAGGATTACACGGTAATTCAAGCAGACGATCAAGTGGTGTAAAACAAAGTAGTCTACACGTGATGCAAACAACTCACCAGAGATCGCATGTTGCCGCTATTTGTACACTGTTGTATTGTAAATGACCCAACATCATAGACTAAACCAACTATGGGTCATGTAAAGTTTTAAACTAAACCTATCATTTTAGCGGGGAAAGGGATCTCTACGGAGTTCGTTTTCGGTTTCCTGAAGTGGTAGAAAGCTCCAACATATTTTAGCGTCATTTAATTAGGCCTATTATGCAGGAGTCGTCATCTATAGAGAAGCTAAACTATAGAATAATGAAAGCAACGACAGCGAGAACAACAAAAACGAAAAATACGCTTATTGCTTGCGTCATGTAATGAATCTAACGATGACGGTTGAGTGTGCTGTCTCCGGATAGGATAGGTCTACACAGGAGCTGAGGATGACATGTGAAAGTAGGTAAATTGACGGTCGACCAGGCAAAACAAACACATGACTGACGAGCTCTTCCGTCGAAATGGCCAATTAATGCAAAATTTCGTGAATGTTAGCCAGAGATAAAGTTGCTTTTAACGTTGTTCGTCTGTAGTTCTAGATTGGGCCTTGTTTTGAACGACGGGGTTGACAAGTTGACGCCGTACATGAGCACCAAGCCGAAGGGAATGAAACTAATTCTTGGCGAGATTCGAATGATAGCGAAAAGTGCTACTATCAATATTCTATTTCACGCATCTGGGATTGACGGCGGCCACGGAATATTCGACGCCGCCTTAGACCAACGACGACGTCCTAATCCCCGTTGATCTCCACTTGCCACCGCCGATAGAGTCGCACGCACTCGGCAATAGAAGCTGGACAGGGATTTTCCAAAGATTTAAAGGGATATAGCGTTGCTGCCAATGACAAATATTACTTCTACAAGTCTGACCAGAATTGTTCAACGTTTATTACCTATAGCATTATAACCGTCTGGAGTTCATTGAGCACGTAAAAGAATTAAAATCATGCTTAGCGAAAATCAATGCCGTCGTGAGGTCAACAAATTATATTATAAGTTTACTTGAACTCTGAAAATTGTTATTTTAAGGACACCAAATTAAAATGTGTACCAAAAATACGAATACAAAATCAGTCCCAGACAGCTAGCCCCATCACCTTGGTGTGGGCCCAATAGAGTTAGGCCTATCACTGGGATCACTCATCACTGGTCAGTGTCGCTATCCTTGTGGGCTTATCCCACACATCATCCACACAACTGGTGTCGTTCAAACGGAATCACCAATGCACAATGCGAGAAAGATGGGATTAGCACAGTCATTTTTCTTTGTTCAGAGTTTGTTGAGTCATATTAAAGAATTTCACCATATATATTCCATATTACTGTGGAGGATTTTAGGAGTTGCCCCCCCGGGAGCGGGTCTGGCTTGCCGTGTTTTTGTGTGTGTGTGTGTGTGTGTGTTTCTGCCTTGTTTCTGTGCTTGTATGTGTGCGTTGCTGTTTTGTCGCCGTGTTTCTATGTGTGTGTGTCGCTTGGCTTCTGCACGGGGTATCCCTTCCCCTGGGCCTTGCACGGTCGGCTTCTGCACGGGGTATCCCTTCCCCGTCCGGCTTCTGGGCACGCTCCGCCTCCTCGGGCCTTGCACGGGGTATCCCTTCCCCGTCCGGCTTCTGCACGCTCCGCCTCCTTCGGGCCTTGCACACATCTCGGCTTCTGCACGCTCCGCCTCTTTCGGGCCTTGCACACATCTCGGCTTCTGCACGCTCCGCCTCCTCGGGCCTTGCACGGGGTATCCCTTCCCCGTCCGGCTTCTGCACGCTCTGTGATTGACAGGTCTCCCCTTCCCAATTGTATTATATATAGACGGGGCTCTCTGTGTGTAAATTAACTGGTGCTGTGGTGATTAGGCTGCATCTGACTTTGTGACTTGGTGTTTGATTTAATAGAGAGATAGTCTGCCGTTGCTGGTCTTTGTGACCGTGGTAGAGTGGCTGACGATTTGGGCAGCAATACAAGGGTTCAACACCTAGTGACTTTGACTTGTCTTGGTTGGTTTGAGAACGTCGTCAACGGCGAGCGCCTTAAGCCGTCTGCTATACTCCAGACGCCGGACTTGCGCTCTTTCGAGCGACGCGCGAGACTATTTGCCTCCTGAGCAGAAACCTCTACCCTCGCCACGAGAAGAAGGGTTCGAATCGTCTTACTGAGACGACTGAGAGAGGGGTTTTCCGCTACACTGGTACCAGAAGAAGTGGAGTTCGAGTCTTCCGCCAGCCGACGACGCTAGAATCAACCGATGATGCTCCGTGAAGAAGACGACGACTACGACGACGGTGAGATTGCCTTCCGGATGCCGAGTCAAGTCCGAACGCCTGCCGATATTTCTACGCCAGCTGCGAGACGGATGGCCGCGATCGGGACGAAACCGGACAGCAGCCGTTTCTTGGAAGATCTCTCCTTCCCGACGCCGAGTGAAGTCCGAACGCCTGCCGAGACGTCGACGCCAGCCGCGAGGAGAGCAACGATGGAGATGCCGTCGGACCGAATCCGTGTGCTGTCCGAAATCAACTTCGACGACCCAGAGCCAGTGAGATCGAGCTTCCGAGAAAAGATGGGCGAACCGAGAGATGAAAAGATGAATTTGAGACCAAGCTTCCGCGAAGACAGGGAAGAAGAGATGACCGTGAAACCGGAGAGGACGAGCTTCCGAGGAAAGACGGGCGAATCGAGGACAGAAAAGACGAAATTGAAATCGGATGGCCGCGTAAAGACCGAAGAGACTGAAAAGACGGGCGAGCCGATGAATTCTACGACAAATCTACTGGAAAGTGTCGGTGGTTTGCTGCGTAATCGGCCGACGCCGATGAAACCAGGCAAGTTCGATGGGACGGGCTCGTTGGAGTCGTTCCTAGTGCAATTCGAGGTCTGCGCGAGGCATAACCAGTGGACGGCCGCAGACCGGGTCGACTACCTACGATGTTCGCTGGAGAAGGCCGCGACGCAGCTCCTTTGGGACTTCGGCGCTCAACCGAGCGTGAGCTATGAAGAATTGGTCGAACGCCTTCGCCAAAGATACGGGACGGAGGGCCAAGCAGAAACCTTCCGTGCTCAGCTGTACTATCGCCGCCAACGACCCGAAGAAAACCTGAGCGACCTTCTGCATGAGATTCGACGGCTGGTTGTCCTAGCCTACCCGGTGCCTTCCAACGAGACGACGCAGATCATCGCGAAGGACTCCTTCTTGGAAGCGATGAGAGACCGAGAACTTTCGCTCAAAGTACGCGAGCGAGAGCCGAAAACTCTTGATGAAGCCTACCGGACGGCGCTTCGCTTGGAAGCCTACCAGCGAGCGACCGACCCCGACGACCGGAGAAGACAGCCGAACAGAGTTCGTGGAGCCCAGGAAACCGACGTGAACCCCCAGTTGCAATCGCAGCTGGACCGGTTTCTGGCTACGCAGATGGAGGAGCAGCGACGATTCCAGCGAGAGATTGAGCAACGAATCGACCGTCAACTCCGCGAGATCCGCCGAGGAACTTCGATGAACGATGGACCGGGTCGAGACGCTCGCCCCGATGAACAACCTACGACGCCATTGGAGAACACGCGACGATCGGTGACTTGCTACAACTGTGGACGAGCAGGTCACATCTCGCGTAACTGCCGCCAAGCACGCCGCTTCCGGAGGAACCGACCGAACGACGACGCACCGGCCGACGATGAACGAGCTACGATGCCACCGGACCCGGTGGCCAGAAACAACACGACACGTCCGAGCCTGCCGGACCGAGCAAGCAAGAACGCCATCTACATCCGAGGGACGATTCAGGGACGATCGCAGCTGTGCCTGGTCGACACTGGATCGGAGGTCAGCCTGGTGCCTTCATCTACGGTGGACGGGTTAGAGCTTCGTTCTTGTAATCGCTTTTTGATGGCTGCTAATGGGACTGCAATACGCGTTCTTGGGGAGGTCCAGGTGCCTATTAAGATAGCGGGTGGTTTACAGGTTCATACTTCATTTTTGGTATCCGACCAAATTGCTGAGCCCATGCTTGGGATGGACTGGTTAAGGGAGCATCGCTGTCGCTTAAGTTTTGGAACTGGGGCCTTGTATATTGACCGTAAACGTATCTCCCTGGTGAGAGGTAATGGGTCAATGTGGTGCCGGCGCGTGATCGTTGCCGAGGAGGTAATAGTGTCCCCTAGGTGCCAGAGCGATGTCCCGGTGAAAACTTTGTATGGGGATTTGACTACTGTAGCGCCTGCTTGGATGACAGAGGCACAGGAAATTCAACCTGGTGTTCATCTTGCCCGTGTAGTGGTCGATGATCACGCGGACAACCGCGTTAGGATTGTGAATTTGAGTGAGAGTGAAGTGCGATTGACTAAGGACCAGATGTTAGGAGGATTACACCCGGTGGAGGTTGAGACTAGCAAGCAGAATGATGAGAGTACATGGCCGATGGATGCTGTCTCGCCGAGTGAAATGTTGTTGGCTGATCTGCCCGACGATGTGTCGCCAGAGATTAGGGAAAGACTGAGCGGATTGCTAGTTGAGTATGGTGATGCTTTTTCCGTTACTGACCGAGACTTGGGAAGAACAGCGAGTGATACGCACAAGATTGAGACGGGAGATGCGCGCCCCGTACGACAGCTTTTACGGCGGCGACCACTTTTGCATAGAATTGCTGTGGGCAAGCAATTAAATAGTGTGTTTGCAGTGGGACTACTGTTCCTGTTCTTTGTGATGATTATGGGCCTTGTGATAATTATGGGCAGGGACAAACGTGAGGCTACCTGGGTGGTAAGGTCCCTTGTGGAAAGGATAGTTGTGGGGCATGGGGCACCGCCACAAGTTCTGGCCGATCGGATTATGACTTTAGAAGGGAACCCGTTTCGGGAATTTTGTAGGTTCTTGGGAATTGACCAGCTAAGAACATCTAGCTACCGCCTTAGTGGGAATGGTTTAATTGGGTGCTTTTCCCGGGCCCTGGGTGCCATGATGGGGGAGGTATTAGCAGCCATTAAAGGTGGTTGGGTCGAAGTTCTTCCCATTGTCCATGCCGCCTCGATGACGAGAGACCGTTTGATGGAACGCTGTGGACTCGTCAACTACCGGCTTCGCAAGTCCGCACACACCCTCCCGTTTATCGCTCACGTCGATAAACTCCGCCTCTGTTTCGACGAGGGCTTGGATGACGCGAACCACCACCTGGCTGCCGAGAATGATCCTATGGACACGGTGCCGGCTGCTGCCGCGAACGATGAGCGACCGAAGCGAACGGTGTGGTTACCCGCCCGTTACCGCTAACTCTGTTCCTGAACGATGTCGGCTCTGAATGGACTCTGACTTTTTAAGAGATTCTTTTGTGCGATATATTGCTTTTGATTGTTGCCGAGAATCGGCGTGAATTCTTTTGTGATTGCATTGTTTCATTAATTGTCGGGCCGCGGGCCACTCGTATTTTGATCTTAATTTTAGGGACTTCTCGGGCCGTTGGCCACTCGTACTTATGAACATTTAATTAGAGACTTCTCGGGCCGCTGGCCTCTCGATTCGAACGTTTTATTTAGAGACATTTGTGACTCTTAGTTTATTTGGCTGCGAATCAGTGGGTTTTTGGGGACTTGGCCGTTGTCTGCGCTTTGTTTTTGTGCTTTGGCTGCGATGTTGTTGGTGATTGTCTCCCTGGGAATGGGGACATTCCCATTAGTACTGGGGGGAGGATGTGGAGGATTTTAGGAGTTGCCCCCCTGGGAGCGGGTCTGGCTTGCCGTGTTTTTGTGTGTGTGTGTGTGTTTCTGCCTTGTTTCTGTGCTTGTATGTGTGCGTTGCTGTTTTGTCGCCGTGTTTCTATGTGTGTGTGTCGCTTGGCTTCTGCACGGGGTATCCCTTCCCCTGGGCCTTGCACGGTCGGCTTCTGCACGGGGTATCCCTTCCCCGTCCGGCTTCTGCACGCTCCGCCTCCTCGGGCCTTGCACGGGGTATCCCTTCCCCGTCCGGCTTCTGCACGCTCCGCCTCCTTCGGGCCTTGCACACATCTCGGCTTCTGCACGCTCCGCCTCTTTCGGGCCTTGCACACATCTCGGCTTCTGCACGCTCCGCCTCCTCGGGCCTTGCACGGGGTATCCCTTCCCCGTCCGGCTTCTGCACGCTCTGTGATTGACAGGTCTCCCCTTCCCAATTGTATTATATATAGACGGGGCTCTCTGTGTGTAAATTAACTGGTGCTGTGGTGATTAGGCTGCATCTGACTTTGTGACTTGGTGTTTGATTTAATAGAGAGATAGTCTGCCGTTGCTGGTCTTTGTGACCGTGGTAGAGTGGCTGACGATTTGGGCAGCAATACAAGGGTTCAACACCTAGTGACTTTGACTTGTCTTGGTTGGTTTGAGAACGTCGTCAACGGCGAGCGCCTTAAGCCGTCTGCTATACTCCAGACGCCGGACTTGCGCTCTTTCGAGCGACGCGCGAGACTATTTGCCTCCTGAGCAGAAACCTCTACCCTCGCCACGAGAAGAAGGGTTCGAATCGTCTAACCAGACGACTGAGAGAGGGGTTTTCCGCTACATTACTGTGAATATGAAAGCAGGTCAAAGAAATGCTTTGAAAAATATTGGCACTATAATAGTAAGGGGCCGTCCATAAATGACGTCACGCTATTTTGGCCGATTTTTAACCCCCCTCCCTCCCTCGTCACACTTCGTCACAAAAAGTAAGACCCCTTCTGAAAATGACGTCACAAAGCTCTGACCCCCCTAAAACCAATTTCCATGGCGAAGCAAAATGCTCCTTCATGGAACAAATAGCGAAAGCGTGAATATTTTAAAATCTAACGGTGACCAAATATTGAAATAATTAGAAAATTATTAATAATGGTGCCCGTATACATTAAAATAATTAAAAAAATAATGAAAATTTAATCCTCAAAATTAGTGCCGTTATTATTAAAATTAAATTGTTGTTAATTATTAAATTTAATAACATAGACCTGGTGTGACGTCACACTACTCAGACCCCCACCCCCATGTCACACATCGTCACAAATTTCCGACCCCCTCCCCCCTAGGTGCGTGACGTCATTTATGGACGGCCCCTAAGACATGTGTACTTTTCTCTGTTTTCTGCCCTTAGCCTACTAGAATGCATATAGACATAAAAATTGATTCAATACTCAGTGTTGGATAATTACTTTTAAAAAGTAACTAGTTACAGTAACTAATTACTGGAATCGAAAAGTAACTAGTTACCTACAGATAGTTACTTTAGAAAAGAGGAACTAGTAACTTATTACAGTTACTGTGAGAAAGTAACTAAATATTTTTTAGTTACTTTAAGGGGGAATGTTAACTGGAATTTTCATCTCCCTAGTTACAGTAATGTGTTGCAAGTAGACCTAATGCACAACACTGTCAATACTTTATCGATAAAGTTCGTAATAGCCACTCTGCAAAAGAAGACTCCGCATTAACTTGATTACTGTGAAATGGAGTATATCCCAATGGTAATGCTTGGATTCAGCACTTTTCAAACATGTCTAACAAAATAAAACCATTCATCATAACAAGGCACCATCAGTTTTAACAAAGAGATTAGAATAAATCCTGTTTGAAAAGATCTGCTGCACACCCGTTACTCATAATGTCAGTAAATAGTGAGAAATAAAAAATAAATTATTAGGAATCAGAAAAATGTACACAGTTCAAACATAAATACCAGCAGACATCAATAGACAAGCCTAGTATTAAGCATTATAACTGCTTCACAGCCGTTGTTATGACAACTCCTTTTCCACGTGATATGGGGTGTGCTTAACTGCCTCAAGATAATATTGCTCATCTTCCAGAAATTCTTTATCCTGAAAGACAGAAGAATGCAGCATTAAACTTTAGCATTGCTTATGACCTCTGTGAGAAGGTGTTGGAACTGGTGCAAGAGGAGATATCAATGGTCAATAGAATAAAGAGGAGTCAAATGAACTATCAAAAGGAACAGTTTTCAAGAACAGTGCACGAGGGAAGAATTGAAGAGAAGAATGTCCCAAGAAGATGAAGAAATATGATGTTAGACTGGATAATGGTTAAAAGAAACACATGAGGATATAAATAAATGAGTAAAAGGCACAAAATAGAGAAGAATATCATCGTTTGATTCCTGGATCTGCCTAATGGGAGAAATTGAAGAATAAGAAGAACAATGGCCTCAGCTGGTTTCTTTATAGATTTTATTGGATATAATGTCTAATTTTATCCATCTTAGGTCTGTACTTGCCTGAGGTCAGCTCACACAACTTTTAAACACTTCCTGGGCCACTGCTTATTGCTGAACATTTATAATCGGTTTTGTCAAAACAATCACTTTTTACTCATCGTTTAAACTAGTTTACCTTATCTGCTGCAATTTTCCACATCCTAATCGATCGATCCATTTGAATTGCAGTGTAGATCTTCTGAAGCGGCTCGTAATAATACTGTGGTCCTTGCCCCAAAGCAAGACGGTGTTCTGACGACACTGGTCTAAGACCTCTTGCACTCTCTACAGCAACATACATTTCTGAACATAACTTATTTGCAGTTATTTGTAAAAATGCTCACTTGTGCACCCATGTGATCAGGTTTATATATAAATTAGCACACAACCTCTGTGCAACACAAAAACTCTGCTGTCGTATACTCTAGCATTGATTGTCATCTGAATCAGAAGTTTACGCCTCTTTAATAGTTCTGTTTTCTAGACTTTAGACTTCACGTAAACCTTCCAGATTCCACACAACATGGCATATCAGCAACCACATCAGAGAACGTTTTGGATGGTTTTTTGCATATCGTCTTGGCACACGCAACTTACATCATGAGAGATGGGCGCAATAGTGTATGATCGAGGGGATCATATCTATAGATGTACATATGCCATCTACAGCCAGGTAAATTTGGTCTCAGCACAGGAGTGACAAGGGCATTTGGTGTGACCTCAACCATTATTCATCAACACAGAGCGAGTGGTTTAAGAGATTTCCTAACGCCGAGTCATCTAACACCAATGAGGGAAAGTCGGGTAGTGATGTCTACAGCCATCGTTTATCACATATACTGTCATGTGCTGTTATTCTACACAATTGATGTAACTTGGTCCAAGAACTCATAATATGGTGTTATCTGTCAACTGTGGTTAGGAATCCACTGGGCTCTACATGTGTGTGTGAGACTGTGCCAGTGGCAACTCTTCTAGTCGCCTGTCCATTGGTCTTGCGTGCTGACATATGTTCTTAACAACATTTAAATCGTTTGGGACAGCATAGGCATTGCTTTTGCAAGGTTCTTTAAAAAAAGCACGATATTAAAGTCTAGCTGACTATTAACCAAATAGCTAACATAATGGACAGGATGATTTGGTTGAGCACTACAGAATCAATAAAGATATTGCCTTGCTCTTTGAATGTTTTGCAACTTTAACATTTTAACGACGAGTGTGTAGTAAAAGTCACTGGGAAACCAATGCAGCTTGTCGTTAAAGTGTTAAGTGCTTAGCACCAGTTACAACTGACCTGCTGTCTGAACTGGAGTTTGAAGAAATTGACTGTTTACTGGGTTTCTACAGAAGCTACACAGTCCAGCTTCCTTTGCATTTTCTAAGGCAGCTCGTTCCTTGGCTAGAGACAACCTTTCCTATAAAAATATCAGCCATTGCGTTAATCACAAAGTAAAGCTTTTTTTCCAATCCTCTAAATAGAAAGTTAGCTTTATTCATTCTGACGTCAGTAAAACAGCCAACATTTTCTTAGATGTAATTGACTCCACAGATAACTGGGTGTCTTTTCCGTTTTCCGGTTTAGTTTGCAATCAACCGGTTATTGCCAAACAAGTCTGAAGCTGCTTACTGCTGTGTGTTTTAGATGCATCAGTATATGTAATGTTGAACTACACAGCGTTGAAAAGATTCAAGGATCTCATTGCACACAAACTCTGCACACAATTCAACATCCAACACAATAAACTTACAAGTCTATTATGTCCCTGCATTTTGAAGCACAAATAGCAAACTAGTAAGTATCAAAAGCCAAACCTCAGCTATCTGCTTTTCTCTACCATGAAGGGTCTGTAGATTCGTCTGAATCTTGCTCAATCGTTGGTTCTGCTCCTGTTCCGTTTGTTTTGCCGAAGTATATAACCTCTGGCTCTCCTGCTTGTCTCTTGCAGCATCCTATGTTACAGGTCACCAGAACTATTATGATAACCGGTACCATCAGTTCAACAAGATACATTTATTCCTATCTTTAGTCACAATATATATTGCATTATAAAACCAATGTCATTCCTCTTACATTAAACTCTTGAATCAAATCACAAAAATCAGTACATCATGGTCAACACTTCATCGTTGCAACACAAATTTCAAGACCACCTCACCCGGCTCACCACCACCAATTACCATATACTCCAGGCTGAAAAGTGAGAACATGAAAATCACGTTAACTAGAACTATCTCTAACTGAACCCCTTTGAACCCTATGTTACTGAGCAATTCCACATATACCCGAGGCTCGTGGGATATTTTTGGCTCACAAGAATTTTTTCTTTGAGAGTTATAAAATATTATAATATGACTCCCAGACACGTTACAACACATAATTTGTTATCTTCATTCATTCATTAAAAAATTTCTATAGTGCCTCTTCAAGGTAACTGCTCAGAAGCACTCCCAACTCCAGCTCAGGCAAGGGGTAAGTTTTCAAATGGCCATAAAACGTATCGGTGCATGATCTAGGGAACAGGGGTAGTTCCCAAGGGAGGCTATTCCAAACCCTACAGGGCCTACCACATAGAACGCGCGGTTCAGCGCAGCTGCTGTGCGGGCAAACGGGACCACCAGAGCTAAGGGAGCGACTACCCTGGGCCCCACATACCGGCTGACACAGGTCTATTAGATAGGCTGGTGCAAGACAAGTTGGCATTGCCAGACCAGAGACGACTCTATACTCAATGCGCTGTCAGACAGGAAGCAATGCAGAACCTCCAACATATATCTGGCGACATGATCATATTCAGGTATTTGGCCGATAAGACGCGTTTTCCAATAGTTCCACTTACTGAAACAAATTCTTCAATTTCTCTTGATTTCTCTTGAACGCAAAGGGCGACCTGTTCCAGTCTTTCCTTTTCAACTAGGATTTGTCGCTTCTGTGACTCAAGTTCACTTCGTTCTTTCCTCAGTCGTTCTTCAAGCATTTC
Source organism: Aporrectodea caliginosa (assembly GCA_020284085.1). Taxonomy (NCBI): domain Eukaryota; kingdom Metazoa; phylum Annelida; class Clitellata; order Crassiclitellata; family Lumbricidae; genus Aporrectodea; species Aporrectodea caliginosa. The sequence goes on along the minus strand of JACEVL010000182.1, from coordinate 1,003,317 downwards.
CAATTCCTGGTTTTTCAAATTCATCCTTGATTTTTCCTCAGTCAATGTTCTCAGACTGCTTGCAACTTCAGCTTCACTCTAATAATTAAATAAAACATCAAGGTAATAAACTGCTAGACATATGCACTCAATTTCAATTAATGAAAGACATATAATTCTGTGGCCAAAAACTTAACTCCTATAGTGTATTACATAGTATTTTGGTCTATTTAGTGTTGCCACTTCTTGCGTCTTCTTTTTGACAATAATTTAAGTCTATTTTACGATATTTTAGTGTTGCTGAGATTTTGTCAAAGAAAAAGTATAAATGAATAGCTAGAGTAAATTATATAAACTGAAGAAGCCAAAGCAGCAAGAGAACCATAGAAAGTGAATTACTGAACAAAACGACCTGAAATTATGGAAGAGCAAAAACTGAGAAATAATTATTAACACCAGACAAAACAAACTGTTTTCACTGGACACAAGAGGTATTAGCACCACTCTCATGCCGGGACCTTCTTCAGTACCTAGAACAGACGCTACATGAAATGTGGAATAAATATTAAATTAAAATAGACAAATCGTTGATCTATTAATGCAGAGAGCAAATACTCGGGCAATTTTTGCCGATGTTCTGTCTTCATCTTCTTGTTTAAATTTCGACATGATGTTGAACTGGGCCTTCTCCTCAGCCAACTGAATCCTCTCCTTGTTCTGCTCATTCAGAGTTGTCTGCTGATTGTCCAGAAACTTTGTCTAGGAATAGAATACAACAAAGGTCAGCACACATCACGGATTAAATCTAACGCAAACACACGCAGACAAATGCATCAGAAAGTAAAATGTTAAGATAACACACCTGTTTACATGTGTCTAAACAGACTCTGTAGAGCAGCGGTTTTCAAACTTTATTTTTATTGTACCCCCAGGTAAAAAAATTGAATATTGGCGTACCCCCAACAAGGTCAGATCAAAAACAACATGCGATCGTGAATTCCCCTTGCAATTAACAACTCCTTTTAATCATTGGTGCAAACCGGGTATAAGTCATTGGTAAAATATTTTAAAAGTAATATAATTTTAACTTAAGAATGTAGTCATATCAACAAAAAGGAAAAATAAAATCACTATTAGAAAGTGTTAATGTCAGCAGTGGGCTTGTTTTGACGAGCACAGATTTACAATATCTGGTTGAATATTTGTCACTTTCAAACGCAAATCTGGTTCGAGTTCAAGCTGTGATCTGTATACTTGTTTTTGATCGCAAGCATAGCCTAGCTGCAAAGCCTGTTTCACACAGAAATGATTATGTTGAAAGGAATCAAAAATTTTAAAGCTCGGTCAGAAATTAATCCATATTCAGCTCTTCGTTTCAGCCAAAAATCACACAACATGTCTTTCTTGAATTCGTTCTTCAATCCACCATAACATGATAGTTCGACAAACTTCTTCTCTTTTCTGGACTGAAATATCAGCCGGCAACACTACATCCGATGGCATAAACTCATACAAATGTAGAGAAATAAGCGAACGATGGACGTAGAATAGCTAGTGAAAGAAAGATAGACATGAAGTCCATAAACTTATAGAAAATTTTAATTTCTTGAAATTTTACGCGTACCCCTTAGCGACACCTGGCGTACCCCCAGAGGTACGCGTACCACAGTTTGAAAACCCCTGCTGTAGAGTGAGGTCCAAGAGTTTGAAGGATCACTTGGCAGAAGTGCAAACATAAAACCAGCAACCAAACAACAGGACACAGTTCTAACCTTCAAACTTGTGTTGATGCTCACATGTTGTGCCTGAAACAATGAAGGGTTCAGTTCACTCAGCTTTTGTATTCCATGGATGATCACCCATTAAGTCGACACCTACTTTGCAGAAGATCATGAAGCAGAAAACTAGCCATTCTAGGTGGTGTTCATAATCTCCAGATATTTTCAAATCCTTGTGCATCAATCAAATTTTTACATGAAAATAAAGAAATACCTTTGATTTTTCAATTTCAACCCGGTCTCGCTGTATAACTTCCATTAGATGAATTCGTTCTTGTTCCAGCGCTTGCTGTGCCGCCTTGAGACTGTTCCCTTCCTGCTGCACCTTCCACTTCTCCTGCCAAAGAATGTTACAAGAGTATGGATACAGCATTTAATTTTAAATTACCGGTACAGCGATAGCACTTTGTCCAACTGGCCATAAGGAGTGTGATGTGGTATATAGCAGTGACGTTAAGTAGGCCAAGTGTTGCTGAGATACATAACCATCATTGTATTGTATTTGAACACTTGTTATAGCGCCCCTACCAGATTGCCCATTCAGAGGCGCTCCCGACTACTGCGCGAACGCTGAATCGGAGTTTCACGCCCGAGCGCATGAGCAATTGCGAGTGAAGGACTTGCCCAGGGTCCCTACGCGGCGACTTTGAGGTGGATTCGAACCCGCAACCCTCCAGCTGCAAGGCACCGAACATACCCCTAAACCACTGCGCCCCAGTTGTATTGTGATGTGTTGTATTGTGTGTTGTATTGTACTCCACGTTTATAATGCGACCGAGCCACCCGCAGTAAAGATCCGAGAAATTAATCTTTGATAAACCGACCCGACCGGGAAGCGAGCCCGGGGCGCCGGCGTGACGAGCAGGCTACCAACCCACTCGGCCACTCAGGATCCCTGATCCATGCACTGTGCTGCACCATAGTCTTTCCATCAAATCCTGCAAACCAACATCCATCCTTTCTTCCATCACTTGGCATTAATTTTACGTAAATGAGCACAGTAAACTATTCCAGTGTGTAGAGGAAGCATTCTCCTATATGATAATATAACCTTCCCAGTGGCGTACCGAGGGGGCAGGGGGGGCGAGTCACCCCGGGCGGCACTTGAGCAGGGGCGGCAAAATAGGGTTGAAGAAAAATAAAAGAAGGAGTGAATGTAGGAAAAAATTGGAAAAGCATAAGAGAAAGTAATAAAAGTAGACAAAGAAGGAAGGAAAGGAAGAAAATAATCCAGTAAATAGCATACAGTGGCGTAATGAGAGGCGGCACGGGCGGAGGACAGGGCGGCTTCTTCTCTGACAATGATAATACAAGAGGGAAAAAGCAAAAAAAAAAAAGGTCATCAGAAATTTTAGCGGAAGCAATAAAGAAAATTTCGAAAATTTGCCAAATTAAGTGCGCGGCGCGGCATTTTGGGCCGTCGCCCCGGGCGGCATTTAAGCTCCGTACGCCACTGAACCTTCCCCCACTCTTGTATAGTCTAAGCACGAGGGTTCTTACACATGTAAACAAATCAACAAGGCTTTATCTCCAGAATACTAGCCTCAAGGCAAGAAGTCGCAAGACCGAGGCATGCTTCAAAAGCTTAACTTCAGTTCTCCAACATTGTTCACATCTGGACTAATATCTCAACTCTTTTAGGTTCTTTACTCCATGTGGTCTCTCTTCTGGTCTCTATGACCTTGCAGGTCTTGGCTGGTTCTATCTAAGGTCTGTGACTACAAAAACAGCAGAAGGGACCGCAGACTGAAGCTTTGTGTATTACAGTAATGACACTAAAGAAGTTTCCAAATTAAAATAGAACAGAAGAATAGACTCTACACAAATTAATGATCAGTGCCACATTGAAGTAATACTGTAATGTAATGAGATATTTATACTGCAGGAATAAGGAATTTACCTCTTCCAGTTCTCGTGCCTGGTTTGTCAGCTGCATCTCCAGTCTCGTGATGAGTCCCTGAAGCCGTGCTCTCTCCAATTCATTCTCATGCTGCTGACGTTCAAGGCGGTCTTGTAAAACTGTTGTTGAATAACCAGAAAAAGAACAAAACATCTTCAATAGCTTTACATAATACAGCTGGAGGCTTACTGTTCAACACTTTAACTGAAGCAGCACTGCATTCCCAGTAGCTATTCATTCATTCATTCAAAAATTTATGTAGCACCCCTCCAAGGTAACTACTCACAAGCGCTATTAGTACATACACGCTCGTCGTTAAGGTGTTAAGCTGAAAACTAGTAATTCACAATTTCAATTACCATCACATTCATCCTCGTTAGTTGTAAAAGATTGGTGTACATCAAGTATGACAGTATAGTAATATGACTATTTAGTATTTCCTAGGAATGAATTCATGTATCTGTAGAATATTACTAATTTATGCAGTCATATTTGACTGCAATCATACATGTATCTCTATGTTCTGTTTTACATTAAACTTTATGTCTTTCCAAACTCTTATCAAATATACTTTGCCGTTTAGTAACTTCTCAAAGACTTTCTTAAAAGAATATCTGGAAACCTGACTTTTTCCACAGAGTGCAAATGTAAAACAGTTTTCTTGCTGTTGGATCACAGTTCTTAAGTTAGTTTTTCATACATAATTGATTCATTAACTCAGAAACACAAGTCAAAACTTCAAGTATCCCACAATTTACATACAAAAGGGTCATAACCTTACTTATCTTACCTTACCTTCTCTGCAAACGTCTAGTGTTATGATACAATAGTTATACAAGTGATTATATATAAAGGCAACCAGTTTACCAGCAAGACTCTTGACTAGCGCTATCAGATTGAATTTTCTTCATAATAAGTGTGACATGAATGCACAATTTAATTCAAAACAATTAATCTACAATTGCCTGCCAACAACTTAAGCCCCAGACTTTCATATCTTACAGTCAATTAGAACACACTGGCAGCAGGGAAATGTTGACAACACTCAAGATTGGTAACTGCATCAGATGAAATATTACTTTTTAAACTTTCATCTCTGTTTCTAGCAGCCATTTCTCGTTCACTCAGAGAATTTGAGTGACGAAATTCCACTTTAGTCTGAAGTTCCTGCAAACCTAAAGCATTCTCCTCCATCTTATGTATTGCGGATTCCAGAGTCCTACAGAAACCATAAAAATATCAAATCAAACACATATTCATACACATGAACACACAGTTATCTGCTGGATTTTAACTCTCCATGTTTGTCTAGTTCCATTAATTCATTCACCTCACATCATCAGTGGTTGCGGTATTCTCCTGATTACAACTGGAAGGATATACCATTCTGCTCATATAGCATACCTCATCGATCAAGCAACAAATTCTGTTAGCATCCCTTGAATAGTGCAACATACACAATGTCACACACATAAGAGACACATAACAAGTGATCCTAACAACTCTACAGTCAGTCCAAGTGCTGTCACTGAGCAATCCAATAAGTGGAAGCAGCATGGTTCTTTCCAAGTTTTCCTTTTTGACATACAGTACATCTGGATAGTTTGACAGTACGTTTTAAGAACCTCTCAGAGGCACTGAACAGGTTCTTGATGATATACATGAAGGTAAGCGAACTGTTTATTGCAATGAAGACAGTTAATTTTGTCATCTTCTTCAACTTTTCCATCAGCATTTACCTTAAATGCAAAATGATCACTTAATTTTCTACTCAAATGTTTCACATTATTACTGTTCGCCATATTGTTTATTCTGGAAATAGGTTGGTTGACGTCATAAAATGAGTAAAAAATTAATAGAAAATGAATCGAACAAACCGAAATTAATCGATTACAATTTTTAACGATTAATCAATTAATTAATCGTTAAAATTCGCAGCCCTAATTATATATATATATATATATATATATATATATATATATATATTATTATATCAAATGGAGTGCATTTTTTGTGTTCAACATACTACACCTTGCATGGTCTCGAGTATTCGTCACTGCATCCAGCTCAAGATTCTTTGTCTTTAAAACACGTTCTATTGCCACTTGGTGTTCATTTCTTATTTCTTCTATTGCAGTTCTAAAATTTTGTATATCATACCCACATGAAACAAATTCACGTCACTTCACACAGGCAGTCATTAAATACATGTACATGTTTTATGCTTGATGCTTAATGAGTTTAAGTGGAAACAATTTATTCTGAACTAAAACTTCTAGTGTCTTACTGGTTTACTCCCTAGTTATTCACATTCTCACTCTAAAGTCACTCTTACATAAAATCCTTACATCAAACTTTAAACAGTGCAAGAAAAATCTAGCTTCCCTCAACTTGCACCTTTTCAGATGTATTAGACATATTAAATGTATTTGCAAATGTATGTTTCAACATCATTGAAACAAATTTAAAGAAGTTTTATAATTATACACCCAATAATAGGTGGCACTTCAGCACACTGACCTCTCAAGGGTGCATGCATGGATACTATACAACAAGTCTAAACAATTGCATTTTACGATAGTTTCCAAATAATTATGTGATGCACAAAGTCAAACGCTACAGCATGTAAATGCTCCAGGAGGATTGTCCAACACATGGAAAGGCGCTCATGTGAAGGTGCACGATGGGTTCATGTTGATATGCCGCAGAGTTGCACCTGCATATCTCCATTGGCTGCAGAGCACAACAACTACTGAGCCAGCTGACTCGAGACTGGAACAACATAGTTAAAGACAGACTGGATCTGGTGCAACTTCGGCATTCCAAGGATAGCATTGCAACAGTCCAAGCACATCATGATGAATGAGTGAACAAGGGTAACTGACCTCTTGAAGGACTGATTAATTATGCACATGACCATCACCTGGCACAACTGATAGATGCAACATCTTCGACTCTTCATCAACTGCTGATTGCATCTGACAAGTGCTCAGCCATGTTGGCACCATTTCATCTTAAACAATTGATTTCATGGCCTTTACCACAACTTTAACACTTTAATGACAAGCTGCATTGCTTTTCCAGTCACTTTTGGTACAATCTCGTCATTAAAGTATTAATGAACTGTAGCCATGCTAGTGGTTGGCCACATTATCTGCAGTTACAGACAAGCTACTTCACATGCATGAAGTTGCGAGCTAAACGCCTACACCCAGAAGCATGAATACTGATAAATCAAGATACAAAGCATGTCAATAACAGATTACAGTAAAATGTAATGTAAGCCAATCAACCTGTGAGTCTCTCTTAAGTGATCAATTTCCCGCTTCTTTTCCAGTTCCCAATCCATCTGCTTCTTCAGTTGCATGGAAAACAATTCAGACTTTTCCTTCTCCAGCAGCTTCATCTTTTCAAGGATCTCATAAGACATCAACTCATTTTCCTGCTTTAGCCTAGAAACCCAACGACAAAAAACGTTAAGGTCATAACTTATTTCATACAAAAGGTTCGAGTTTCTTAAGATGAAACATAACTTTAGTAAAGCAAATGATGGCAATTAAGGACTTATCAAAGGTGTTTATCTAACTTAAACACCTCAACATACTGATCTAAAGAAAATCATCAGGATTTGTGGCTTAATTTTGATATAATATCATTAGTTGATGCCTTCAGTCATTAATACTAGTGTCATAAACAATCAATATGTTTATTGATGCTTTGAGGCATAAATACTAGTGTCATAAAAAATAATATATACATTGATGCATTGAAGCATAAATACTATCTAGTGTCATAAATAACAATAAGATTAAATAAAAGATTAAAGCGTACCTGTCTAATCGTTTAGAATACGTCTCCTCGTTTAGTTCCAATCTTTTCCTGTTGAAATCAATGTCAAAGTAATTAAATTATGGAATCATTTTTAATTAAAATGCTTTTAATGCACAATTTCAGGTTAAAGCATGCTACTGAAAATGCCTCAATTAAATACCTACATGTTTAGTTCTTTGCTTTATTGAGAGACAGAGAGATGAAAGAGATGAATGGGTTGCGACCCAGGGCCGTTCTTAAGGTTCTGCGAATGTGGGTGCAAAAAGTTTCCACAGGGGCCCGTGTCGGTCGAGCGGCCGTTTGTTTGCTGTTGGTTTTTTCATGTCCCATTTATCCCTTAGTTATAAACCTTATATACACTAGTAATTAAGTGTCGGCCACTGACTGTTTGAGAGTAAGTGTAGGCCTAAATAGATCACTTCAAGTCTAAATAGCAACAATTTATACATAAAATCTGATAAATCTCAAATATTTAGTTAATTCTTTAAAGCTGCAGCCTTCAGCAAATGAGCAAATGTTATAGGTCGAAATATTAGTTAGGCCAAAATATCAGCGACGTCCGTTTTAATCTCTAACAGTCACACAGTTTGGCTATATCCAGGAAATGCAGGCTAAACGGTCCAAATCTCACGTCTAACTTTTTGTGACATGAAAGCATCAGCAACTCAATTGGTCCAGTTGCAAAACGATTACGCTGAGTCAATGAGCGATCCGTTTTTTTATATGAGTTACTCATAATTTCAGCTCTGCTAACGCATCGGAATATAATAGAATTTTCAAACTCAATATTATTTATATACATAGGCTACATGCAACAGTCACCGAGAGGCACAGCCACTTGCTAAGTTTAACGTTTTAACTTTTAAGCATTGTAAACGTCAAAAAGCCCTGGCCCCTGAGCTTTACGATGTAGTGAGGGTGACCACGATGGTTAGCTTGCTTTATGCTGCTCAAGCAAACAGTGTAAGTAAGCATTAGTAAACATAGTGATTTATATCAATATAATCACTAGTGCTTCCTTAAACTTTTTGATTTCAGATAAATTTAAAGTGAGACTGAGACTTGCACCCGGCGTTTAGCAAATAGCAATAAAACTCGGCTCAGGGGCCCGCGGTGCACCGCACCGTTTGCACCTATGGTAAAAACGGCCCTGTTGCGACCCCAGATATAAAGGGAGGCATGTAAAAACCTGTAAGAGTCCTCTAGTAGATCCTTTTCCTCTTGATGTTGTTTCTTAATTGTACGCATCATGTTCTCCAGGAATTCTTTTTCTGATTCTAAATGCTTAATCTAAAACCAAGCAATCATCAAAGTCCTTGTAATGCTTTGGTCAGATGAAAAATTCACAAACTTATTAAAGTCTTCTAAATTAGCAACAAGTTCATTAAAACACTAGTATCCCAGTCTACCTAATGCTTACCCAGGTAGACTAGAACCTTCCAGACTTCTGAAGAGCCTAAGGTAAGCAAGTAATCAACACAAACATGCAGTCATCTCATTCTGGCAATCCAATAATAAGCACTGCCCAACAGACATTTTTGGTTAAAGATGATGCCTTTGTAATGCCATCCATTGCCATAATGAGGCAGCATCATCGATATCATAGTCATTGCCTTTTTGGTGTAAAGGCCTGACCAGATCCCAAGTTATGTGAGAGCCAGGCAGTAAAATTACCCATTCTAAAATTCAAAGATGTGTGGCTAGGCACTGGTGGCCATGAGACAAAGCATAACCCAGGTCATTAGCCTAGCTTCGAATAATTCAGATTGGACAATACTACTAACCAAAATGTCAACTTTCATGCAACTTAACTGAATCCAAGTAATTAGAGACAATGGCAGGTTCCTCAACAAATGGCTTCAGTAGTTTATCCTGCATCTGTCTATTCAAAACACCTTCTAACTTGTTAGGAATAAAGCTGCTTCAAAATCAGTTTTGCTAGATTTATTACTGAAAATGTTTACCTTTGTTTCGAAATCTTCACCGTATGAACCTCCCATTGTAAATGGCATACGAGGCATGGCTGACTGTAACATATTAGGAAAACCCAATTTTTCACTTTACTGATAATTAAAAATGGTCAACTATAACCACATGTTAACTATCGCATATCAGCCAAGAAATAAGACTCCCATATTTCAAACACTTTAAAAATACACATAGTCTATCAGAATTTAAACTAAACTGCAACATATTTGTCCTGTCCTTGTATTAATTTCCTTATGTGCATGTTTTTCTTTGCATAACATGAGAGTAAAGTAAGTAAGTGTGTTCTTTATTAAACGCTGGCAAACGCACGGCGCTGTACATACAAAGTTATCAAATAGTAGAGAAAAAGTTAGTAAATAGTGAACTAAAAACACTATATGGCTTAGCTGTACAACATCCTAGCCAGGAAACCACGCCTGGAGAGGGAATCAACTCTAGAAAGAACACGGTTATGTGAGCGTGGGCGCAAATCGTGACCAGTATATAGGACAGGGGGTAGTAGGTAATGAAGGATATGTCCGGGATTGTTTAAGATATTTCTAATAGTGTATATGAGAGAAGTAACCTTCACTTTCAGAGCACTGTACACAGTTGGGGTGGCTCCATGAGCTCATATGAGTTACTCTTCCCCACCAGAACATATGCATGGCAGTGACAAAAAATTTCGTGAATTATACATAATCTACTAATATTTCTTTTGTAAACATTAATGCAGATATCTCAGTTGTTGCAGTAAGTTGCAGTGGTGCATTTGTTTGAATAAATGAACTGAATTGAACTGACAATTGTTCGTGAATCACATTAAAGAAATCAACCGATGTCCATCATTACTTGTGACATGAGCAACTGCTGCTGCTGATGTTGCAACGCCTTCATCTGTTCTTCACGCTGCCTCTGCATTTTCTCCTGCTCTGCTTGAAAACGTCTCTGAAGTTCTACCTAAAAGAAACAAGTAAACTCCAGCTTAAAATGTTACACTACAGACATTCCAATATGGAAGCTCTTTGCATAATCAGTACTTTTGCAAAGTTAAATGTGGGACACATAAAGTAACCCTTATAGAGACTCCTTTGGCCCGCTTAATAGCAGCAGTTCATTTTGGAATGTTATAAGTACGATATCTATAAAGAAAGCCCTGCAATTAGCAAATAACATGGAATTTGAATGTGTGACATGAATTTCAGAGTTTAAACTTTGATCATGTTTGGTAATACTTTTGCTCTATTAGACAATGTTACAGGAATCTGAAATAACAGATATATTGACCTTATTCTATAGGACTGGAATTTCCTTAGTAGTAACTATCTGCTGATATGTTGCACACATTGCATGTATTACAGAATTGACAGGATTAGATTGCACTGAAGAAGACAAAGTTCCTATTTCTTGATGAAATTAACAACTCTTGTTTCAGCTTCTAAAGTTTGAAGCAAATCTTGGTCACACTTTGCAAAAAGACACCAGACAAATCTGCTGCTGTTTCAACTGTTTTTGTACATAACCAGTGTACATGTACATATTCCACTTTTTCAACAGTCTCCTAATAGTATCAACCAGTCAAAAAACTACCTACTCATAGTCAGAAACTTATCAGCATGCATCAGATACGATTATGTTAGACCACAAAGACAAATCAGTCAAGTGTACATTCTATTAAGATGGCACTTAGGTTAGATAAGACTTCTTCAGTAGTTCCGTTGTTCCAAATATTATATTGCATCTGTTCAGAACACACCTGTTGTTGTTGCTGCTGCTGCATAAAATGCATCTGCTGGTCTCGTAGCAATTGATTCTGAAGCTCTAAGTCTGCACTGTTCACTCCTGGTGGACGTTCAGTTACATGAGTTAATGCACTGCTTCCTCCATCACCTTTAAATAATCTACTGGTGGTTATCTCATGTTATAACAAAAAAAATAAGTGTTTCAGCCTTAAAAAAAGCAAACCATCAGAGATAAGTACACTAATTATTATAAGCATGATCATTATGATAATGCTGATGAAAAGAAGAACAGCTCTTTAAACTAGCCGTGAAGGACAGCTCTGGATACCAAGTGGGGCTCCATTTTCTTAACCTTGGCAACATGAAAACAACTCTCTCCCTTGCTGGCTGATGTTCTGACTACAGTGTGGTCAATGCACTCATTTTAAAGCTGAGTTTGAAGGACACAAGTGAAGCAGAAATCTTGAAACATCCTTCTGCCATCACAGGGATTTGAACCCTGATGTCTGGTTTGAGACTCTAGCACAATGACCAATAGACTATTGCACATCCTTATTATGCAGCAATTATAAATACCGTAACTGAAATCATCACCTGAATCAGCATCACTTTGACTGCTATTAATAGTGCACTGTCAATGTTATTGCCTTTATGATTTCCACAATCATAATCTGCATCATCATTACAAGTATTAATAGGGTGAAAACAAAGATGATTAGATTTTAAAATGAAAAAGCTAGCAAATGAATTATAATTTAATACTTCTTATGATGACCATCTGAGCTTAGATAAGCAGAACTCAATATTTAAAATCATTAGTGATAAGAGTAAGATCTGCCTCTTGCACCATTCATATTAATATTTGCCAATGAAATAAGGGAACTTTAGATAAAACAAAGATATAATGCCATCAAAAGTTAGATACCTGGTGAAAATATTCCTTTTTCTTTCTTTGTCTTTGGTTCACCTAATTCCCACGGAAGAGGCGAGCTTAAAGCATTTAAAAGTAACACCAGTCAAATTAAGAAACTAAAAAAGTGATTCCCTTCCTAAGAATTATTAACGAAGACAGCTACACCACAAAAGATTAATTGATATATATACCAGGTATGTACCGTATGTGCATGTATGTATTTATGCATGAATATATATTACCATACCTGAGTAAATATACTAACATAATGCCTTTAAAGGACCTCTTTAGTGTTGAAGATACTGTGTGCTATATAGTCTGCAATATACTCATTTAGTTTGCAATATATTCATTATAGCACATTTTAAGTACGTCACAAAGGTGCTGTAGGCTTGTAAGTACTCTAGGACACAACCATCCTGCAGTTACATGGCACCACCATCTAAGTAAAGTATAGTAAAGTGCATCCTGTTTCTCTTCCTTCACATCAAAATTTATATAACACCTATTACACGACAAATGAAAAACCAATGGAGAAAGGCAAGTCCTAATTCAGACAGTAAGCTGTAACACAGCTGCCTTCCAACAGCTACTTGAGCATAAACAGCAGATTGAAGAAACTTTCACAACTACTGACCATCCATCTACAAGTGCCCTATGCGGCACCATAGAAATCCCAGCCAATAAGAATAATAGGCTATTTATGTAGCAACATACCTCACATCTCGTTTTTTTGGTGATATACCAAACAACTCATCATCTACGTTTGTGACCAACTTTAAACTCTGACTTCCTGGCCTGAAAAAAGAAATATATTATTTTATTACAGCATTGATTCAACTCCATAACATGTCCATCTGTCAGATACAGCAGCAACATAAAGATTCATTTGCACAATTAAGTTTCATCTAAATAATTTTATTAATTTACCATAACCATTTAAACATCAATTTTACTGCTCTCAAACTTAAAAAACAAAGACAATTTATTGTCCTTAGACTTTAACAGCTGCAAGGAAGGAATTATCCCGTACTATTAAGGGACATGAAAGTAAGTGTTGTTTGATAAAATGGATTGGAACATAACGAACAGATTGGTTCATTTGCATTAAGCCCTACATTAGATTTAAATATTAACATAATCATTACCGTCCAGCAGTTGACAAGACATCTGCTCCAACGAAGTCAGTCCTTTGGCCATCAACCGAAACTGATTTTGCGCCCAACCAGTTTGGCACATTTTTGTCACCTGTTTTGACTTCTGCCCCAAGATCAAGATAGCCATCTTCTGATTTATCCAGCCTTCCTTTGGCAGATATAAAATCAACAGAGCTCTCCTTTGCTTTTTTATCTTTATCACCCGTGTCATCAGCCATCAGCCAGTCAAGCGGATCCTTTACCTTGCTGCTCGCTTGACTGGGTTTCTTAATTCCCAGCCAGTCACCGTCAGCATCGTGAACCATTCGCCCATCAGTCGTACTTGACAGAGCTTTCTGCTTTCCTTGCATTTCAGTCTCAGCTTTCGGAACATCGGCAATTGTGTTTCCAAGAACTCCGAGTTCTTTAGCAATGCCTCCTTGTCTGTCAGCTTCTCTTGGTGTTGTGTCGGGTGAACCAATCCGAGAAAAACCCAGCCAATCAAGTGGCTCAGATGGCTTCTGAGCAGTTTTATCTTCAAAACACATATCAGCGGTTTAAACACTAACATAATCATTGAAACTGCATCAATGTTAGTTACAAAAGAATCATCAGTACAACAATCAATAATATTCTTAGAAAAATTAGAAATACTAACATGAGAAATATTACAATAACTGCCAAAATTCACTCCTACAGCAGTACTGTCGTTATTCAATTACAACTGTAGTTTTCTAATTTAATTATAAGCTTCACTTTGTTTGCAAGAATATCAAATATGTCCCAAATCTGTCAAATGGTCCTTTTACTGACCATTAATACTAAAGGAATACTGAATGACAAATGTTTGTTAGCAGCTAGTCCAAAATGTCAAGCAAAGTAGACAGTTTAGCTTGGCAAGGGTAATTAAGTAAGTAAGTAAATATATTCTTTATTAAGCAATGCTTTGGTAACCTTTATCTGATTTTGGCATAAATTTATCTCTCATCTGGCCCTCTGAGCTCGGTCGGTTATCACTTTTGGGCTTGGTAGTGGAAGATGGAGGCACTCCAGTTGCTATATCCAACCAGTTTCTATCATCCTTTTCTACAACACTCTCCAGGAAGGAAGCTGGAGCTGTGCTGCGAAGCTTATCACTGCTGGATGGACGATTGCCAATACCTGATGTATCGTCAAACCTACAATCCAAAAAATTAAACAAATAAACATCCATTCTCATCTTTTCCCATCACCATCAGTGACAACAGTAGTGGCATAGTAGGATAAATGCTGCTGAAATTACGAAAACACAAAAGAACAAAACATTTTTATGCTTTCCAATTAGTAATTATAAAGCAATTTAAACAGTTGTTTTCATCTATAGAATCAGGAAAATACCGTAATAACAATATTTCATATACAGCAAGTTTTTCATTCGAAGTGATATGATAATAATATTTCCTTTGCACACCTCACAGATCGCTTTGAAGATGGTCGAGAATTACTGGCTGAGGGTACGTAGCTGCCAAATGCTAAACTTTCATCCTTTCCTTCTGGTTCCTTTTCTGACAATGAAGATCAGTACAAAATATAGAATAGCATTAGCTCTGGATATTGTTTGCTTTAAACAAAGTTCATTTGAAAACAGACTCCAACAACATAGAAAAGTCCAGGCACAGAAAAAATTCATTGCAAGGAAACAAGAGATGATAATATGATGTCATTGTTGGTTGTGATGATGATGATAACAATGATGATAATGATGACAACATAAAGGGGATGAACGTGAATTAAATTAATTAAAAACTATGTTAATTCATTATTAAATTACACTTGAAATTAGATTTGTCACTTACTATAGGTTAAAGAATCAAAACTAAGCTTCTGTTCTCCAGATGATGGTCGGGACTTGTTGTCGAGATTCCGGCCAAGGAGATCATCCAAAACCGATTTTGCACTTCCAGGTCTTCCTCCATCATCTGAAGACTTTACGTCTTTCTTTCGTTTGCTGCCTGGACTGTCTAATCCCAACAATAGATCGTCTTCGTCATCATCAAAATTAATATCGTCACTTCCCTTCTTCTTGACAGCTGTGCAGAAAAAAAGAATAACCATAATTTAAGCATATTCCAAAAACTGAAGACTCAGAAAATGATATGCCACTAAGAGTACCACAAAAATAACACTTAAGAAAAGCCATGGTCGGTAACAGAACAATATATTAAAAATGAAATTTGGTAACATTCATTACAATAGCTCACATGTGCACTGGACTAGAGTGGCAATGCAGTGAGAGCTATGACTGGCATATTATAACCACTGATGCTGCAGAAATCATTAGATTATATTAGGATAGAGATAAGGAGTTCACCTGAGGGGCTAGCATCAGACTGCTTTTGGCCACCGCTTCGTGTAGGCGGACGCTCGACTTCAAATCTCCTACTATTATCTGCAATGATTAAAAAGGCAATTGTGAAAGCAGTATGCCTATCATATAAGTAATACAAGGACATCCTTCTAAACAAGAAATTCTGTGAAAGCAACAACTCTTATTAACAGCAAATACATAACTATGCAAAAGCTAGACATTCTTCAAGTAGTCTTAAGTCATTTAGTAGATTCCGTCCTATTCGTTCTTGATCATCACCTCTGTGTTTCTGAGACTTACATTACTTTATTATAATTTATTTTTAGTACTGATTAACTTCTTTAGCTCCTGTGCACAAGGCATCAACTGATGGCACATCAAACCCAAGCCACAATCAGGTTCACATCCAGATCAGTCCACTGAGACAGAGAGACAGCTAGTTGATGGTGGACAAACAATTTCAAACAGGCAAGTGTTGAGAATGAAACGACACAAACGTCTGAGTACAATGGACATGTACTGGGAGAAAATTCAAACATGTATGTCTAGCAATCAGGTAGAACTGTGATTGTGAAGCACAATCACAGTTCTAGTTTTAAGAATATGACCAAAGAAAGGCAATCAGATGACCTTGATGAATAGTGATAACACTGAGGAAGGATTTAATTTAAAATACGAGTACAATGTTTTATAAACTATGATCCATAATTTGAAAATGATTTTTGACTGAACAGGAAGCCAATGCAATGATTTAAGTACAGGTGCTTTATGACCTTAATCTGACACATTAGTTATTAATCTAGCCAAACAGTTCTGATACCAATAAGAAGCTAGTTCCATTACTTCAGGCACTGCAAAACCAATGTATTCATCAGAGACATCCTGGCACACATACGGACATGATGTCTAATTCTGTGCAGTCATGAATATGCATCCATGATGATTTACACATACCACTGACTTTGTAACATATCAAGAAATGTGAAGGAGCAACAAGTGACTAAGTTCTTCAGTGCACAATGAATGGATATTGAACAGTTTCAGTAAACAGTCATAAAACCAACACAAACAAGAAATAAATGGATGCAATCTTAGGATCAGAATGTAGAAGTTAACCAAATTAACTAAATTTAAAGTAAAACTAATAATGTAATTGGTTAAATATATAATTCTCAGCCTGTAAAACAGACAACCTGAAATTTTAAAAATACAATTTAGTCAAATATTAGATCTAAGCTCCATAGAAACACGAAAATGTGGCATGCACATATAAATGTAGAATATAATGAATTAAATGCTGCCTCATTGTCATCTAAATGAGGACATTTCTGGTGATGGCATTCCTACAATTTTCATATGATATTAATAGAAGAGAGTAGATCAGCTTTTAGGAGATCTACAGAATAAAAGAAATGCTTTTGCAATTGACAATCAATCCAACTGACTAGAAAGATCCTGGGTTCTTCAAAAACTATTGCCACAATTCTGCAAGGTGGCAGTACCATGTCTTAATTAACTATTACTCATATGTGACTTATAAATATGGAATCACTTTATGAACCTGTATATAAGCTCAAAGACAATTACGGTAAGTGGAGCAACAGTTTCATATTACAGTAAAGCAACAGAATTCACTGAGACAACAAATTGAGACACAAAACTCCATGCCACAACAATTTCACACTGTGCATAATAAATTTGTGTCTGATGATGCCCACAACTTCACAAATAAGCGAAATGACTTCCAAAAACACAGTAGAGACAAAAAAGATGTTAAAAACAATGAAATCGCACGATAGCAAACATAAATGTGAGGTATGAAACGAGTCAGAGTGATTTCAGTGTACACATACACATGTACAATACATGCAGTAATTGGTAAATACCATTAGCTAAAGAATCAACATCCTCCATTGGTGTCCTTTTTATTTTTCCTTCACTGGATTTTATCCCTGATCCATCAACTAGGTCAGCCAGTGGGTCAGCATACTCCTCATACTCTATTTCTTCTGAGGTCGCAAATGCCAAAACCAGTTACAAAGCACAATTTTCCACATAATTATATACATTCACTAAGATCTGCCAAGCAAAGCCATAATTTGCCAAACAGTCAGTTTGACCTGGCTGCATCACTACTTCTACTTTACCTTTACTCAGTTTAGTTTAGTCTCATCTGTCCAGTTCATCTTCTTTCTATTGTGCTCTAACCTCTCCTAAAAATCTCTTGCTATTCCTCAATCCACTTCTGTCATCCTTTTTTTGACAGATTTTCCTATATCACTTCTTATCTTGCTTTCAAAAACAACTTAAATTTAATCTATTATATAACTCTTTGAACTTGCAATGACAATTAACATTACACAGCACCCTGGAAGTAGCTTGCTACTGAATATGTTGTATAAATTGAATTGTCATCATTACATTACTGTACATTACATTCACCATTATTACTTCTGCCCTGTTTGTTGAACTTTATAATAAACTACATAGTGAGCTTTCTGATGAGCTCTCACTATCGAACTGATGCGTTTACAAAAGGTTATAAGATTTTCATATCCCATTCAGTTTAAATTCTCTTAAGATTTTGCTTTGTTTTGGTTCAGGAGTGCCTTTCAGAGGTTCTCAGAAGGTTCTGTATAAATATCCTGATGTGTAGATATCTAGATATACAAATACACCGATACATACATACCTAAAATCACACACACACACACACATACATGCATACATACATTAATACATACTGGCATGCACATAAACATACAAACACATGCACATACCTACATACACACACTGATTAAGATAATACATACATATATATGCAGTCCCAACATCAACTGTTAATAATAATAATAATAATAATAAAACTTCGTGCCTTTTTCAGCGAATATCATTAATTATACAACGCTTCAATGCCATCGCATTTCGAGGCACCTTCGCCAGCCAGGACAACGACGAGTAGGGTCATCTCCAGACAACTACATCGACAATGAGTAATATTCAAGTCCCTGAGGGATCATGTTTACCTCGGGGCATAAAACAAAAATAATAATAATAATATTCGTTTATTACTTCAAACTGACAAGTACGCAGTAGCATTACATGACGCAGTAGTAACAGATGACAACAAGTTTAACAGAAGTTGAATTTAACTGTATGGCAGCCTGCAAGGCACCCATCTGTCTTACAGCTCATTTTACAGTCGTCCCTAGGAATGGAAGGTTAAGTCAACCTTATGGGGCTAGCGGTTATCAAATTCGCACCGTTCTGATCTTCATGCCAGTGTGTTACATTCAACCATCTCCCCACCCCCGAATAAATGACGACCTGATGCTAGCATCAAACAAACAAAGTAAATCCATCTCAGCTACATACCAAGTACCGGTAATAAGTACCGGTAATAATTATATCAGTTTAATTTTATTACAATGCGCAAGTTTTATGTTTCTGTTTTAATTTTAGCCACAGGCAACACAATAATTCAAATTTTGTTCAAATCAACAATCAGACTCCATTACCTTTGGCAGAAGTCAGAGGAGGTTTTTGAGACACTGATGCTCCCACTTTGGAGGCACTGCCAGCCCCAGGTTTCTTACTTCCAAAAAGACTTGCATCCAGTGCATCGACATTCTGCAACATTTGGTCTGATCTTATCAAAGTTAATGCATTTTAAACACTAAATGAAATAACAGGCAAATATTGAAGTATAATTTAATGAAACAATTAAATAGCATCACATAGGGCCCATCTATCTGTTGAATCTATGACTAAATCTCTGCACAACCTCTCTGATACGATGCAGCACTCATGAATAAGATGGTGCACTAAGCTTAGCTTTCGATTACGAATGTAAATTACTATTAACCAAGGTCAGTAATGCATGCATTTCACAACTCCACAGAACTAAGGCCATAAATCAGTATATTTCCCAAACATTTTTCACCAAGGGCAAAAACAAGCTATTGTGTAACTCCTGGCAGGCCATACAGCTTATCAATAAATGTTATCTATACAAATAGATAACATTAGGCCTAAATAAAAGCTCTTCAAATATAAAAAATCGTGTCGAAATTCAGATATAAAGCCAACTGGAAGCTAACGGGAAAAAACAGGTCTTACGCAAAATGGACAGAAATTTTTCAGCAGTGAGAAATCTTTGAACAGCTGGCAGGCCACTTCTGGCTCGTCGGTCACAGTTTAGGAACCACTGCCCTAAAGGTACTTACAGATTATCTTAAACTGGGTTACAGTTTTGGTCAGTATGGACTTCTTAGAGTTGAGGGCTTACATTATTTTGTTCCAGCTGGGACCATTCATTAGCATAAGCACATTTAAAGCACTCTGCAGGATTAATCTAAATTCAAGTGTTTTTAAAAGTTTCTTACAATGTCTTGCAGCAATTCCTTTGGATCTGCATCAGAGATGTCTGAAAGGTTATCAGAAGAACCTGCAGCCTTTGCTTTGGCTGCCAATGAAGCATAGAAATCATCTCCCTTTCTGAAACCAAGTCATTCAGTCAATCAAACACAGATCTGTGATGCACTGATGTAATATGTATGACATTTATATTGCATTCCTATATGCACAGTGTTAATAGGAATGCAGTTCTTGGTAGCTCTGATAACCAAACGTGTGTTCTAAGGAAGCATATTCTATTAACTGCATTGCTAATCTCATGATACTACAAGTGCACTGAATAACCATTCTGAATTCTTATTTAGTCAAACAGTAGAATATTTTGAAACTCACATTCAAGAAAAATGCTAATAATTCAAATCAAAAACTGGTAAATGCCTTTTGTCCAGACTGACAGCATATTTAGCCAATTCCTATGTGACCATCACTTATGATTATCATTAATCAGATAGCAAAGCTAACAGTTGAGCAAAACGATAGATTTAAATTGCACATGCAATTGCACATGCTTGACAATCTAAAGGCAGTGGAATTTATCTTGTAGTATAAATGTGATAAGCAAAACTTGTTGAGTACGGTAAATGGTTAGTGACATTGATGACTCTGAAGGCATATGACACTGCACTGCAGTAGGCCATCAGTGGTTACAATATAACAGTTAACAGTAGTTTTAGTTCAGGATGAACTGCCATACACCACTTCATCTGCAACTCATGAAAAATTGGCAATTTATTGCTAAGCCAATGTAACAATAGCCTATCAACAGCTTATCAGTCAAGCAGGTCACATGATTTCTGCCACAATGAAAATCAAACAAAACAGTAAAAACTTGCTCTGGTTTCTTTGCTGTCACAGAAGCTTTCTGGCTCGAACTAGGAGGAGTTTTTTTCTTTATGGTGGTATCACCTTACAACAACAAATAAACCAAATAGAGCACACTGCAAATGAAGCCTGTACCTCAACACTCCTAAAATTGAGATCACGAAACAAATGACATGCTATACATAGTAATCTCAAAATTTCTAAAGCGCTATTTCAAAGTTAAGTGAGTGCAGGGTACCAGCTTATTCATGATCACTGCTCTGTATTAGAAGGGTCATCCAGAAAGATCACGTGGAGATCGAAGACTGGTTGCCAGAAAATCAGTCGATGGAGAAGGAGGCAGAGAAGTTCAGCTGAGATATTCATTGTGCCTTTGAAATAACTTCTCGAAGGTGTTAAGCCAAGGCTATAGGAAATATCAAACAGGTGTAAAATAAGATATGCTGAAATGTTTCATTAGCTGCTTCTATGAAACAGTAAAAGATTGCTCTACAAAGACATCTGCTACATACAAGTGCATTAGTCACTGTATAGGAAAACAGGTCTGATCAGTTCCATGTGCTGCAGAGCACAAAGTACAGTTTGTCAACAGGGCTGTCTCTTGAGACAACATTGAGCTCCTTGATGCATTTCAAGGCCGCATTGACTAATGCATATTGCTCCAAATATAAGTGAATTTTTTCAACACAGCTGAGATTTGACTGAAGCTGATCACAACATTGTGAGAGTCCTAACAAACAAGAAAGAATAACTACTGCTGTTTCTTGACTTTCATTTGGAGTGCCTTTGTCACATAAGCCCAATACATTCACTGTGATCCATGATCAACTCAGTTCTTCCTATCTCATAAATTGCTCTGCACCTCATGTCAAACCATGAATAATTGAGATTAGGGTTGTTAAAATCGTTTTTTTTGGCAATCCGAATTTCGGTTTTAGAAATCCGATTTTAAACCGAATTTCGTTTTTTATTGGCCTTCATAGAAAATTTAATATATTATTATATAACGCAAGTTATTTTATATATTAGGTACCGTAACGTACGTTAATAAACACCTTCTTATCTGCCGGCTATATTCGATGAAAACAATCGTAAACACTAAAGAAATGCATGAATTAATTCTTTCTGGCATTTCTTGAAATTTTCACTACGAAAATGATTTTTTTTTAAATTCGAATTTCGTTTTGTCAATAATAAAAACCGAATTTCGTTTTCAAAACCGAAATTCGGATTTCCGAATTTCGTTTAACATCCCTAATTGAGATATGATGTCACCTCAAATTAAGGGCAGCAGCAATAACTGCTTGATTATCAAACAAAGTTTAAGTGACTAAAATGTTAGGCCTATATAACTTGCCTTCACTTTTGAGAAGCTCATCTAAGTCAGAATCTAGATCGTCATCAGCTGAAATTACAGTTAGAACATCATAAGTAATCATAAATGTTACATTTCTTCAGTGGCTAAAGGGCCAAGTTGTCAGAATCTTATATTTCACTAGCATTAAATCTAAATAAAATCGGTTAGGCATGTTGGGTCAGGCGTGGTTCTGCATTAAACCTTTCAGAGATTAGTAAAACACCTATGCATATGCTCAGGCACAGCATAAATGCTCAGATATGTACACACAAAATCCATGCAAAAGACTATGCAGCTAAACCAGCTTATTACTAAGCTATGTAGTCTGTGTAATGCAATCGTTACTGTGCATCAACTGTTATCTATCATTACACAGGAGTTCCATTAACAGGCATGAATGCCCATCAGTAAAAAGTGAAGCTATGAGAGGGTATAAAAACTGCTGTCTAGTCAAGAGTCAAAAGCTGGTTCCTGATTTTTACAGCAGCTGGATTGACAGTAGTCTGAAGGCATATACCACAGCAGCAATCCAATAAAAGAAACAATCTTTCTAACATCAACTGAATGCTTCCAGTGATTATTACTACCAACTAATTGACGTTGCAAAATCAAAACTACCGGGCTAATATATTACTAAATAATGCTAAGCAATATATATTAATTATTTTTGCAGTATAACTTTGATAAGAAACTATGGGTGTTGATTCAAACAATTTTTTCAAATGTGATGCATAATTAATTTTGTCAAATAAGTGTAGTTAATTATTTCTGTAACTGTTTATCTTCAAGAGATTATTTACTGTCAATAAGATCAAGAGATGATAAATTAACTCACGTATTGGTGTTTTCTAAAATATAAATGATAAACAAAGTATTACAACATGGTGATGCAACACATATCACAACAGATAGGTATAATGAAGGTCTCAAAAATACAGGTTATTAAAACTGGTTAAACAGCAGACTTATACCCAAGTACGAATTATCTTAGAACAAGTTTTTCATCCTGAGTTTGAGCCATTAGCTTTCCCACCCCCGGTCCTTGTCAAGTTCTTCTGGCCATCAAGACCAACTTCACATGAACCAGTTCAGTCACATTCAGTGTGGAATCCATATCCAACAATGATATAAACAGTGACTTAGGGCCACAAGAAAAGCATAGTTAGGCTACTCAGAATATGTTCAATCTGATTGTCCTAACATATTTAAGGAATAATAATGGACATTCAGAATTCAATATTAACCCAGTGATGGAAAAAGGCTACCTGACATTTATGCTAGTTAAACCCTTATTGAGCCCATAGCTGGCCACGAATTCCAAGAAAGGAATCACCATTCTCTCACACACTTGATCTGACATAGTGCAAGTGAATAAGCTGATCTCCCTGACATGACTTTCATGGGGTCCTGAGAAATTTGAGATTTACATTTACATTATAATGCTGGCCACAGAATTTGGCTGCCAATTTTGCAAGGCAAAATTCTGATAAATCCGCAATACTTGTGAAAAGCCCCCAAATTTAAGTCTGTCGATTGGTCAAAACTGTAAAGTTTAACATATCCAAAAAAAAGTAGACAAATATGAAAAAATCAGTAAACGTGTAGTTTAGCGACGTAAATTATCCGCCATTGCATGGGTTTCAGCGTTGATCGAAAACAAGTTGGATTGACGAAACAAATTCTTGCTAAATAGAAGTCGGATTGATGAAAATAATTTTTCCTTAAATAGAAGTGGGCCTGATGAAAAGAATCTTGCTTAAATAGAAGCTGGATTAATGGAAAATAATTCTTAATTAAATAAAAGTTGTATTGATGAAAAATAATTTCTGCTTAAAACAGAAGCTGGATGATGAAACAAATTTCTTGACTAATGGAAGCTGGATTAATTAAAAGGATTCTCGCCAAAGTAGAAGTTGGATTGATGAAAAACAATAATGTTGCAATGGGCGAATAATTTACAACGCTAAACTACACGTTTACCAAAAATTCTTTCTGCAGAAGCCATGCTTTTGAACTGCATTCCATCCATAAGGTGTTTAATGCTACTTTGCTTTAACAGCTTTAAAACAGTGGGTAGGCAATCATCGTCGTCCTAGGTTGTAAGCGCTATAACAATCAGTAACTTGCTAATAGCAGCTGAATTGACGGTGGAATGAGTGCAGACAGCACTCCAAAAATGAACACGCTTTCGTGATAAAATGGGTGGCTCAAAAACCAACTTTGACATCAGGGACTGGGCGGGGTTCGAACTTCATATGCAGCAGTGAAATCCGACGCGTTGATACAAGGACAAGTTACTCCGTAACATCATCCATCCAATAAACATATACTTGCCTTGCTCATGTTTTAAGTTAAAAAATAGCAAAACAGGTAAGCGACGGTAGTAAAAATGTAGAAAAATATATCGTTTTAATTGAGAATTGAGAGATAAGTAGAAGGCAACGACCGGGTCCAAGCACGTCAATTTTCCTAGCAGCCCATGGCGTCAACAGCGACCGCACGTTGCAAACAGTCGAAACCTCAGTTACTTAGTATTCATATAATAATAAGGCCAACAGTGGCGTGGCACACCGTAGTTTCACCGACGCACGTGCATCACCTAACCAAAAATTTGCCAACTTTCCAAATTGTTAGGAATAGACGTAGACACAGGAATAGACACTGCTCGATTAGGAGAAACGCATCGTATTTCGTAATCGTAATGTCCAAACTTCTACAGCTGCACTCAAAAGCCAAGCTTAGGCCCATTCACGAGCGTGGATTGGACTGAAATTCATGACTCGTACAACCTGCCTAAGAGATTCTGTTGAGATTGGGAGCTTAGTTCCGAGCAGCGGCGCCGATAGGATTTTAATTGTGTACGCACAATCAGCATGCGACCATAGGGGGGTAGGGCCTATACGGGGTACGAAGAACGAGCGTCCGAACTTTTTAAATTTCCACACTGTAATGGTAGCAGTTTTAGCAGTCATCTGAACAAAATTGCTCTATAAATTCAGTGCTGGTAGGACCAGCTGTCACTGGTAGCTCGATCAGATGTAGTTTGAGTCGTTTTTTATTTTGACTGCAGACAATGTATACTATATATAGTAGCAAACCAGACATTTATCGAAATTAATATAAAAACTAGAAAATACGTTCAATTGCCAAGAACGCCATAGGCCTAAGCCTTCCGGTATGAACTTAGCCTATCGCTGACTAGACAAAAATACCAGAAATAGTTAACAAATGGTACACAAACCAAGCAAAAAGGATTCAACTACCGAATCGTGAAGCCATGTGGTAATGGTGTAGTTTAACTAAAATGTTCAAGGAACAAAACAGTTTGAAATTTGATATTTTTAAATTTGAAAGATATATATATAGCCTGATATATATATATATATATATATATAAACAGTCGAGAGAAGCCATTTAGGTGTACAAATAAAATATTTGTACAAATGTCATATTAACAGTATTTTATACTCATTATAATATATATAGTATTATATATTATAATAGTAGATAATATAATTTGGCTATACCTACCAAAAATCAGGCGCGTAACTAGCATTACGCAATTATTACGCAACTGCATAAAGATTTAAACAGCTCTCAAAAACTACAAACCGTTTAGATTACTATTGACATCCTAGATTACTATTATTCGTTGAATTTATATTGTGAAGACTTTATTATTGTGAGGTCGGCAAACATTTTCCTTCGCTGACGCTAAATTATGACTCTGGAAATTTTGTGGCACTTGTGAA
Organism: Aporrectodea caliginosa; assembly: GCA_020284085.1. Classification (NCBI taxonomy): domain Eukaryota; kingdom Metazoa; phylum Annelida; class Clitellata; order Crassiclitellata; family Lumbricidae; genus Aporrectodea; species Aporrectodea caliginosa. Next base: position 977,376 of record JACEVL010000182.1, on the reverse strand, counting down.
ATTTCGATCACAGACCGACTGCACGGCAGTTTAAATCATCGTAGGCTAATGTCATAATTTTATGTTCCACGCAATGCACAGTACAGGAAACGTTCGGTGATTCAGAATATGTGGTCAGTAAACTGGAGGAAAGAAGGTGCGACTGGATGGAGGAGAGGGAGCGAATGGGGAAGAGGTGGAAAGGGAGGAGGTGCGAATGGAGAATGTGGAGTGAAAAAGAGGAGGAAAATGGAGGAAAGGAGGAGGTGCAATGGAGGGAAGGAGAGGAGGAGCGAATGGAGGAAAGGGAGGAGGTGACTGAGAATGGAGTGAAAGGGAGGAGGAGCGAATGGAGGAAAGGGAGGAGGAGCGAATGGAGGAAAGGGAATAAAGGAGGAGGTGCGAAATGGAGGAAAGGGAGGAGGTGAAAATGGAGGAAAGGGGGAGGAGGAGCGAATGGAGGAAAGGGAGGAGGTGCGAATGGAGGAAAGGGAGGAAAGGTGCGAATGGAGGAAAGGGAGGAGGTGCGAATGGAGGAAAGGGAAGGAGGAGCGAATGGAGGAAAGGAGAGGAGGTGCGAAAGGAGGAAAGGGAGGAGGTGAAATGGAGGAAAGGGAGGAGGTGCGAATGGAGGAAAGGGAGGAGGTGAACATGGAGGAAAGGGAGGAGGTGCGAATGGAGGAAAGGGAGGAGGTGAAAATGGAGGAAAGGGAGGAGGTGAAAATGGAGGAAAAGGGAGGAGGTGCGAAATGGAGGAAAGGGAGGAGGTGAAAATGGAGGAAAGAGAGGAGGAGGAAAGGGAGGAAGGTGAATGGAGGAAAGGGAGGAGTTGCGAATGGAGGAAAAGGAGGAGGTGCGAATGGAGGAAAGGGAGGAGGTGCGAATGGAGGAAAGGGAGGGAGGTGAAAATGGAGAAAAAGGGAGGAAGAGCGAATGGAGGAAAGGGAGGAGGTGAGAATGGAGGAAAAGGGAGGAGGTGCGAATGGAGGAAAGGGAGGAGTGAAAGGGAGGAGGTGCGAATGGAATGGAGGAAAGGGAGGAGGAGCGAATGGAGGAAAGGGAGGAGGTGAACATGGAGGAAAGGGAGGAGGTGCATTTAGAATGGAGGAAAGGGAGGAGAGGTGAAAATGGAGGAAAGGGAGGAGGTGAAAATGGAGGAAAGGGAGGAGGTGAAAATGGAGGAAAGGGAGGAGGAGGTGCGAATGGAGGAAAGGGAGGAGGTTCTGCCTTATTATAGTGAGTGTCCTTTCCTTCTAATCTTGCATGTAGTGCAGCGTGTGGTTTTCGGTCAACATGCATTCGCTCTATAATATTATGTCGAAACCATCGAAGTCTTCTTTGAACGACTTTGTCTAGCAGAGTTGTTTCGATCCATATGCTGTCTAATGCCAGCGTTTCTTATTTTCTGATGTCTTGAAATCCCTGCGATCTTCCGCAGTAAACTAGGCCTAATTTCTGCTTTAATAATTCTTTTTCTTGTCTTGCTTTCGCACTGGCCAACATTCCGACCCGTAGCAGATGTCTAGAGGCAAATCGGTTGTATATATCTTCGTCTCACATAATTAGCCTAATTATTATCTTTGTATGTTTTTTGGTCTTGGTAGGCCCTAAGTAGTAATAGGATTGCAAGGGGTGTTCAGGCACGAATGAGGAAGCTTTTCGCCTCGCAAGATATAATTAAAAATATGAAATTATTTAATTTCCCAAAGAACTGATTTAAATTGTTATTACTTTTAACCAAAAAGATGGTATCCAAAATGCACCATTATACACACCCAAATAAAAGTTCCTTAATTAGGCCTACAGCCTCTTCCCAGACCCCTCCCCTCAGAGAGGTTGGAATCTGCGTAATTTTTGGGAAGCTCTGGTTACGCCACTGCTAGATGGTGTTAGACTGTTAGTTTACCTAATATTAAAACTAGTACCTAAGTTATTATAATTTTGTAACTTAATAATATTTCACTTTTTTCATTTGCAATTTTTCGTTTCTTAGCCTTTCAGCGCTGTACGCACTTGCGTAAGTGCGTAGGCTACGTCTAGCGGCGCCTCTGGTTCCGAGCTTACGAATATGCTAAAGCAATGGTCCGTTACCGTCCGTATAGCCTAGCGTTTACTATTAAAATGATTCGATCGATCAGTTTCGACAAAAGTGTAAAACGTTTTGAAGAGCACGCCCGTCTGAATTCCACGAATTCTTCGTTAACATGATGCTTCCGTGAATCCATCTTGTCGTTCACCAAGCATGCATCAAGCGTCTCTTTCTATCACTCCTCTGCATGCAGGCTGTCCAATTTAATAAAGTCACATTTTGTTCAAGACATCTTACTCGGATTTATTATCCACTGCGTTTCCATTGCTCCACACCTATAAACACAATCCACTGTAAAGTGGCGTAACTAGGATTTTTCGTTTGGGGGGCTTTAAGCCTTGAACATGGCGAATGTGGTACCCGAGCCTATAGTGGAGCCTGGCGGCTTGATTTATTTGGGGGCTTCAGCTCCCCCCCCCAAGCCCAACGCTAGTTACGTCCCTGCCACTGTAACAGTCTATGGGGCCGTCCATAAATGACGTCACGCAATTTTGGCCGATTTTTGACCCCCCTCCCCCTCGTCACACTTCGTCACAAAAGTAACACCCCCTCTGAAAATGACGTCACAAAGCTCTGACCCCCCCCCTAAAACCAAATTTCTATGGCGAAGCAAAATGCTCCTTCATGGAACAAATAGGGAAAGAATGAATATTTTAAAATCTTACTGTGACCAAATATTGAAATAATTAGAAAATTATTAATAAAAGTGCCCGTATATACTAAAATAATAAAAAAAATAACGAAATTTTAAGCCTCAAAATTAGTGCTGTTATTATTAAAATTAAATTGTTGTTAATTGTTAAATTTAATAACATAGACCTGGTGTGACGTCACACTTCTCAGACCCCCCACCCCATGTCACACATCGTCACAAATTTCCGACCCCCTCCCCCCTAGGTGCGTGACGTCATTTATGGACGGCCCCTATATTCTCCCTCGATCCCTCTCGATCCGTAAAAATGTAAATGTAGGGCGTATATATACACACACGTTGACCTATGAATACCGTAGGCCTATTAAACGACTTCATTAATTTTTCAGTACTATATTGTATGACATTGTATCCATCGTTAACAAATCAACCATCGATATCCGATGTGCTCAATGCATGTATATCACTGAAGTGACGTAATTACGTTGTTCTCGCGTGATCTGCAAATTCTCGTCAAATATATATCTATGTACGCAAAATGTCCACAGGACCTTCGGTAGGATTCTCTAGTTTACGTTAATTTACGTCTTTTTATATAGTTTAATTTGTAATATAAGTAAAAGTTGTCAGGCTGGAATATCTTGTTCACTAGCCAAATTCAAGACGGAGTTTCTAACTAAAGAATTTCTTTAGATCTCAACAGCGTATTTGATTACTATTAAGGCAAAAGCGGAGATGGTGCGTGTTTAGGCCTTTGCGAGTGTAGGGCGACACTTTCGTTTTTAGACTGTCGCAAATAAGTTAGCTGGTTGCTTAGGGTACTTTGCTTAGCTTTAGTGTCAGTAGCAGTTCATTAAATTCTCAAAGCTTCGTGTGGATTTGTGTTGATTTAATTTGACAGCATGATTGTCATGTTTGTTGATGTTGTGATACTTGTGAGTGATAATTGAGCTGAAACCGCATTCATGTTGTTGATCGTAGTTACCTCATGAGCCGATGCAGGTCGACTTTGGACCTGATGAGTCTGAAAGTACTAGTGCCATCAGAGGGATGGTGGAGTCTTCGACTCTGGTAAATAAATGTGTTTAACTCTCAGGCGTACAACAATGTAAAATGCTATGAGTTGCTTTTATTTTACCAGTTACTGATTCCTGACGAAAGGAGTTTAAATATACTTACTTCGTTAATGTCTACTGTTTGTATGCATTAAGTTTACTTTGACAAACTCAGCTTGATGCCTGACAGTCCCTGACTTGCTATGTACAGAACTTTCATTAATGTTACTCGGTGTAATTTGGTATTTGTATAAATGTGCATATAGAAAGCTTCTTAATAGTATATCAATTTTGGAATATTTAGGCCCTTGAAGAAGTAACTGATAAGTGGGTTGAGCAGAGCTTGAAGGTTTGCTTAAGCATGAGTTATCAAAAGGTTATTTTCTGGCTCTAAAGTTGAAATTTTAATATGATTGAATGTTTAGGATCTTGACGGGTATGCTGCGAATTACAAGGGCTTAGCGAAACTTTACAGACTTACGCACATTGCCGATCATTGCCCTTCGCTCAGAGTTGAGGCTCTGCGCATGGCCTTGGCTTCTGTAATGACAACATATAACACCAGTCTTTATCAGCAGATACACAAAAAGCTACAGGAAGCCATTAACAGGTAAAAGGATGCTTATGATGGCTGAATGCAGCTAATGCTTTTGTGATGTTTAACTTGGTTCCTCAGTACTTGATTGAATGGTGATATTTGCATGGTGGTTGATCTTGCTGCCATATTCCAAATCCCTCTCGTGGCTGGTGGCTAGCTGTCCAGAATTAACGCCCTGCCTGTGATCCTTGGCAAAATGGAAAGATGAGATACAATTTCATCCGTGTATTTCACAGATGAGGAAACAAACCAAGTTGTGATTGAATGCATAAAATTAATTGCACAAGAGAATAATGATTTTATGATGAAGAGAATTAATGATTTTACGATGTTGACATTGTGTTTACTTTTGTAAAGAAATTTAATATTTACATGTTGGAGATTGCTGAAATATACCAAAACATATTGCTGAAATATACCAAAACACATGTTAATAGTTTATTAGCATATGCATGTTTTCACTTACTTTGGTTATTTTTCTGTTTTTGTTGCAATATTTCTTATTTGCAGCCAGTCAAGACTACCGGATGCTGTATCAGGTGCAGTACACAGCATGCCCGCGCTTGATACACAGTGGATTGAAGCAACTTCGAAAAAGATGGCCCTTCGACTGGAAAAATTAGACATGGATCTTAAAAACTACAAGAGCAACTCAATTAAAGAGAGTATCAGGTTGGGCTTAGCTCAGTTTTTTGTTGCAGGTTTTTGTTATGTCTAAAATTAATAGTAGTAATAATTGAAGGAAGACGAAGAGGTGTATATGACTTTTGATGACTTCATTTGTGAGCTTAGGCACATGAAGGCAGTATTCTGTTATAGACATTAACAAAAACAATTCTTGCTGTCAATATGAGAAGTCAAACTACCAACATCTCCAGAGCCTAGCCTGCTGTCCTGTTAATTATATAAGAAGAACAATGGTGACAAATAATATTATGTGTTGTTTTTGTTTCTGTTTAAAGGCGTGGCCATGATGATCTTGGTGACCATTACCTTGAGTGTGGTGATCTGAGCAATGCACTTAAGTGCTACTCACGGGCACGTGACTACTGTACAAGCTCAAAACACTTAGTGAACATGTGTTTAAACGTGATCAAGGTAATTATATTTTGATCTGGTTTATACTTAAATTATAGTAATAGGTAAAGGAACTACTGAGTTGGTATTTAACTCTTGGCAGTCAGCAGAGTGTGATAGTTAACACAAATCTTAATGTTACAGTTAGTTTGAAGGATATATTAGAACAAGGCCAAACATAACATCCAGATATGTGTTAAATATTTTGAGTGTTAAGTAACACAGCCATTATATTTTCACTTCTGTATTCCTTGTTCAAATCCTGGTATCTATTCGACCAACACCAGGGAGTGTAATCCCCGGATCCAGGGATTGTTTCATTTCTAATCCCATAATCCCGGGATTAATAGAATGCTCTGGGGTTACTTTCCCTAACAGACACAGATTGTCTGATTTTCAGAAGTGCTGCTGTTGTGTTCACAAGTCCTCCAAGATCCTTCAACTTCCAGATCAAATGTCCTCTAACATTATCTTATTACTCCTGTACTGCCTTAACATTGCACCGGGCATGACATTTTTTTGCCACTTTTCACTTGACTTTTTGCATCACGTTATCGCTGAAATTAATCGTTTTGCAGGTGAGTGCGTTGCACACAGGGACTTGAGACTGCATGCACCAAGCAGTAATTGGACTGATGACATCGAGGTAGACATGGGGACATTTTTGGCAATTGTTCTCATTATGGGGATGATCAAAATGACCATTTATTCAGACTAATGGACAGCTGACAATGTCCTGGAGATAACCAGTGATCTATTATGACATGCAACAAGTTTTAGATAAAATGTTTATGTTCCCAGACTCTACTTCCTGTCATCATTCCACACTATCAAAACAGATTGGTCAACATAATTTTATCTGTGAACTGTGTGGTTGACATAATTTTATCTGTGAACTGTGTGGTTGACATAATTTTATCTGTGAACTGTGGATGGGAATCCGTTGGTTGGACTCCATGTGTGTGTATGAGTCTGCCATGGGTGACTCTTCTAGTTTTCTGTTCAGTTTTGCTTACTGATGAAATTTTAATTCTTTATGATATTTAACATCATTTAGGTTACCTTAAGGGCACCAGTGAGTAGTTTTCTTTAAGTGGTGTTATTTAAATTTCTAATTAAAATTACAATTGCAGCACAAACTCAATGGTGTAAGCCTCATATATTTATGTAGGCCCTATGTTTTTGTTAGCTTCAGAATATGGTATACTTGGGTAGTTGTGTGTTAACAGGTTAGCGTTTATCTTCAAAACTGGTCTCACGTTGTTTCTTACGTAAACAAAGCAGAAACGACTCCATTCCTGTTGGAGGTAAATGCGATTTTGTCTTCTTTAGATTTATAAAATCAGAGATCAGATTTTTTACTATTCTGAGCAGTTTGGTGACAGATTTGCATCCTGTGTTTTGGCTTTTCTGTCTCCTTTCCTATTTAATATGTACGCTGAAAGGATAATGAGGCAGGCGGGAATGGATGAGGCTATGGAAGGAATAAAGATAGCGGGAAGAACAATGAACAATCTGAGATACGCTGATGATACAACACTATTGGCGGGTAAAAAACCGATTTGGTAGAACTAATAAGAAGGCTCAAGAGTGAAAGTGAGAAAGCAGGACTCTACTTCAATATAAAGAAGACAAAGATCATGACAACAGAGGAGGAGGACAGTTTTGTAGTAGATGGAGAGGAAATAGAAACGGTAACTAGCTTCACGTTTTTGGGATCAGTAATAGAAAAAGAGGGAAAGTGTGATATGGAAATAAATCGTAGAGTAGCGATAGGAAAAACTGCAATGAATGGTCTGGAAAAAATATGGAAGGACAAACATGTGAGTATAGACACGAAAAAAAGATTGGTGAAGGCTCTGATCATACCAACAGTAACATACGACAGTGAGACATGGACAATGACCAAGAAAATGAAAAAAAAGATTAACGCATGCGAAATGTGGATATGGAGGAAGATGCAGAGAATATCATGGAAAGAGAAAAGGACCAACGATTGGGTGCACATGAGTATCGGAATTGAGAATGAAGAGACACTACAACAAACAGTGCTAAGAGCAAAGTTGAGGTTCTTTGGTCATGTCATGCGATCAGATGGATTGGAAAAGGAAATGATGTTAGCATATGGAGAGGGAAGGAGAAAACAAGGACGACCAAGGAAAAAGTGGATGGACGAGATACATGAAACAACTGGAATGAATTTGGCAGAACTGAGAGATGCGACGGCGGACAGAAGGAAATGGAGAGGCTTGATCATGATGGTCGCTAGAGTTCCAAGAATTGACAGCACAAGGTAACAAGGTTTTGGCTTAAATGTTGCTGAACAACCAAATACTGAAAGAGGCAAGCAGAGGTACTAAGTGACTTATTCAGTGCCTGTAAGATGAGTTTTGCATTGTAACTTCAAAATGTTTCTACTGGGACAGTGAGATGAGAACATGAGTTTACTTTTACCACACTGTTTTCTACCCATTGTTTATATATATAATTATATCTGAATTATTAACGAGCCTTTTTTTATTTTCAGCCCACAAAAGACCAAAATCAACAAGTGATAACCAAGTTACGTGTTGCCTCTGGTCTTGCTGACCTTCAATGCCATAGGTACAAAAATGCTGCCAAGCAATTCCTTGTGGCTAACTTTGACAGCGTTGATTTCCCTGAGGTAATTTGTGTGTTTAGACAATTATTCTCTTAGGCTAGTAAACTTATAGATAATAACGAATTGGCATTCATAAAAAGCAGGACCGTAGTTCATCTTTATGTCCTTGATCTTTTGATCTTTATAGACCACTATGTTTTCTGGAGTATTGTTGAAGAGATGCTTCCAGCTTTAACCCTTTACAGACGAGAGTGTACTAAAAGCAACTGGGAAATTAATCCCTTTCGTCTTTAATGCATTAATCCTTTAACAACAAGAGTGTACTAAAAGCAAGTGGGAAAACAATGCTGCTTGTCATTAAAGTGTTAAGTCGACTCCAAACTGGATTGAGTGAAGTCTTTTTGTTTGTGTGGGTAGAGCTAAACATTGACCCAAAGACTTGATACCTAGGGTGTTGTAAGAATGCATTTTTAGATTACAGGTAGCGTAGTAGGCTGCACTTTCAGTAACTGGTTATGCAACGTGATTTGACATTCCATAAACACTGCAGACCTACATTTTAATGAAATCACTGCCTGCCTGGTATCATGACTAATGTTCTGTGAAGTGTGTATACAGTCATTTGTAACTCTCTTTGACCAAGAGTAATTAAAGTGTATTAAGAAAAACATTATGATTTTGCCATGCAACTAGTTCATCACTGTGATCTGCTATTAATGTTATATGGCAGCTGCTCTCTCCCAACAACATAGCCATGTATGGATCATTATGTGCCCTGGCTACATTTGATCGACAGGAACTTCAGCGCCTCGTTATATCCAGTAGGTGAGTAGTGACTATGCTAATTTTATATTTATTACCTTGTTACCTTGTGCCGTCAGTTCTTTGAACTTTAGCGACCGTCATGATCAAGCCTCTCCATTTCCTTCTGTCTGCCGTCGCATCTCTCAGTTCTGCCAAATTCATTCCAGTTGTTTCATGTATTTCGTCCATCCACTTTTTCCTTGGTCGTCCTTGTTTTCTCCTTCCCTCTCCATATGCTAACATCATTTCCTTTTCCAATCCATCTGATCGCATGACATGACCAAAGAACCTCAACTTTGCTCTTAGCACTGTTTGTTGTAGTGTCTCTTCCTTCTCAATTCCGATACTCATGCGCACCCAATCGTTGGTCCTTTTCTCTATCCATGATATTCTCTGCATCTTCCTCCATATCCACATTTCACATGCGTTAATCTTTTTTCTCATTTTCTTGGTCATTGTCCATGTCTCGCTGATATTTATTAGTTATTATTATTGTTGTTATGGAGGAAAGCGATGACTTATCTGCCATAAAGCTCCAGCAAATATTATTCCTACCACAGTGTTTTAGACCAGAGTTTCCGAAACTGAGGGTTGCGACCCAAAAGTGGGTTGTGAAGCTCAGGCAAGAGGGTCGTCATATTTTTTAGAGAAACACTTATTTTTTGGCTGGATAACAAGTTGTACCTGTCTGTTTTCCCAGTTCAGTTCCTGCAGGTCATATAATAAAAAGAGTAGTAATTATATATGCAATAATGTATGTGTTATAATTTAATATTACTTGTTTCCTGTCATTCTTCTGCAGCTCGTTTAAGCTCTTTCTAGAGCTGGAACCTCTGCTACGGGATATAATCCATCAGTTTTATAATTCTAAATACGCCTCCTGCCTCAAACTGCTTAGCGAACTGAAGGTAAGCAACAATGTAACAGCAATTCATTCATTCATTGCGAGGATGTATAAAGCGCGTCTTCAAGGTTACTACTCTGAAACGCTCTCGACCCAACCACGGCTAAAGAGGACAGTTTTAATATGATACAATGACAGTTTGCAGTTAGGTAGTGTTGAAAAAGCATTCTCGCTGTTTCTTTTTTATCAAGTACAGTTCCTTTCTTTAGATTCTAAAAGGCTAGAGGCAAGTCTTTTGACATAGAGGTGTGTTGAATTTGTTAGTTTCTAAGACAAAATTATATGACATTGCCTAATGCATATCTGCACTGCTGTTGCTCCACTAAATTTGCTCCACTAAATTCCTTTTGTGACATAAATTGAATAGTGTCGTCATTGCAGACTGGGGTGCTTTAGCCAACACTTCAATCATTTTGGTATTATTCATCTCGTGTTAAACCTAACATGGCTTTGAGACAGATTTTTTTAGTTTGATACAACTGAAGACTTTGAATGAGGCTGTTATTGATACAGCAATGTTAAATACTAGGGCTGGTACTGATTAAAATAATTTTAATAGATTGATCTCCAAATTTAATCGAGATTAATCAATTAAATTCGATTAATTTTGGCCCATATTACATAAAGCGTGAAAAACTGTTTAGACTGTATACACTGCAAAAATCTTTCAATCATTCGACTTGCTAAAGTTAAAATTGTCAAACTGAAAAATGTAGTGAGTAGTAACTACCTTCTAAAAAAATCTTCAATAATTTCACAATCTTTGACTTTTCCCTCAGCATTTACCTTAAATGCAAAGTGATCGCTTAATTTTCCACACATTTTTACTGCTTGCCATATTGTTTATTCCGGAAATAGGTCAGTTGACATATTAAAATAAGTAAGAAAATTAATTGAAAATTGATCGAACAAGCCAAAATTAATCGATTAAAATTTTTAACGATTAATCGATTAATTAATCGTTAAAATCCGCATCCCTATTAAATACCTACCGGTATTCTACCAAAGCTTATAAGTAATAATCATTATATTATATATATAATCAAATGATTGCTTCAAGACGAACTCTGGATTAACCAATATGCAGTTGCATATGCCTGCACTGACAAGGGCTCCCAAGCAGAATATGATGTTTGTTGCCAGTATAACAAATAGCAATTTAGCATTAAAGTTATCTGCTGTATAGACTTGACTACTGATTTGAGCAGCACAGCATACAGCACATATCCATCTTACTATATAGTTCAAATTTAGCATGTTAATGGCATCCTGTCTTTACGCATGCAGTACAACAAAGACCACCTAAGTGATTAATCTGATCCTGCTCAGAATATTTGTGGAGCCAATAAACCAACCTGATTATCTAATTTCTGTTAATTTAAAAAGGAAAATGTTTGCCCCAAGATGATCATGGTATGTTTGTGGGGCACCATAGCCGAATGGGTAGAGCACTCGGCCTGTAATGTGGAGAGTACAGGTTCGATCTTCCACTGAAGGTGGTCCGCGTTTAAGGACCGTGAGCAATTCCTTTGCTCAGTGCCATTGATGTTTTGGCATATGGTTGTGTGTGCACTTCAGAACTTTGTAAGGAGGCTCCCATAATAAAGATCATATAAAGATCTATTGTATTATATTTTTAAATTGTGGTATAGATATATAATGTATAATTATAGACGTACAGATACATAGTACAATGAAGTACATTTAATAATTTAATTTGGTCTGTGTGTTAATCAGATCCAAATGTCTTTTTTCTTTAGGATAGTCTTCTTCTTGATATGTATCTTGCTACACATGTAGACAGTCTATATGCGCAGATCAGGAATCGAGCCCTCTGTCAGGTCTGTAAAAAATTCTTGATAACTCTTACCTTTTCCTGGTTTTCATGTGCTGTGTGTGAATATGTAATAAATTTCATAGCGCTGTAATGAAAAATGACATTTGGCCAAGAATGTGGCTGTTATATAAAACTCAATATAAGTAAACTGTTAAAACACTTTGTCGATACTTGATTGCATTGATTGAGAGAGTTTCTAAACTTTAAACTGACAAATGCCAAAAAAGGAAGATAAATTTGACACAAAGACTGACCATCATAGTGTGCCGCTTCATTCATCCTTTCCTGCTTGTCCTCAGCTCAACCAGGAATTCGCTGACCGTTGTGCTTTTAGACCAACTGGCTTGACCACAGCAGCAATTACTGCGCTAGTAACAGACCTTATGGAACTCGACCGAGAAAACTAATATATCCATCTCATCGCATAATAAAGACCACTATCTAAATACCAATGTATTACACCCATTTTGTGCTCATTAAACTGAAGTTGAGCAAACAATTCAGTTTAAAATCTTTCTTCTTGTCCACATTTAAATCAGACAAAGTATCTGTTAATTTTTTTCATCCGTTGTACGAGCAAATATTGCGCTTGATCCACAGATACTTTGACTCTTGTGTGCCTTTTATCAGAGCTGTGTTGGGCTCAAACTTCTATGACTTCCGTTTTTCTTATAATAACTTGGAATGCTAGCAGGAATTTATCAATGCAGTTTCAAACGAGACTTTTAGAAAAAAATAAAATATGAAAAAAAACGGTTTTAACAGCTATGGTAAATGTACATTAAAATGATTATTTCACGATGTACAATGAATTGATCACTAGGGCTTTTGGTCCTTTAATTGTTTTTCACATCCAACAATCATATTTACTTTATGTGACAAATTGTAAGTGTATATTTTGGTTTTTCATTTCAAGTATTTCAGTCCCTATCAGTCAGCAGACATGTCTAAGATGGCCACTGCATTCAACACAACAGTGGCACAGTTGGAGAATGAGTTGATGCAGTTAATACTTGACGCAAAAATCAGTGCACGCATCGACTCACATAACAAGGTTTGGTTATTGTTGACCACAGAAATTGTTTTACAAATTACATTGTGTCTTGTGCTTACATTTTCCAATACACATTAACCCTCAGGGGGAAACCTGGGGTAAAGTTAGTCACCAACAGTTTTGAATTATTAAGGCGGGTTAATAAAATTTTTAACGAGTCCTATTTAATGACTTGATATGTATCTGCACAAGGATGAGTTTGTATGGTGATTTCATTGACCTCGTTAAATTTTCCACTAATTTTATGTACCAGCAATTAGTATGCATAGCTGCACATATAAACAACTTTTATGACATAGATGCACTTTTCAAAATCAGATGAATCCAGATTTGTAAGTGCTGGATTTGATGATGGCTTCTCTTCTATTTTTATGGAAAGTGATTGCTCGTATCCAGCTGAACGTGAGAGTGTTGAGTTTAATGACTTTGATGAGAATGAAGATGCTGTGGACATTATTATAATTATGCACTGTAAACTATGTCCAGACAATGTGAGAGGGTGATGCCACATTTGTAGTAAGAGAAGAATTAACAGAAAGCAAACAACAGTTGTTGGTGATAATGTTTCATCTTTCAGTACAATGGATGGCAAATAATTGAATAGGTGTCTTAATTTATGTTATCACAGTTGATGTGTATAAGGCACATGGGACAGTGTAGATGATCAAGCACCTGTATAAAACGCTTTGATTAGACTATTTAGGTCCATACTGATGTAGGGTATGTCTTGCATACTGTGTTACAATATAAACTTTCTGCAAGTTTTTAAGTGATTTGTGAGAGTAATTTACTCCACAGGTTTTTTACTAGTGCATTTTGGCTTGACCTGTGATGGTTAAAGAAATTAGAATTCACATGGTAACGGCAATCTAAACTGACGCTTAAGTATTTATAGAGATCTGAATGACATGAAGAACTGAACTAACATTTATAGCAGAAGTTTTGTGTAGAAAATGATGCACCTACCTGTAATTTTGTGGCAGGTTCTCTATGCAAAGGATACTGATCAGAGGAGCTCAACATTTGAGAAGTCCAGGGTTATGGGGAAAGAATACCAGAAAAAAACTAAGGTAGTTCATTATTGTGCACTGTATCATGTAAGGTGGTAACAGTTCCCAAACTGATTTAATTAATTTCAATGCCCATATGATTTTACACATAATTGCCTACAAACACCGTACCTGCTGTAGGTGTGGTTGCAACTTGTTTATTTTTATATGCATACATCATAATTTATATGCAAACTGAATAAAGTCTTTGTGTGAGACAATTGTGACACATGACTCCAATGAGAGGATCAGTAACTGTGCTGAGATATGGCAAACTTTGTCTTTGGGCAACACAATGCGACATATAGCATCTACAAAATGGCTGTAAGGTTAATAAACGTGCATCTTTATTCTTCATGTTTGGATGGGACAGCTGCAATATGTAGTGAGGTAAACTGAAATATGTTATGTAAATTTGTTACTTCCTCATTCTCGTATACAGCAGCATTTCTTTAGAGAGCTTTAAAAATAAAACTGAAAATTTCTTATGTTACCCCATTATTATTTTAATACAGTTTTAGCTTTAAAAACTGCAACTTATAGTAAAGATTTTATTACTTGTACAGTGTTAAGTGTTTCCAGCAAATATGAATATTTGTAAGCAGGAGAGGCTTGGCTTGTCCACATGTATGGCGTAGGTGATTTTTGAAGCAGAGGGATCGGGCCTCATAGGTGTGGGCGCCTTAAGTGAATTGCATGAATTGAGTCTTGTGCTCTTCAGCCTTTCTCTTCCTCTGTTTCAGAAACAACTGAAGATTTTTATTTGTTAGTGACAGCACTGACTTGGGTGGGGAGTGCCTCTGAATCTCTTAGTGGCGCTATATAAATGTACAATTACAATTAAGTCAGTTCCTTTTTCACAGTGGGGGAAGTCTGCTCAATGCGTGGATAGGCTAGATACATGAAAAAAGGCAACAACAGTAAGTAGTTAGTAGTGAATGAATTTTACCACTGACTTGGTAAATGCATTATATTTGTAAGTGGCAACATAAACTGAGCATGAATTTTCCCATTATGTAGAATGAGAATATATAAAAAATAGTATGCAACTGCACGAATACGCCTAGATCTGAATAAAATAAGTTTCTAGTATCATATTCTTTTGTGCATTTTATTGATTCCAGGCTCTGATCCTACGGGCAGCTGTTGTGAAGAATCACATCCAAGTCCAGGTTAGATATTTGTTCTGGTGAACTCTAATAAAATTAGATGTTCTGGGAAACCGCTGCTTTTCTTTGACCTTTGCTGTCCAAATCAGTTGTCTGCAAAATGTTCCTTTTCATTGTTATCGCTATTCAAAACTGAAAATTATTTTTGCACTAACAGCAGTCTTCTTGTGCCAAGCTCCTCCTAGTGCTGTAATAATGGTCTTATTGTAACATTGCTAATTTTGCACACAAACTAAACATCTGTAATAATAAAAAAAAAACTTTTTAATGTTAACACCTAAACATCTTGTTATCATCAGATTCGGTAACGATTTAGCACAGAGTAATCGAGAATACAAACTGGCTTGAACTTGTACATGTAATAAGATACCACCACGTGTGTCTTATAAATTTTTATCAAATTAGGCATTGGATACATCTTCTTGAGGGGGATTTTAGGAATTTTACCCTAACAAGGTTGATGAGATTAGCAATGCAGAAATCAACTAGCTTTCAGCATTAGTTACATGAATTGACATCTACTTGATTTCAAATTCCTGATGCAGAGACTGATTATACCACATCAATAAACTATGGAATTGTCTCTGAATTTTTAAATACTTTATTTTTAGAGTCCACCAAGAGATGGCAATCAATGCACAGAGATGACACTGGTTCCAGGCAATGCTGCATCTGCTCGAAACTGATTTTGCTAGGCAACATTGTGTGACGTATGCTTGTATTTGCGCCTTCTAAGCACTAAGAGATCTATAGAGATGCTATCCTTCAGACAGAATTCATCTAACCAAAGATGTGTTGTGCACAGTCATACTGATTTCTGCAAATGGCTGTCTGCTTTGCCTTGAAATTTCATCTCAGTTGGTGTAGATAGCTGTTTTCAAATCCGTACTTGTGTGTCACCTTACCTTATGTCTCAGTAGTTAATAGGACCTGGTCTTATGATAACAGGTAGCATTATTCTATGGCCAATTTGAAGGCATCATTTTACTTAGGTCTTGCACCTTTGAAAGGTTCCTTACACTGTTCTGAGCCATTTCAAGTAAAAAGTTCTGTGAGGTTTAAACTAACCAATTTCTTGTTTTGGGTCTGTAAAGTTGATCTGGGAAAAGTGTCCTGTCAAAAAAGCTAAAACTCTGTAAGGTATAAAATTATACAATAAGAGTACCTTAATGAAGTTCACACAAACTTCTTTGATGAACCATTACTTTTTTACAGTACTAGTATCAATATACTGGTGCATGTATTAACAGTATTGTTAATTTACTCTATTCAGTGTCATATAGTTTTGGGCTTTTATGTTATGCAGTGGCGGCACTACAGCAGGGCAAGCCAGGGCAAATGCTCTGGTAAAAAGTCTTTGCCCTGGTCATTGCCATGCCAAAGGCTGCCAGAATTTGTTCCGTGACAAGAATTTATTTGGGGCATAAATTGCCCCTGCACTTGTTACTTGTATGTCTGCCCTGGCTATGCCCTGATTACATAAAATGACTGGTGCCACCGCTGGTGTTATGGATCTGCAATGAATTAGTCTTCAGACTAATGTAGTGATGTTCAATCTTGACCAGATGCTCCTTTATGTAAGGCAGTCAACACAATTTAAGTTTTTACTTCTAGACAGAAGTGTGTATATTATCAGTATGCATACGCCAACCACTTACTGCAAGACATTTGGTAGGTCAGACACTAAAGTTATGGATCATCATGCTATCTGATTGGAACAAGCTGAGCAGACAAATAGTTTAAATGATTCAGTGTGGTGTAAACTTTCACATTAGACAACACATAACCTCTTGTGGAATTTTTGTGCACTTGTTGGTTTCTTGCATCTGGGATTCTGGGTAGATTTAAAACCCTCCACAGAATCTTCCTCTTTTTCTCCTGGTTTTGGACAGACTGAAACTTTGAACATGTCTGGTATGGAAAACAGCTTCTAGAATGGCAATCATGAAACAGTGATTGTGTTGTATTACAGCGATGGACCGAAATACTCATTTCAGAAGTTGTTGATATAGCAGTAAAGAATTATGTTAGCGCTCAACTTGTAATTTTCCTGTTTTATTACCAATATCTTCTGGTTTGTCTTTTCTTCATCTTAAAATGATGATTCTTGCATGCAGGTTAAGAGTCATGCTGATATAGTACAATCCACTTGCTGATCTGGGTGCTAATGATTACAGTTTTACATTATGTTATCATATTTCTGTAACGAATGAATGAATATTTAGAAAAACATTGTTTTTATCAGTAATTATATATGCTTTTCCAATATACAGTGGTGATTATTAATTGGACTGTTTTTATTGGACTGTATTCAGAATTTATATTTTTTCATAACTAAAGTATGTCTCTTCAAAGAGCAACAAGAACTGGGTTCAAAACTCACAGCATGCAAAGTTACAAAATAATGATGATTTAATTGTTAAATAATTATGAGTTTACCATTGTCATAATCAATAAATAGTAATACTAAATTTCCAACAGTTTGGTAATAATGTACACTGTTGAAATCATATGCCATAGTTGTAAGTACAATTCTTGCATGTGAAAATATTTTTTGGATATTATCTGAAGGCATTTGTCCAACCCCTTGTTATATTAAAGTCTTCACATTCCACTGGTTTTGTCTAACAACAGCTCTATTACATCTTTGTCAGTTTTGCTGTAGAATTATGCTGTCTAGTAGGCCCATGTTAAGAACTTATCAGAAATTCATGTTCTAAACTGATGCTCAATGCCAGTATTAGAAAAAACCTGCAGTCAACTTTAAGTATAGTCACAAATTTATATAGCACCACTTCATGAGAAATTTGTTTCATCAGGGGCTACCAGCCTGACAACACAAATCCACAAATTAATAGAATGGTTTTAAAGCACTTGTGCAAATGAGGCAAAGAAAGACGAAGAAGCTAAGGAGCAGTCCTAGGCCTCTTCATGCATTCTATTTCCTGCACAATAGTCAGCTTGTTCCCTCATTTTAAATTCCATCACACAGTATGTGGTTGGCACATCATGCCCCATATCATCGTTGCAGTGCTACTGAGTAGTTTTCTTTGAT
Organism: Aporrectodea caliginosa; assembly: GCA_020284085.1. Taxonomy (NCBI): domain Eukaryota; kingdom Metazoa; phylum Annelida; class Clitellata; order Crassiclitellata; family Lumbricidae; genus Aporrectodea; species Aporrectodea caliginosa. The sequence goes on along the minus strand of JACEVL010000182.1, from coordinate 959,452 downwards.
TAGCACTTGGTAAATTTTTCACTGCATCACATTATAGAACTTGCACTCCAAGTTCAGACACCAGTCACACCACAGTTGTCCTACAACTGCTGATTCTTTCCTTGTAAGTTGCATAGCTGATGGCAGAAGGCCATCAGTATTCCTGTATCGTGTCATATCTAAAGATTTATATAGCGCCTCTCTCAGAATAAGTATTCAGAGGCGCTGTACATATAATGCATGTAATATTTAGTGTTTTGTTATACATACATGCACATGGAGAATGTTCAAAATGACATTTGAAATACAGTCAACTGTATAGGTATACATGTATGTACTGGTAGACAGCCATAATTTTGCTCAGAATGTATATTGTCAATACAGTTCAAATCGGATAACATGAAAGATAGGGAACCAGAGTAAAAATTTTGTATTCACCGAATTTCGTATTAACCATTATGCAACAGTAAATGCAGCATTCCCATAAGAAACACATTACGGTAAACGGCAAATGAGGCATACGGAATTATGCATGTACAATTGTACATATATGGGTATTATGATTATAATAGGCTGCTAACTTGAATTAATTTTTGTTAAATTTATTCCACTTTTAAACGGTTATCAAAAACTTGGCTTAGAGGAAACAATTGTCAATATTACGTGTGACATGTCGTATTTTAGACTTAACCGAAAGGAGCCATTTTTAGAAAGGGTGTCCTACCACAGCTAGTTTGAGTTCTTGGTTATTTAGCGCATATGCAGAAATGAATGTATCATATAAAGTATCGCACAGTAGAGTTACAAAGTAACAGCCGTATTCTTTCTTTTGTTATTCGTTTTACACTGCTCCTCAGAGTTTTCTGTTTGATAAAATGTTCTATTTCCTCTATGGAGTTGTACATTTACAGCTGTTTCCATCTCAATCAATCAATATTCGTTTTATTCCAAATGTTCAATCTGACTCAGCCACAACTTAAATTATACTAGTTAAGAACAGATAGTGCATCAGATTGTATACCACTATTGGGACCCACTTAGACCCCCAGGCTGACCAACAGACTAGCTGACCCACACAATTATTTTAATACATGTTCCTACAGAGGAGCCATGATGTAAAATTTCGGTTATCTTTTGGTGGAAGCATGGACCCATGTACCCGTGGACTGGCGATGCATACATTAGTGATGCGACTCATCATCATTATTATCTCATGGATAGCAGGAGGCTGGAGGTCATGTGAGCGCAGGACCCGGAGTGCATACATGGATGATGTGCAGGAGGAAAGGACCTCGTCGAGGTGTGGGGCCATGCTAAGATCAGAGTTGATATAACTCCCAGCACCTGGATGGTATTTACTCGAGCTAGACCCGAAGCAGGGCCAACCAACGAGCCCTGGATGATGATTGATTGTTGCTACCCTGACATCTGGCCCAAATGCTTAGTAATATGGCTTCTGTCTTGGATGTAATTGACAAACCAGTTGTAGAGTTGGTCAGCAAGGTCAAGAGAGCCCATTCTGAGCCATAAGTTGTGATAGACTGTATCAAAGGCCTGGAATCTATGCATGTCTCCACCATGTTAGCAACATGGTGGAGACATGTTGTAGAAGTGCAATGATTGCTGCAGTAGTGGATCCAGTTGGTTTGAATGCAAACTGTTCGCTCTGTTTATCCACCATCGGGGGTCATTGAAAGCTGGGTATAGGTAAGACTATTATAATTCTACCATTCTAGACAGGATGGGAACCACTGATATTGGACGTTAGTGAGCTGAGGTTGCGGATCTCGAGACCTTTGTCGTGAGGTTGATTAAGGATACAGATTGATTGATGAGGTCAACAGGACATGAGAGGTAAGGGCAAGAAGACGCAGGAACCAGGCAGGCATCCAATCATCCCTCTGCGTTAGCATGAAGCCGGTTCAGGGTATTGAAGATCGCCATCTCAGAAACAACCGGAGCATGGGGGGGGGGGGAACAACGTATGCCGGATCCGTGGAGATTTCTGCATAATGGGTGTTAAGTCACCTGGGTTGGCTGGTACGGTTCATTAATATATTTATAATACATACTGATTTGTGTTGACTGGGGAGGTGGAGAGGGAGTGGGGCATCAAGAAATGACAAAGTAAAATTATATTGCACCATGTACTTTCAAGTGTTCTCAAAACATTCCTCAAAACATGATAAATTTACAAGTAATTCTACATACCAGTACTATGATTACAGATAGGTACCATATACAGATATTTACAGTGTTGAAAACTTTAACTGATTCCAAAAACGAAAAGAAACTAGAGCTGTGAGTGCGTTATGGCTGAAATTATGACTGCAACTTTTCATTAGTGTCCAAAGATCACAGCCACTGTAAAAGTAACATGAAAGTAACAAACTGTAAGACAGTACTGTGCTAAGTACACTATAATTATTTTCTAATGCTTACTGCATGTGTTTAATATTCATATGCATAGTGTATAAACAAACTGGGTAGTCACCAGTGCAAGAGTTAGTTTTACTGTTAATACAAATATTTTTTACTTTTAATATGCTGCACATGATCCTAGTAACCAATTTGACTGCCAAATTTTTAAATAAAGAAAATGCTTTAATCATAAGTAGTAATAATTTAATTCTCTAAAAGTTTAGTAAAATTGACATCGACCTGTTTGATGTAATTTTAAAAATGATAGCGCTGGTGCTTTTATATCATTCTGAGAATAGCAGAAGTTCCAAAGCTGGCCATTCCTTCAAGTGAAATCTATTTTCTGAATTGCTCAGGACAGCTGGCACAATTTAGTGTTTCTAGATAAAAAATCACACCTGTTGACTGTTTAGAATTTTGTCCATTTCACACATTGCTTGTACCTTCTTGAACATACCAGATGGTGACTGTTTACTGTCGAAAATCACCTAGAAACACGTTTAACATTAGCAAAGTGATTGTTCTTCAAGGATTAAGCAAACGTAATACTCATTTGGCAATGCAACATTTGGACTGGTGTTCAACCCATATATGACTTGGGATTTCTCATAATATCTCCAATTTTCATTATCCTACTTATCTTCTGGGATAAGGCAGAATCTCCTCAACTGTCTTCTTATTTCAACTAGGTAACTGAACTTGTACAAAAATTGCATACCTATCTTGGCATGATCCTCCTTTTTCACCTAGAGCTGACAACTTGTGCCATAGCAATCCATGCCTTTTGCATGAAATACTGAAGCCATCAATTACAGTGGAGACTCGTTATGCATGTCCTGTTTATGCAAAATCCATATAGCAATGAGCAGTTACACCATTGCTTAAAACAACACATATTTAACATGCAGCACAGGGACTTGCTGTGTAGCAATCTGTATCGGCTGTGCACAGTGGCCTGAAAATGGATGGGGCAAGAGTTGCTATCTGCAGCTGGCTTTAAGCCCTGCAGAGGGCAATACATTTCCAGAGCAGTTGAACTTAATATATAAATGTATACATCTCCACTCCCGAAAACTTGCTGCAGCTGTAACTTGAGATAAATTATGGCATGTGCGCTCTTAAAGTGCATCAGCTGCCGTCTCAGCCAAGGTGACAACAGCTGCACACACATACAATTGGCAGTACAATCCAAGCACTTCCACACTTTGGAACAATGTCTGGAAACAACAGATATTAATGTGGCCAGAAGAGTAACATTTTATTAAATTACAATTTACATTTGCCCATAGCTGGACAGCAATATGGCCTTTCAAAGTAGCTGGACAAAATTTTCTAACAGCAGGCTACTGTACAAATGTTTTCACACTAGACAGCCTGTCCTTTGGCTGTCTAGCAACAGTCAAGCTTATGAAAATCATACACTACTGTACTTTAGTATGACCCACTTAACCGACAGTCCATTAACACATGATCAATTACACAGAGATCCAATGATTTCATGTAAATGGGTCCACACTGTAGATGAAAGACAGTTGGATAGATTAAAGTCTGGTAGTGGGCCTATTCTGCCTTTGTGAACAGGGATCCAGATTACTAATAAAGAATTTGCAGTCCATTAATTCAATAGTGCAAAACAATTCCATTCATCTGCCAGAGGCCTTACTTTTGCAGTTACAGGTAATTTAAATCAACCTACCCTAACTGTGTGACATAGTTGCTAGGGAATGTTCCGACTCGCTTGGTACGGTCTGACTGTCCGACACACCATCCATCGTCACATCTTTCCAAGAGGTATATTAAATCACCTTCATGCAAGTCAAGTTCATCGTCGTGCTGAGGACTGTAATTGTACAGAACCTGATACCTGTGCCCAAATAACAAATATATCAAGTTAATATATTATTCATTACAAATGGACATGGAGTATGTTCTGGGTAGATGGAAAAAAACAATCACTTTCTTGGCTGTTACTAAACAATTAGCCTACGATTCTAAGTAAAAACTGCACAATTATGTAACAAAGAAAAGAAACTTGAAATAAATATGAACACTGCTTTTCAAAGCAGGAATAACAGTTAAAGATTGGGCACTGAACCTATCTGGGACTAACATAAATCACGTTGGGCATTTTTTATTCACTAAAATGTCAAACATACCCTAGATCAATTCATGCATGCCTCAAAGGAAATGGGAGAGTTTTACATGCAAAGGTGCCTTTCTTATCAGTAACCTTTCCTGTCCAAAGGTGATAGTATTCCAATTATAAAGATGAATATTTACTGAAAATGTGGATATATATGCTATATAAATTACTGCATTACCCGCAGATGTGTGAACTAATATTTTACATTTTACTTAGTGATTGACCTAGCAAACCAAATGCATGCAGCTTATGCAATTAATTTTTTTAATTTATTCCAAAAGTTTAACGACATCCTGTGGCTACTATGGCCGTTGACGTCTTTAACAAAAAGTAATTACATATCAGTTCAATTATGCAATTAAGCTACAAAAGGAGTCATTTATAGGAATAATCTTGTGAAGTCCAAAAACAATATCGTACCAAGGTTCTTCATACAAGAGGTGAAGACTTGGAGTTGTACTTCTTGGAACTTCCATTTTTGAAACCGATTCCTTCAACTGTTCGTATTGGATTGTTTGGTCACTTGAATCTTGTATTTGATTCATACCTGAGGCAATCTTTCCATCACTAACCACCAGATCACTTATTGTTCTCACACTGGACTGTGGATTTGCTGCTGTTCTGCCCTGAGCGAAGTTTATATCAAGACACACTGGTACTTTTTCAGCAATTCCTTCACTAAAGCACCTCTTGGATGAATGATCTTTCTTGGCTATATCTAAATTCTGAGAATTTTTAAACTGCTTGTCAAATTCAAAAACACTCTTCTCTAAATCCGAAGGATTGTAATCTGAAGTGAAAGTTTCATATGGTGAAGCTGGACCAGAATGAACAGCAGTAGACAGAACACAGCTTCTAGGGGATACCGAGATTGGAGAATCTAATCCTGCAAAAAAGGCGAAAAAGTTAGTACCTGCTGAGAGTTATACATGTATAAAAGATAGTTTTTAGGAACACTACCCAGTAAATATGTAAAAACATCATTAAGAAACAATTAAGTAAATGAATATTCTTTGATGTAGATGATGTTATGGCAAGTGGTATAACTGTGAGCGGGCAATGCTCAAAAGGATCACACCTTTGAAAGTTGCAAACAATTCAGTGGAATTGAGGACAATTACAGAGGACAGAAATAAGAAGTTATGCTACATTGCACCTTAGACATGCTAACAACCGGCTTAGGTTGTTCAAATGAGAATCAGAACTGATTGCAAAACAAGTATTATACATCAAATTCAATTTTGCTGGATTAGAAGAAACCGATAAATCAAAATTTGCAGACGCAATTGAAGTGAATGTCTATAGTTTTTTTAACAGAAAGAATTAAATAAGATTACTGATTTAATTGAAACATGTCAAAAGAGACACCTGCAGAAGGATTCACATGACTGAATGAAGTTACTGGCTCTGTGACTGGTTCAACATAACTGATAGGAAATATTCCAGTTCGCTGATCCAACTTTCCTTTGAACCAGTTGCCATCAACACGTCGCAGCACGGTCAGTATGTCACCCTAGACAAACACAAACACCAGTCAAAACTCAGATAATCGAAACATCCATGGACTTACAATCCTTTAACATATAATCATCCAACAGTAGCAAAGAAAACATGTCCTGGAACTCACCTATGTATGTAAGTATCTTGGTTTTTTTTCATAGTGCCTCACAAAGGCACTTTCCACTACCCTAACCAACATTAGAGTTCAGTAAGAATGACAAGATCATCTGTACATTCATATTTATAACTGATCAAATACAGTACAATACAAAACAATGAATGAAGCTCGTGTAGCTGAAGAAGTTCTCCACAGACACAGAAATTGACCAAAGAATCCCCAGCCATAGTTGACAGCTGATGCATACTCTGAGTAGCTGAAACTGCTCTGGATTGTGTTGAAGATGAAGAATGACACTGAGCCAATAATACTTTTCACAGCACATGGTGAGACTCTCTGACCAATTACTCCAAGGTCAGCAGTTGAGCGTAACACATCACTTCACATTCTCTGGTGAATTCATACAGCACTGACAAACAAGAACCTCTGCAGCATGTCAAAGTCATGCCAAAGCTTGTCATAACAGAACCAAATCCATGATTTCGCATTTGCAAACAACATTTACCTTCAGACATAGCATTATGCAGTTTTGATGAAGTTCAGAAATCTTATTTGGTCTAGCAGCATCAGCCACACTGACTAGGTCTATTGAATATGCATCACTGTACATGGATTCTACACATATCCACAACCTAAGTGAAAAGAAAAGGCACTGAACCTGACTATACACCATGTAGAGGAACCTCACTCTGAATGATGTCTAGTTCACAAAAGGTATGGAAGGACACTATATCCTTTTTAGCTTGGTTTAGGATATACGTGTATGAGATTTCTGTATAAGAAACCCTCAATTATGCCACTTAGAGGCACTTGACGTGAATTCAGAAACCAACACGCTGCAAGTGAATGAAAAAGAAAAGTAGTGCAATGAGCATTTTGTTGAACTTTGAACTGCAACTGACCTTTTCAAAGGAAAGCTCTGTCGGAAACTTGGCGGTGAAACCATGCTTAGCAACAGCCTTTCCAAAGCTCTTCTCTCTTGCTTCTTCTGAACCAGCTGTAACCTGAACATTAAGGCATGTTGAGGTCAGAATATCACATAGCTCTATTAGGCATTGGTACCACCATAAGCTCTATTGACACAGGGAATGCTCTTCTCTTCTTCGTTTTGATGTTCAATCAGTTGATGACTTGTTCATTAGACAGCAGTACCATAGAAAGTATAATTTTTATTCATTCTAAAAATGCAAACTAATATTAACACTTTGGCTGCTAGGGACATGTTAACACATCCTAACTTGGGCGAGTTCAGATGCTAAGTTCAGTGGTCAAAGTGTTAAAGCCATGCAGCCTCTAAGGAAGAGCATCTTTGCAGTTACATTATCACCATTATATTTGAACTGCAACCAAAAGATACTTCAACCATAGGATCAAACCTCTGAACATTGTATCGTCTGCATCATAAACCGAAAAAATTAAAGCAGAGAAGCAACAGACTAAACTAAAATCTAATAAATCTTCTCAGGGCAGGGAAACATACAGATTCACTTTTCAAAACAGAATTTCAATCCAATCTGCCTTCCTGTCTTCTAAACTGATATTGCATTTGTATTTTGAATTTAAACAGTTATTAACTGAAACCTGACTTGCAAAATAATGTGATGGTATTCCAAGGGCGCCGCCAGCCCGACGTCCGGTCGGGCTGGCGGCGCATCGGCCGCCAGGCAACATTCGTTCAGAGGAAATGTGGGGTTTAATTGGTTATTAAACCGTTTGTTAGCAAAGGCCTCGCGTATTCGGGGATATAAGACGTCCGAGCTCGATTCTGCGATGTCTACTGAGTCAGCTGCGAGGAATTATGCGTTCTTGGAGATCTCTAATACCTACAGTCGTCACCGCGTGGTTGCCGCCATGCTAACAACGAAACAACGAACAGCCGCAAGCTCCACGTGCTCCTCCCTAGATCTTCAGAATTGTACAATAAAGATAACATCAACCATCACGTGCATTCGATCAAGGACATAGGCCTACTGCGACCAAGTCCGATTCTGCGATGCCTACCGAGCTAGCCTCCTGGAATTACGCACTTTTGGAAATTGGACGACCTCTAACAAAGCGTCACGGCGTGGCCGACGCCATGTTTGTCTGAAACAACGAAAAGCCGCGTTCTCCACGTGCTTCTCCGTAGACCCGCAGCATGGGACATTGGACAATACAGATTACATCAAACATCAATATCATAGCAGGAGTCTAAAATCGGCCGTAATATTATCTCTGGCGCGTCGCCTTTGCAACATCAACTGGTAACCAATTAACTCAACATTCCTCTGACATTCAACATCGTCAACCTGATGGATGGCGCCTAACAGGCTGCCGCATTATTACTTTATTATTACTTTACAATATTATTACTTCTGTGTTTTAGTTTATATTCAATTTCTATCAACTGTAGTTGCGAATCTTTTGGTTGGGCCTAACGTGTTTGCGGGAGCCTGTCACTGGAGACTCCTCTTCTAGTGAGAAATGTTAACCATCTGAAATATAACACTTAACATCATGAGACTAGCACAGACATTATCTTCCTTTATTTTTCTCCTGTTACGCGCCTTCGTGCAAGATTCCAATTTTGTTTAGGCGCGTTATAAATGACAGTTTAATAATAATAATAATAATAGATAATAACAAGCATATGCTTGCCTTGATGTAATTAGAAGGCACAAAGCCAACAGCTCCATGATGTGTGGCCTCAAACCAGTTCTTATCTATTGGTCGAATGAGATCAATTATGTCACCTTGGTTAAAAGACAGCTCCCTGAAAGCAAATCCAATCGCTAAAATAGTACTGATGAACAGAATCCAGATTAAGAAGCAATATATTGCCATGAACAAGTTCTGACAAACTGCAATGAGAATATTTTCACTAATGATAAACTTAAGTCATCTAAAATCATTAGTTGACCTGGAACTGTCATCATTGCATCAGCCTAACATGACAAATCAATTTTCATCATTACACTTACAAACTTCACTGTCTAAGATAATCAACTTTATTTAGTTAAAATTCTATCTTACTGGGCTCAATACTGGAACATTAGTGGCATAGCTGGCTGGGGCTCCTATAGGGTCTGAACCCCTGAGGTCAAGACCATGAACCTTGGGATTTACGTAGATCTAATAAGACCTATAGGTATATCCTCTGATTGGTGATTCTTGACGGCTCTGTCAATTGACAGAAGTGTCATACAATAAAGAGTATTTCCAGGCATATTTTAAATATGCTTGATTTATGGCCTGTTTTATTTTTGGAAAAAATGTACTTGCTTCTGCGGCTCACACCACACCCTGCTCACAGACATTCAACACAAATGTACTTGATTCCATACTAAATGCTTCAAAATGTGCGGTCTTCCGGGTTTTCTCAGACTCTGCAAAAGGAAACTTACAAAGCTTCCCAGACCTCTCAGTTATTAGGGGCTAGCTGTTCCAGACCCCATTAATATTTCTCTATGTAGCAGATCCTCTGTCTATGAGCAGTGTCTGCTCTCTTAGCATACATTAGTTTTAAAAGGGTGGCTTCTGTTCAAGATTCTGTGATACTTTAGGTTAATTACCTAATTGCTTCAATACTGTTAGGCACATTCTGACTTTGTAAGTCACTATGCAAACAAATAACTGCGTGTTATGCAGTGTAAATGATTACTGTCCTTGTGCTGCATACACAGCACTTTATGAACTACTTACAAGGTGCTAAGCATCTCATTAACTAACTAGGTTACTAGGTCAGCTGTTGGAGAAAGAAAAACCAGACTACAAAACCTTATGTCATCAACAGTGCAAATACACCTTCCAAGGTTTACAGGATGCCACAGCTAAATAGCACTCACAGATTAAGTAATAACAATTCAAGATAACATCTTAATACTGACTGTTTTACAGTCAACATGAACAAGATTACATGGCAGTGGAAAAGCTGCAAAATAGTAACCAACTTTTCTGATGTTGCTTTGAATGAATAGAGTGCCACAGCCTTTGTGGATAATGACTTGGTTGATGACTTTGCTGCCAATTTATCCACTGGAGCCGGTTGATGGATCACAGCTGGTTCTCTGTCGGAAAAATACTTACTATATAACTAATATATTCAAAATATCCCACAGAACATTGAAAATAACAGTCACAATATATTACATTACACAGCACTAATTATATCTAAATTAGTGGATAATAACAGGGCAGAGAACTTAAAGCAGCAGTGTAACAATTGCAATCAGCATTTACCATACTATTTATTTTATTACTTAAAACTAACAAATTATAAACTGTTTATGTCTTAATGGAGAACTGCATACATGTAATAATAACAGAATCCAATATCCTGTAATAGAATGAAGAACAAACCTAATCTGCTTTTCTTAATCTTGGGCAAGCAAGAGACAATTCGCAAAATCTCTGACATTGTATCAGGTCCTCCTCAAGAGTTGTCGTTTACATAGAAGTTACTGCTTGCATCAAATTTAACTGCTTTCTGATATAGATAGGCAGTGAAAGAGTGCAGATGAAAATCCAAGGTAACTAAACATCATCTACACAGCAGGTCCACGGATGATCTGACTCATCATGGTTGAATAGACGGGCTGACAGTCAGATGGATGGTCATACGAAGGGATTGATGGTCACATAGAAGGTTGGCTAGACAGACTGACAGTTGGAAAGATGGACTGACGGTCGGCTAGGATGGAATGATGGTCAGATAAACAGACTGATGGTCGAACTGATAAAGGATGTGCGGATTTAGTTGGACAATAGGTTATTCTGTAGTACACTGTTTAACACATGATCCTTTTAAGTGCTGTGTCCGATTGCTTGTCCACCAACAACTTTGTGTTAATGGGTCTGCAGACTCTGCACTGTACCAATATGTGTATATATATATATATGCATAATGTATATATATATATATATACACAATGTATATATATATATATACACATAATATGTGATTGGCAATATGTTCAGAAAATATGCGGCTTGATTTACACACTGGATCATAAGGCACGTCCTCTGATGACTTTGTGTTAATGACTCCATACTGTGCATATATAAATCACATATAAAAATTACATCATCAAACAACACAACATATTATAATGAATAACAAATAATTTATTAAAGCAACTGGAAAAGTAATTCACTTATGTAAGAGAAAAATCTTAATAGGCAAGATATTATTTTCACTTGGAAACCCCTCATACCTATTAGCTGGATTTGCTAGTCCTGCCAGTTCAAGCCAGTATTTATCTGAGTATAAAAGACTTTCATCATCTTTCTTCCTGTAAATAAATCCAAAGAAAACGAAGTTAAAAATTAGTTTGTTCAAATCAGATTCTAAAGAGTACTTTAACACTGATTTTTGTCAAAAAAGCTGCACATAACTGATCAAAGGAATCTTTTATGAAACATACCTTGTACCATCAGGAAGTCTTGGTGATAACAGTCGGTTGTTATCAGAAGTCTGAGACATTTTCACTCTCTTCAAGTCCTGTAACAATAAAACCAATGCTTAGTCAGTAAGTAGCATATAGGTACAATTAATTGACAACGTAATAAAATACAGCCCGTAAAAACAAAGTTTTTTACTATATCCATCTAGTATCCTATAATGCGTCTTATGAAGCAGTTACCTCTACAAATATATAGTCCGCGTTCATTTTACGTCATAGCGTGCGTTTAATCAGGCAGCGCGCCCGTTTTTGTTGCGGCCAATGGCAACGCTGCGTATCGGAAAAGTTGATTCCCCGATTCGAAAAGTTGAGTCCCCGATTCTATAAGCTAGCCTTTTTGGGGGAGCTGAAATTTTTATAGAATGAAGTGTCTGCGAGGGTGAGTCTATCTGCCAAGTTTCAGGACGATTGAATGATTGTAAGTGATCGAATGAGTCGTCGCAAGATTTGACTTTTTACCTGTGGCTCAAACATACGAATATTCAAGATTTCCGTAAGTTAAACTAGATGGATAAAAATACAGCCCGTAAAAACAAAGTTTTTAGCGTGCGTTTAATCAAGCAGCGCGCCCGTTTTTGTTGTGGCCAATGGCAACGCTGCGTATCGGAAAAGTTGATTCCCGATTCGAAAAGTTGAGTCCCCGATTCTATAAGCTTGCCTTTTTGGGGAGCTGAATTTTTATAGAATGAAGTGTCTGCGAGGGCGAGTCTATCTGCCAAGTTTCATGACGATTGAATGATTGTAAGTGATCGAATGAGTCGTCGCAAGATTTGACTTTTTACCTGTGGCTCAAGCAAGCAAGATTTCCGTAAGTTAAACTAGATGGATAAAAAGACTCATACAAATGCCACAAAGTATAAGTTAATGGAAGGTCAGCTCAGAGTGTAGTTGTTCCGTTACTGTTGTAAGAGCAACCAGGTAGAGTTCTGTGTCTGAATTACAAAAGTTTCATGTTAGCCTATGCAGTGCTAATGCCGCAACTGCTCTGGTTGGCAATGAACTAAGGCTGCAAAAACTGACGCAACATACAAACTTCAAGACAGATTTTCAGATTTTGAATTAGAGTACTAAAAGAAATCGAAGCCTGTGTACAAATTATACAGAGTTGTTGATGTGAAAATACCTAGAAGTGTTGGCTCTGGTTCTAGGCTTACGTTCTGGACTATTTCTAATGCAGGCTACAAAATAGTTCAAACTTGATTTCCCTTGATGCTACTCCTTCTCTCCAGCTGCTCTTATCTGTGTTTGAAGACATATAGGCAAGGATGGCATTAAGTAACCTTCATTGAACCTAAATCAAACTCAATTCCTTCATTTAAGCTCAAGCTAGCAGTTGCATAAGTTCAAGTGCCTTACTCTTCACTTGAGTGGATTAATTGCTACTTACGATGTGTCATCACAAAACTTGATTCAAATATATCTTTCTCAGAAAATACTCAAATGATTTGTAAATCTGCTCACTTTCGTATATATTAGATATCTTCAAATAAGACATCATTCGTTTTGGCCTTCTTCAAGGTTCTGTCCTGGCCCCTCTGCCATACGTACAGTACATTGCGGACCTGGGACAGATTCTCCTTCATATGGGTGTTGCTATCCATCTGTATGCTGATGACATCAAAGCCTTTATTCATGGACCAGTGGATGCAGCCTTTTTCTGTTTGAAAGGATTCTTGATGCAATGTCTGCCTAATTTCTGGATGTCCTCCAACCACCCAGTAACATAGCCAGGAAACAATTTGGGTTTTTCCATTGTACATGGTTGCAAAAGTTTTTTTTTGTATTTTGCATATCAAAGCATAAAAAAGTTGGGAATTTCTTTTGGAGGAGGGGGGGGGTTGAACCCATAAACCCCTAAATAATCCCATGCAACCACCTCCAATTAAACTGTAATAAGACCCAGTTCATTTGGCTTGGTTGTCACACTCAGCATGTTGAGATTGATACCTTATCGTTATGCCAGAAGTTTCCGGACATTCTTTTCTCTTCCACAGTCCATGATCTTGAAGCGATCAATACTGGGATCTCTCCTTAAATGACCACATTAACAGTGTCCGCCGCTCTTGCTTTTACCATCTCCATCAGCTCCATACAATCCACCGCTGCCTCTCCTTACATGCTGTCACCCTCATCTGCAATAGGGTGGACTCTGGTAATTCTATCTTAGCTGGACTTTCACTAGCTAATATTTCAAAGGATCCATTCTATTGTATCCATCACTGCACATCTTAAAATCCAAAACATGTGAAATTAGTTGGCGTGAGAGAGATAATAAAGACAGGCAGAGAAATAGACAGAAACAGAGAGCAAATGCGTCTCTGTCACATGACGTCACTAATTCAGGTCATGTTATAGGAATATTGCTAACATATTAATTAATGAGCATTTGAAGAATAAGATACAGAACTAGATCCATGGACTGGAATGTCCAGTGAACTTCCTGGCTTGGATAGTCAGAAACTGATGATGAAGAACCATCAGAAAATGGCCGATTCAATTTAAATTCTGAATTCTGATCTAACAAAAAGAAAACAACAGTCAATCATGACCAAAATAACTAGATATATATTAGAAGTAATGCAATGTAATGTAACATTATTTTATAATTAAAAATATCAGAGCACCACCACAGCTGCATCAGGACGACTTGCTTACTCACCAGCAAAATATCAAATCCGGCCCACAGGCACCAGGTTGTTGGGTCACTTTACATACCAGGTCAAGTCCGGGGGTTAAGCCAGAGCACACATCGTGTTGCTAAGGTGGAAAGTGATTGGTGGTTAGAGGATGGACCAGGATCGGATGTGGGATAGGAAAGTTAATAAAGTTCGGTTTCCATCCTGGAGTGAAACTCTCCAACAGAGAGGACAAGCAGGGGAGAGCCGACATTTACAGCTGACAATAGAGGATTAGTCAAAAGACAGCTCTAGGTTGTTAATAAGCTCATAAAACTCAAAGCATCATTTTTAACTAAACAAATAGGCCATTATTAATTTGCTATGTAATTTTGGATTGACTTAAGCAAATTTGGCAAATGATCCAAGTACAGTCAGTTAATTCAGCAGAAGAGTAGACATACATGAAAGACAAAATGGTTAAGCAAAGGTGAGATTAAAATTCTGTAACATAAAGGACACACTTATGAAGATTAGCTATTGGAAGAGTCCAAAAAGAAAAATTATATCAAATAAGAACAACGTATAAGTATTACTGCATTACTTTGAGGTGTTACTCAAATATATGAAAATAATCAGATGTATTTTATGTTATCGGCAAAGCTGAACTAAAAGCAAACCTATTAATAAACTAAAGAGGTAGAGATTGAATACAATCTGATTACTTGGTCTGCCTGGTTTGCTGACATATCTTAGGCCACAAGGTGGTATTTCAACTCCTTTCTTTGTAATTCTGCACATTTCTCTGTTTTGTGCATTCACCATGTTCCCAAACTGATCTTGGCCGTCAGCTGCATCACTAACCATAACAGTGCAACACAATGTAGAGAATTTGGACATTCATATAGCACCACCGCAAACATTTTGCTGTTTGCCTGCTATAGCTACAGGAAACTGCTGATAATTGGGTGGTGACTAGTGTTTTTAAGTGACCCTGGCAGGCACAGTAAAGACAAATATTAGTACTTGGACAGATGACTATGCATGGAATACCATGCCACCTGGCACCTTCTCCACTCTCTATCCATTAGTGTCTTAGAAAGTAACAACGATGTTTGGAGTTTAAATAGATGATCAAGTATAGTCCGCATGGTCATGCAATCCTTTGACCTCTGTCACCTATACCTTATTAGTTTATGGTCTTTAGACGATAATCATACACAACTTATGTACACTGTCTGCAACTGAGAAAACAGTGATAGAAGGTCAAGGTAAAATCTTCCACGTTGAGTTTGACTGTCAAACACAAAGTTCTATAACCAGTCCAGCAGCCAGTAATAATTGTTTGCCCTGCATGGACATGGTGTCTTCTACCAAGTATGAAGAACTGCTGAACAGTGAACAGCGAAGTTATTGTGTGCTGTGGATTTCATTGGCCTTCATCATTCCTTAGGCCAAAACAAAATAATGGTGTGTTTCCGGTAACGCGACCGAGTCACTTTTTTGCCGCGACTCTGAAAATTTTGCAAAAATTTTTCTCAGCTCTCCATCAGTACGGAAAATGTCTTAGAAAGTTTTTTACTTCACATACATGCCTTTGCATGCCGGAGATGCAGAATCGCGAATTATAGGTGCATTCACTAAAGCAGAGACATTCGAAACTAGCGGTCTTTCAATGCCAAAATTACAGAATAAAAGGGCTAAAGTGTGGAGTTTGGGGAGGGATAATAGACTCGAAAGTGGTGGATTTCTCACAGTAATTTGACAGCGTTATTTCACAAATTGACCTCAGTTCATTGTATCAAAATACTGTTACCTATACCATAAAAAGGTATAATTTTTAGACGATGATCACACACAACTTAAGTAAATTGTCGGCAACTGGGAAATCGGCGAGAGAAGGTCGAGTGGAGTTGGCTGTCAACACAGTTTTATAACCAATCCACCAGCCAGCAATGACTGTTTGTCCTGCATGGACGTGGTCACTTCAGAAATCAGAAATATCCAGACTTCTACCAAGTATAAGGAACTACTGAACAGCAAAGTCATTGTGTGCTGTGGATTTCATTGGCCTTCATCATTCCCTATCCTCACCATAAAATGGCCCAAGGACCCTGACCAAGTAGACTAGTGCCATCTCTGGATGGAAATCTGCCGGTTGGGGGTCTGCATGTGTGTGGAAGCCTGCCACGCCTTACAGTTATTTGTGCAATGTTTGCTCACTGGTGGAGTTTTTGATCTCAACTTTAACAACATTTGAGCTAGCACAGTCAGCACTTTTGTGAGGTACCTAAAGCACTATAAAAATATCTAGATAACGAACTAACTCAATAATTAAGCCTAATAAAGAATAGATAAATATGAGTCG
Organism: Aporrectodea caliginosa; assembly: GCA_020284085.1. Lineage (NCBI taxonomy): Eukaryota > Metazoa > Annelida > Clitellata > Crassiclitellata > Lumbricidae > Aporrectodea > Aporrectodea caliginosa. Next base: position 942,867 of record JACEVL010000182.1, on the reverse strand, counting down.
AGAAAGAATTGTAATAGTTAATTATTAGAAACAAAACTTTGAGACAGTAAAGTTCTTATCAATGGCCTTTATAGTTGTAATCGTAACACAATAGAATACCGGTATGCATAGGAACAGTGAGGAGCCTCTCAGAGGAGGCACCATGTATGTGGCATTCTGTCAGACAGTAAAAGGCATAATACCTTTAATGTTGAAGAAAATGAATTAAATTAAACACTTGCAATTACCATTAGTCCTTAGTTAATTAATTATCTTATTGACAATTATTTACAGTATTTGGGTGTTCTTTGGCCTTGGCTGTATGACTGCTTCCACTTTATCCACAACATGAACAGGTAACTCTGAAAAAAGCCATTGTACATCAACTCTTATTAACAGCTTAACTTTACTGACATTCAATCAATCACTCAATATAAACTTGATAGTGCATACCTTCAAGATACCTACTCAGAGGTGCTTTAATGCCTTTAATGTTCAAGAACATGTACATTAAATCTTATTAACTTTACAGACATTTGATCATTTAACACCATTGAACTGACATGACTCATGCACTGAAGGTAAGATAAGTACAAGAGTTATTGTATCACTACTTTCGTAGTTCATCAGGAAATTCCTCAAAGATGAAGGTTTGAGGCTAAAAGATCTTTCAGTTGAATGACACACCATCTTTAGAACTGTAATCCAAAACCTCTTACAGCATCTTTTGTGATTCATTTAGCTCAAAAAAATTATTGCCAAAATTCAGGAGCGAGCCTGGGTTTCATCACTCCAAACATAACACACGTGATGAATAGCTGCAGTGTTCTCACTCTGACATCATGCTGCAACTATTGAACCAAGCCTGCAATAGAACTGAATAACATTCACACATGACAACTAATATGCTTGCTTACTGGCTTGCTTGGATGCCTGGTTGATTTGTTGCTTGCATTTGCACTTGCTTACTCGCTTGCTTCCTGGCTCGTTTATTTATTTATTTATTCAGATTGCTTGGAAAATATTAAAAACAGCAAAGTGAAGCTGTGTGAAAATACCTGGCTCTCTGTCAACTTTGTGAAGTGCTTTAAATACCTGCTTATACCAGTCGCTCTGATTCAGCAAAGACTCAGACTGAAAGTAGGAAACATTGAACTTGACAGTTACAAAGGCTGACAGGTGCTAGACATATGTCGGGATATATAATATCATTACAAGATATATATTTTATGCTTTGAAAAGCAAAAAAATAGCACTATCTTATCCACGGCAACCTTAAAGACTGAACAACAAAGACAAAAAAATGTATCCAAAAGTAATAAATACTTAAGTATTGCTATTGTGTAACACCTAATTCAGCCAAATGCCTATTGCAAGCTACAATAACAGGTTAATAAAATCAGTTGTGGAAGGAATCTAGTTTACATGCTTAATTAATTTCTAAACTTACCTTTCCCTACCTAACTTGCCGATAAACTCTTATTTCAGACTAAATTATGTAAGAAAATTTTAATAACAATAATAACGACAATTTCTATGGCACCAAAACACAGGGCGACTCACAAACAAACAACAAAGTGGGATAGGCCTTTGAAAACAGATAAGCCTGAAGTTTGGATAAATTTGAAAGACTCTGCTGAGACTTTTCCAGCATCTGGGATGGCAGCCGAGAAAGCAGTCACCAAACCACTTCCTCATCCTTCGTAAACGGATATCACACCTCAAAGCCTCGCCTTTGAGATTTCACTAAATTTCATAAAAGGCAAAATGATATAAACTTCCCTATAGGATTATGCTCATATCTAAAACATTTACAGATGGAGGATAAGATAATTAGAAAAATAACTATACTATGACAGTGAAAATTAATTTAAAGCTGACCTGGAGTGGATTACTGTCTGACAAATATTGCTTTGCATCAGTTATTAGGTTGTCATTATGATTATATGATGGCATATCTTTTGCTGTTGATCTGACTGAAATTTTTGCCAGCTTTGTATCGTTACTAGCATCCACATCTGCACAAACCATATATTACAGATAATAATGATATTATCATCAATTGTTAATAAAGAAAAAAATTATTAAAGCTCTCCAAACTGGCTCAGATGAGGCAGTCAATTCCTGCTTTGTAATAATCAGAGTTGAATGTAATTTATGGCCTTGCATAAATCAACACTCTCCTTATTTCAACCCATAAATTTCACACACATACTTGGACATATGCAGGTAGTGCTTTGTACAACATCTTCAAGGCATTGTTCACTAATCTCAATGCAACACCCAATGATGTTAGAGTGAAGAATGTCATTAGTTGTGAAATCATGCTTGCAGAACCAGAGGTTTATATCCTCCTGCAGGCAATCAGAGACACAAATACACATCAACATCATCATTATCATCATCATTATCAGTGGCATGCCCTTCCCTGAAGCATTGCTGTTTTCATGATTCTACCAACCATCTTGGTCTGGTGCTCATCTCCAGGCTATAGATCTATCCGGGATTGCAGTCTGTCTCAAGTGCTTGTATATTTCTGCATTGGTGATGTGCATAGCATATGGAATTTGTATGATTCTGCTCAAGCACCATTGTTGGAAAGGCTCGTGAGCATCCGTGTATCAGCCAGAGCTAATGCACTGCTGATATACCTGAATTGTCACACATTTGACATAAATATATAATCTACACATCTATACATCTACAGGTATATGAAAATATAGACCTGCACTTGTGGTAGATATTATTTTACAGTAACCACAGAGCTTGGCCCTTCTCTTCTTCAATCCCAACTTGAACAGGTGCCATATCAATTTTATATCCATGGTTAAGCAACACAAGATACAAATCTCTCTGTAAAATGGTTACAATGTCTCATACAGATACAGCAATACAAATGGCTCTACAGCAGACCTACAAGGTCAAAAACAGACAAGGAATCAGTTAAATAAACTGATGTTCATTAATTAAGAAAAACACAAAAACGTGCTCACGTTGATAGTTTTTATGTAAAGTCTTGATTGAACTTTGAGAAGCTGGTAGTTCTGCTAGGATCATATCCAGCTTAGCAGTTGTGACATTTGGTGATGAGATGGACTCCATCAAGCCAAAGTTCATGTCAGCTGAAGGAGCAGGACCAGAATTTAGTAACTTTTTCACTGGAGCCTCCGCATTTTGGATCTAGAAAAAACATGGACCATCAGGTAATGCATTGCAGAAATAATTATTTTACAGACAAAATTAAATTAGATCAAGTCAGAAAATTGCCAATTTCTCATGCAGGTTCAGCTGTTTACGTACAACTGATGCCAGGTCAAAGTGCTGAAGGAGTAATTTATTTTGTCAGCAGAATCATAACCACAATTTCAATCTGAGAATACAGATGTGTCTCATACTATAATTTTTACATGACTCAACCATAAAATGCTTTATTTGAATATCACGATAACCCTTTCTCTTTTGATACATCATCCAATCATTACCCCAATTCAAATGACTTGGCACATTACCTACTCTACGTCCTGATCTCATCGCTCACCCAAGATCTCTCCTCTTCAAACCTCGTTTTATATCCTCCATACTCTCTTGATAACCTTTTGTCTTCCTACACCACTCTCGCCATGCTCCTTGCCCTTCTATAATTATAACCAAATCTGCTCTCATTCTAACAATCCATCTCTAGGCCTTCAAATCACACCTTCAGCACACTTATAAATGTACCCATGATCCTCACCTGCTTTCTGCCCTAACTTCCCTAAGACCTGCCACAAATAAACAACATCACCTTCTGGTTATGGTTAAATGAGATTTACACCTCCTTAGTTAATTCGCAATTCTCTAATTTTTGCCTTCTCTGGAAAACTATAAACCAACTCCTCCATCAGGACTCCTTGTGTCTACTTCCACACTCTCTTCCATCTGCTTCAATAGCTGAGTCGTTATGTTCCTTTCTTTTTGTGAAAAATTACTACCCTCCATCTCTCTCCTCAATCACTCCTTTCCAAAACCACCAATGATTCACCTGCCGATGCTCCCTTCTTCATTCATGAATCCTCCCCACCTCAATCCTCACTGTCTTCCAACCAACATCAGAGACTGAAACATCCCATGTATTAGTGTGAACTCGATCCTATACCTACCTCCTTACTAAAAGACTGCATCTATCCTTGTTCCCATCATTACCAAAATAATCAACCTCTCCTTGGCTACTGATAATTTTCCCCTCCTATTCAAATGCTCCTTAGTCACTCCTCTTCTCAAGAAGTCATCACTTGATAAAGAAATTCTCTCAAACTAACAACCCATCTCTAGCCCATCATTCATTTCCAAATTCACTGAACGCATAGTCCTGTCTTGTTCCAATGTTCCTGTCTTAGATCAATGACTAACTAACTTACAACTCACTCCTTAACCAACAACAGTCTGGTTTTATCAAGCGTCACTTAATTGGAAACCCTACTACTCACTGTCTCACTTCCCTCTACAACAAACTTGTTTCTGCCATCTCTCATCAGCAGACACTTCCCTCTGTGCCTTGATACTTAAGCAATCTTCTATACTATTGATCACAAAATCTTACTACAAAGACATTCAACCTGGTTCGGTTTTACTGATACTGCTTCCTCTGGATTCAATCCTATCTCTCTTTCTCGATTAAAACACCAGAAGCCTCGTCCCAATCATGCCATCTCACACATGGGCATATTTAGGGCATGGTTTTATGGGTTCAAACCCCCAAAATAAACTGCCAAAATATTTTTTACATGCTCTCATATGCGAAATACAACTTAACTAAACCGCATCAAGCTATCCAGAATGCTCCTGCCTATGGCGCATTGGATAACATCGGGCACACAGACAGAGGTTCCGAGTTCGAGCCCCCGTTGGGCGGATATGTTTGTAGGCTGCTATTAGCGCCGTTGTATTGCAAGCTGTCTGTTCTGTTAGTAGTTAAGATTTAAATTGCATAACATGTAAATGTACAGCACAGGCGTTTGTCAGGCGCTTATTAAAGAAAAGATATTATTATTATTATTATTATGAATTAGCTGGACCTATTCCAGCGACGTGGCTTTTTTGGGTCCTATAGAAATCGCAAGATTATGATTATGATTATCATCTCTTAGCTGCAGTAAAAGAAACATGTCTGATAACATCCTTCTCAAATCAGTTGTTTGGTGCAATGCAAAATGTAATGCATCACACACTCATAGGATGTCAATTATAAAATGACAACTTACAATCTGAACATCTGAATCTTCAGCCAATTCACTTGATGCTTTCCACTTAGTCATTATTTCTTTCTTTATTCTGTCCCCACTTGAAACAGCTAGTTTTATTTTCAAAGATGAGGTCACACTGTCTGCAGCTTTGTTCCAACTTTGATCTGCAAGATAAATATGGATTAGAAACTGTAGCAATGTATTGACAATATAGTCATGATACTATGTGAAATACAACCTTTGAAAGGAAATGTTATCTGGTTCTTTGGCTGCTATCATCATCCAGACAAAACAACCCAATCACCAGACTTCAGATGACCACAACTGACCTCATCAGCTGATTAAATGGCCAAATAGCTTTTGTTAGAGGACCATTACAGTCAGAGCATTATTGAAACAACCATTTACTGCAATGCAAGACTGCTGTCATCATCTCAGAAAAGGTTAACTATGCTGCATGTGGTTAACAGGATGCATGATTTTTCTGTCTGTAGCCAAAGCTAAGGATAAAGTCTGACCTTGATTGGTTATCAGTATTTTATTACGCCCAAAGGCAGAAACAAATCAACGTCACAACATACATGCACAAATCTGAACAAACATAAGTCAAACGCACAGACTGCGAAAATGTTCATAAAGGTCATTTATGCAACTAAATTTACCGTTCAAGATGCCAGCGAGTTCAGAGTCATAAAGAAAGTGCTCAACAACGTAACACCAGAAAATATCCTGAAGATAATAAGATGTCAAATGAACTAGTTGCCTATAGAACATCATGCGACGTTTCTTAATAATGTGATGTAAGTCTAGTCTACAAGGCCACAAATGAAGCCTTTAACAGATTCCCATTTATTACAACCAAATAACTTTCTTTTTTTTATGCATAGAAAGTGGACAAAAATGCAATCATCTCTTTGCAGCTGACTGTACAGCAAAGACTTGCGCATTGTTTGTAGGCTTTAACCTGATCTACATCAGGGAGTTCTGTGGGTTTCAGCCTCAACTCAACTGGAACTGCACAGGTGCTACGATTTCATGCATCAACTTAAGCCCGATTTGTATGGTTTCGTGTTGGACCTTCATTTTGGAGCAGTCTTACATTATATACATGTCTTACATTATATGTATGCACTGCTGCATTTAACAGCTCAGCAAAGATTCCTAAATACCTTAAAACACTGCTTAGATCCGTTAGACTGTCATGTGTACCGGGTATGACCTCTTTTGAGAGATACTTAGAAGGTGCTACAGTAATGTCTTTGTAGATACATACACACACACAAGTGCATATATATATATATATGTGTGCAAGCGTTCATACAGGTGCCCAAGTGCCAACCAGATGGTTCAAATTGATTTTCATCGACCCATGACCCTTAAAGTTAAAAACATTTACCTACATTCCAGACCAAACTAACAGGAAAGAGATTTGATATTGTTCTCTGGATGCCAGACTGGTAGGAACGTTGTGTCAATACCGCTGAAATTCTACAACTCTTATCAGACACATGTGCTCAGGAAGTTCTGATTTTATTTATAAAAAAGCTGCATTATGCCTACTGGATAAGCTGAAACTGTGGCAAGTAAATAAGCTGGTTCCCACGACTTCGTGTTTTGAGGAGTTGCAGAAATCTTGAGATTACGATTACGATATAATGCATTAATCAGATATCGTCTCTAACTCATCCCAAAAGCAGAAGACAGCATCTGAACTCTACATTTATGATTACTAATTAATTAGTGATTTTTATTATCTTTAATTGAATTGGTCAATTGCTTGACTCAGTGGCTAACATACTGATAGACAAAGAGCCCAATAAGCAGAAGCAGCTGATTACCTATAAAATCTAATTAATGCATAACAATGACAGACTAAGGAAACAAATCACTCTTCACTGAATGGCAATAAAAAGTAATCAGTCGCAAGCAACAAGTAAATAAAATGATTAGATTACATCATTACAACACTCCAAAAATATAAACATTTGACTCAAAATACTGAAAAATCACTTTGAACACACACATAGAAAGAAAAGTGAAGCAAAAGAATGTTCTAATATCTCTCATCTTTCTCTTCATGAATTTATTAATTGTGCCCATTAAATATTTAATTTTACACAATCTGAGTAATCTAATCTATTTCAATGATTTCAATGGTGTTATTATCATAGCGCACAATGCACCTGTTAACATAGACAGTAATCGTAATCCATTGGAGTAGATTAGTCGAAATCCAATAGGTCAAGGAAACAAGAAATCAGGCTATAATGGGTAAACAAGTTGAAATAGACAAGTCTTTAGTTTAGAACTTTAGATCTCAATGACATTAATGTTAGACCTGAACAACATTAACGAGCTGATATAACTGAGCAAAGAATTCCAAAGCTTTGGGCCATCCCGGTGGAAAGGCCTGTGAGCCCAACACTGTCTGGTGTGCTCAACTGCTTAGGTGAACTGTTTGTTGATCATACAGAAGGTGAATGTTGTTTATTTCTTACCACTGTTGCATCCAGAGTATAGAAATAGACTAGGTGCATTGGGTTGTATAAGCTGTATGCCATCTGGACGTTTTGATGAGAAATCTCAACCCTGCATAAGGGGGGGGGGACCCGCAATATTTGTTAGTATGAAGATAGCGTTGAATGAACATAGATTGGCTGGATGGATTAATTGTAACACTTTTTGAACTATAAGACAATTTCAAAATTGGATTGCTTACTCATCTTGTTATCCATGGAAGCAATACATGGATAACAAGCCCCAGTCTATCTTATGGAGCTTTGTGTGCAGGTGTTATCCTTACCGGGTCTTAGAGTCCTTCGCTCTGCCACGCAAGGCAACCTGGTTGTCCCTATGGCTCGAACCTCCACGGTGCTTCATAAAAGCTTTGCGTGGTCGGTCCATCTTTCTGTAATAGGTTGCCTAGCAACCTCCATACTGAGCTTCTTGGCCTTTCATTGCCCCTTTTCCGCAGGCATTTGAAAACCATTCTTTTCGATCGTCGTTTGGTGTTGTCAGGTCGGGAGCGACTCTGAGGAGTATCTCTTGCAGTGGCGCTATATAAATTTACGATTACGATGGATACAGAACCAATATTTCACTTTGTCATCATCAGGAAACAAAAAAGATTCACAACATGAACTTTGTCATTTACCTGAATTCCCAAGAGAAGCAACTGGTTCATTCTATGGGGTCTAATAAATTCAAAAACCTGCCACACTTCATGACAGCACTTGTAACTTAACATCTGGAAAGCTATGGAAAGCCTCAAACGTCATGCTGTTAATACGTAAGAAAAACACACTTTCCAAATAAATCATTAGTAAATATACTACCTCAGAAACATCAACATCAAGAACTACAAAACCAATAAGGGATCCAAACCACACCAGATTAAAGTTACCTGACTCTAGTTCTACTAGGGATGGACTTGTGGGAATACGTTCTGGCTCAAACAGATCCAAGTCACTCTCATGGTTATCCACAGCTTTTCGAGAGTTGTCAAACAATGTGCTGGAAGAAGGCAAGTTTTTATTGTCACTAGAACCTCTGGAAATTGAATCAAGGAAGCTTCTGGAGTCATCATGCAGTGGCTGAAGCGGGTTGTCAGTAGGTGCAAACTGAACACGCTTCATTTGTGGGCTGCCAGGAGCACTACTTGGTCTGCTAGGTGGCCGGACGGTAACACGCCTTCTCACTGGCATTGTTCGTGCATAACATGAGCCATAGTGCTTCTGAAAATCATTGATTGAAGTGAACACTGGTGGCCGGGGTTGTTTGCTTGAGTCGAGAGCAGGTTCGTCACGGACCACAATGCAGGGTTCAGACAAGTTCCTTGGGTAAAGATGAGTCCAGAAATTAAACTGACGTGATCTGCGTGATAGCTGCATGCTGTCAGATATTGGAGGCCTCAGGGAATGCTTTGGAGCAAACCCTGGATCCGAAATATTGTGATTACGTCTGCGTCTCACTGTTGCAATAGGATGCTCTCGCAATAGCTCGTCTCCCGATTGTATATCCAATATCTCTGAAAATCCATTTTGTATTGCAAAGTAACCATAATGTAAAATGGAAAACTCACATATAAAAAGTGCTCTCAAGCAAATAACATAAAGATACAGGCAGTAAACCTGTAATGCAACATTATACATGTATACTTTCTAAAAGTGTTTGCGACTCCACCCTTTCCTGAATGCGATTCAACTGTCCTTTATACGTATAGATTCTTGCCTCCCTAGTCCATTACATATTACTGTTCTGCATTTGCCTCAGTTGGCCCAGTTAGCTACATTGGTTAGAGCGTAGGCCGCATCCCATGTGAATCTGTCTTAGGGAGCATGCGGATCGCCGCGATCGCGGTTGGCTTCGCGAAGGTAGCTTATTTCAGAGATTTAAATCTGTCAGCTAACATGGTCCATGCACAGCGACCTTAAATGGCGTGGTGCCCATTCAAATGGCCAAGTGGTGGTAAAGGATCTCACCCGATCACTTCATTGAAAAATTAGAAGGGTCGAGGCCATATATAGTCGCTACATGTATATAAAATCAAGTACAATTAGTGTCAATTACATTTACATTTAGCTCTTTCTTTTCTTCACATAAGTCTTTAATTTCTGCTACATGGTTCACACAGTCCAAGCACTTACGACATCAACTGTCCTGAGGGCCTAATCTCTTATACAAAACTGCTATCTCAGCATACTTTTTAAAACTTTCACATAATTAAATTGCCACGTAAGCATCTTTCAAACCAGTTCAGACCAGTTCCATTAGAGGCACTACACAGTACACACAAATCAACACATTACTGATTACCAGGTCTGTAAGACACAACTATGATATATTAATATATATTTAACACACAGATCAGGGCAGTCAATCAGTGACACACCTGCCCATATTTAGTAATAGCTGGTCAGAAGGTCTACGCGTATCACGGATTACACATGGAGGGCATAACTATGTTCAGTGCTCCTGCTGAAGTTGTGAAGATGTATAATGCATAGGCCTACAAGCTTGCTCAGTTGTGTTCAGCAAATTAAGTGAGCACAGCCAGCTTGGACAATTTAAGTAACAAGATAATGTTCTGAAAGGTTCACCTACCTATTGCCAATGCTACACAAAAGCTGACTAAAAATACTGTTTTTTCAAGAACAAGTATAGCAGTAATAGATGCAGAAATGTTCAGTCATGGATCTGGCCCGGTATGCATCTCATTATTGCAATAGGATGCTCTTGCAATAGCTAGCTTCTTTATTGTATATCCAGTATCTCTAAAAATACATTTTTAAACGCGAAGAAACTATAATATCACTGTAAAACGAAGATTCACATATAAAAAGTGCTTTGTTGATGAGACAGACAGAAGATTCCAGTGAGTTTATACCAGACAGAGGACTTCAGGTAGTTTCAAGTTCATTTCAGCAATGACAAAAATCAATGACAGCATTTAAAAGAACAACAAAATAAAGAAAGGCATGAAGTGAAATTTTGTTACAGCAACTGAGCCACAATTAAGCTGTAATTCTAGTCAAGTAACTGGCAATTAGCTTTCATTGAAAACTGCATAACTGGATATAGTTGAAATATAACAGTAAAAATATGCCGATAAAGCGAAAGCAGTTACCATGATCAGTAAAGTTGGAAACAGTTTTTGAAGCAGAATCTCTGACTCTTCCATTACGCAACGGAGCAACTGTGAAATTATTTCTCTTGCTCGAGGTGTCAAACTGGACTGGTTGGTAAGCCTTCCCTTTACTGTATCCTGTAAGAAATTGAATTAAAACAGATTAATTATGATTACTATATCAAAATGCTGAATTCCTGTTCTGTAGGATCATGTACGGCAAATAGTCTGAAGAGGTTTCAAAATTAAAAAAACAAGGCCTGGGTACTAAGTCCATTCTGAACAGTTACCTATCCATCACTACAGTTAATCATTTACTGTGTAATATGTACTATACTGTTTGCATTGCTGTATGAAACTTGATGTTGCACTGTTTATCAAGGATTTAGCTATTTCATATTTCTGAAATGTTGTTCTAGGTGTCCCTAGTTAGCGGGATCTTGATCCCTTTTGGGACTCCTCTTGCGGCCAATCCTGATACTTTATGTTGAAATGTTATGTGTTTTTCATTTGGCTTCAATAAAAGAGATTTGATTGATTGATTGACATCACTGGATAATACTATAATAACAAATAAGAAATATAGTTAAACGTTACTATGCACTGGATGCTCAAGTGTCAGCTGGTCAATCACAACCGGCAGCTGTTAATCACTGGAATAAATGCTATCAATTATAATTACTAATGTATATAATGTTACATTCTATAGTTAGAAGTTACTTGGAATAAATATTGATCTGATTAAAAGGTGAAATATATAAAATAACAATCGAATAGAATGGTCTTCAACTGTTTGACAAATAGAGGTACAGAAAAAAGAAGCTCACGCTGGAGATTGCATGGGAGCCTGTTCCAGAATGAAGGCCAACTACGGCAAAGCTTCCATTTTCCATAATGCATTCAGTGAGTGATCACTACTAGGCTTAAGAATTTTCAATGGTGTTTGGGTTAAGTAGCAGTGATACTGCCTTTTTATAGATCCTGAGTTCACATAAAGTGATAGGATTTGTGAAGGATCCAGAACAGAGGTAATTGTAGTTTTAGATAGATACCGTAACCATAGCCGTGCATTCATTGGTGTATTCAGGCTCATTAAGCCATGGGAATTTTGATCAGTTTGCATAAATGAGAAATTCACCTTACTTTATCTTCATTTAAGAACAATTGTAACACTATCTAGCCTTTCTTTAAGCATAAAAAACTTAACATGTAGGTATACTGACCCGTTGGTGACCAAATGACTGTCGAAGGGGGAGCACGTGCCCGATTACTATGACTTGTCTCAGGATCACTTGTCACACCTTGACCAATATCATCATGAAGACTACTTTGAAAAGTGGGCACTGAAGAAGTAACAGCATCTGTGAACTCATTTCTTAATATAATCCTTGTTATATTTTATCACAATAGGTAAAATACTAAGTCTATTTTTGATATTAGACACCAGCTAAAACAATGATTTATTATTAAATGTGTAATAACAGGAAATGCTAAATTATAAAAAATGCATATAAATGCATATAGTGATAATCATTGAGAATTTGATTTTCAAACACTGTCAAAGTATCATCACACACTGACAAGTATTTACACTGAGAACTAAAGCAGCAGCTGGCTTACAAAGGTTTAGTATATACACTGAAACTTTTTTTAAAGTTGAAACCTGTAACCGGAAGGGCAAGACTGTCCAGCTGTTCCAACACTGTGCAGTTTGTATATCAAAAGAATTTGCTTCACTTAATTATCGTGTCTGTAAAGATTTGGTCAATGAAGGCACGTGGAATAGCAATAACTATTTTGCACAGTTAAAATGAATACCCAATACTCGTACGTGCACAAGGTCATAAAGCAATCATAAGAAACAACTGGTATATCATAAAAAACGGCAATCAGCATACCTCCTAGCCATTCAGAATCACTATGTCTGCTGCCAGTGGGTGATTCCACTCGTAGGACGGGTATGACAGACTGCTTCTCTGATCTTCAAGTAAGCAAAACAGAAAACAACTCATGAATGTATTCTCAGTGAATCTCTATCAGAAAGATCTTTACAAAAGCAAAACACATACCTACCACCATATACCAACACTGCCATTGACTGGAAATACTCATCATATTATTATCAACATCATTTCATTAGCAACATTTATTACTGTTATTTTACTGAACTCCAAGATTTGTAAGCACTCATGAACTATGTAATATCAATCCCAAGAGATATAAACCTTGCCTGAAAAGCTATGATTCATCAATATATAGTAGAAACAATAATGGTAGAATGCAACAGCTTTAGAGCAATAGATCCCAGCTTCAAGGAGTTGGAAATGATTAAGTTATTGTTTCTGCTCGAGTCTCACCAAATTTGAAGAGCAAGGATAGGCTATAATATAGGCTATTCAATTCAATTCTATACTATAATATAATAATTCCTGTAGGCTATCTTCATCATCGTCAACATTGAACAGTACGATTACATGTCACAGTAGAATAGTACAAAATAGCAGACATTCAGCAATATATTTACAATTACTATGAAATGTATTAAATATTTAAGAATACAGATTCATGACTGAAATTGAAATTAGTAGTGATTTTTTCATAATTAAATTTATTTGTTTACCAAGATAACTTAGAATCTATCCTAGAACAAACCAACATTTACCTTAGCACTGAACACAAATCTACTAGAGCTATCATATACCTATGTATAAAAGAAAGAAAATACCATACAGTAATCGTAATCGTAATCTTGAGACTTCTACAGCAAACAAAAAAGTGGACTCAAGGGAATCAGATCAATCATTCACGGACGCTTAGTCAAAACAAAATCGATAGGCAGGTAGTTAACTGCATAAAGGCAGCTTTTATCATCGGACTGATAGCCATGTATCAGTAGCAACTTTAGTTCTTAAGACACACTGCCTACCATAGATGTTCCCTGACAATCGCATTACGGTTACAACAAGTCATTTAATAGTTAACGTCATCCTCTAGAAGTGTATTTTCCAAACAGACCTGGTTAGTTCTAATATCAGCCGATCGTTTGCATTCTGAAACAGACGAAGTGCATCCCTGTGGTTCATGTGATCAGTAATCTGTCCATTTATGGAATTGATGAGGTCACCCATTTGCACACCTTGAGTGTAGGCTTTGCTGCCAGGATTCACCTGTGTAAAAAAATAACTTGTTCAACATATTGTATTGTATTGTATTGTATTTGATCATTTATAAAGCGCTTCTCATAGCATAAGCCTTTCAGAAGCGCTCCCAGTGCGAGGTACTCCGAGAAAAAAGGAAGGTTTTAAGGTGAGAGAAAGAGGAGGAGATGCTACCAGAGAGTATTGTAGAGCGTAGAGAAGGGGGAAGTCATTTAGATTACATATAAAAGGAAAAAAGTAAACATTCACTTGTTTATCACAAGATTACAGAAATTAAAAGGAAAAGCTAAAGGTACTTTGCATACATCTGAAGAAATTCCTTAGAAGCAAAGTTCAGAGGATTCGTTTAAAGATCTTAGGACTGAAGCACAAACAACTGTCACATTTAAAAACAAGACATCTTATTAAGCCTCCAAACTAACATGGCTATTTATTACCAACAATGAACAGATGGCAGTGCAATTTGGCCCATGTAGCCTAGTATACCTGGGCAGTCACACATCCAAGTACAGGTATCTATTGCAGGCCATTTTGCTCAATGTCACGGAGTTATCCACTATACACACTGATATAGTATATCAATAATTTGATGTTTATTTATGTGTATATCAATTCATACATTAGATATGGTCCTCTAATATGATCGTTTTCATGTTCTAAATGTACTCTTGGTTCACCTAAAGGACTAGTTCAGTGAATATTCAATGGGTTTTATTCTGCTCTATGTCAAAATATTAATTGAAATGTTGAAATAAATTAAGCATGTAAGCCTACAGAAAAAAGGCTCTAAAGTATTTCTGTGTATATGTAATGTATACGTATACAATATACATGTATATTTCCAATACAGCATCATGCTAAGCAATCAGTGTCTTAGGATATCCTCACTTGTGAGTGATTGTCTGTAATAGGCCACACGAGCTTATTCAGAATATTCTCTCCTCTCATTAAAACTCCAACCATTACTATTATCACTTTAGTTTTTATATCTTTCCAAGTGCTGCCTTTCAGTACCTGAACAGCATACAGAGTCTTATCACTTTCCTACAACTCATTCTACTCCTTCCAACCATCCTGTGTTTCTCAGTTATTTACAGTTCAACCACCAGGCTCAACCCCATTCTACTTCAACCCTCCCATCACCTCATCCTTAAGATTTTTAAATTGCTCAGACTGCTCCACCTCTCTGGAAAAACTCTCCTCAGTATTATGTCAACTGTCTGATCATTCTTTCAAACATACAAGCTCTGTAACTCTCGAATGTCTGTGTAAAGCCTTTCATTAAAAGTTGAAAAAATGTATCTTAAAGAAATCCTCTCCTGAGCTCTTTCACCACTCCAAATTAATCTGCTTCAAAATACTTTTTACAGAATGAAAATATCTTTTTCTAACTGAAGTTATGTGCTTTGATTCTTTCATTGGTTTAGACTGAAAAAAATCGAATCAAAAGTTTCGAATACTCATGTCATTAAAGTCTAGAGTAACCATTTCTTGATTATTCTGCACTTGTGCAGTGCATAAACGGTTCTATTCTGTGTCGAATAAAATAAACGGCATCAAAATCGGATAACTACTTTGGAAGTTACGGCAAATTCACAGGCAACTGCTGAAATGAAGAATATTCAAAACTGTTGACCCCTCTAGCCTATTTCAGCTTCTAGCTCAGTATCTAGGAAGCGACAAGCGACGGGTTTTGACCCCTGGCGTCACAAATGTATCTTAAAGAAATCCTCTTCTTAGCTTTCTCACCACTCCTGCTCAAAACACTCACAATAGCCATCTGGCACTACTTGCATACGTCTGGACCAAATGCTAGACCAGACCAGGGATCACGACATGGAACCAAAGCTGACAATTAATTTTGTTTTTGACTGGGCAGAACAGGTGTGAATAACCTGGTTCTGCAACGTGGCTTTCTTAGGTACTGAATCATATATCATTTCAATTATGATTATTACAAAACACTTACATAATTCTGGCATAATAGTCCCAGATCAGCCGTTATGGGAGAAATACTGATATACTGGTAAGTGGACAGTAAATTACTGCAATCCTATAAGACTTCTGGTATTTTGGCATTTCAGCAGCAAAACTACTGGTCAGCCAATTGATCAACTATACAGAGCGAAAAACTACACAAATATATAACCAAAGAGAGCATCCACTACGTGGTAGTGACTCACATCAGATTCAGATTTACTTACCTCGGGTGCATTAAATCAGTATATTTATAAATAAAATAAATAAATAGGTAACAAATGGAATCTAGGTATTAATTCCTGAGAGAAACCCCAGGTTATGGGCCTACAGTCAGCTGGAATGGGATACATACCAGAGTAAAAATTCCAATTTAGCTCATATAAAAAGAAAACCTAAACACTACTTAAATGAATGTCTGGCAATATGGGTTAGGGGTCTTGATAAAGTTCTGAGATAGCAACAGACCTTGAATTAGGGCTAACCTATTTACTGCCTAAAAACTAAAGATTTGTTAAAAACCCTATGGGACTAACTTCTCTTTCAGTATCAATGAGCTGTGTTACTTGCATTTATGTGTACATCATGAGGCAATCCTTCCCAGGTTTGTAGTTTATTTCAAACTATCTTATGGCAACTATCTACCAGAGCTTGGCAGTTAATTTAGTGACTTGAACAAAGTGGAATAGGCTGGCCATTAAAAGGTCTGCCTATACAGTTCCACAAATCAGTGGTTCTAAAGATTACTGCCAAGATAGTCTTCCTGGCTTCACAAATAAACATGACAACATAAATCTTCAATTTCTAAGTGCCACAAACTTAAAGTGGAGCCAAGCTAAGCGCCTGTTACAATATTGTAGTCCACCTGATTTTAAAAAAACAGTAAATGGCACATTTAAATGTTTTATTTCAACTAAGTAATGCATTAAAACCTTACTAATACCATGCTAATGGAGTTTCTTAAGGTTTTGTTATCGGGATAAAGCTTGATATATGCAGGCTTTAATAGACGTAATGATAACAGAGCTACAGGGGCTTTATTGCCTCATTCTGTTTACTACCAGAGACAAAACTTTAAACAAAGATACAATTTCTTGAAAAGGGCATATGCCCTATACACATACAACTAATATGCCAGATGTATGTTACTATTATGGCAAATCAATCAATCAATCAATCAATCAATCAATCAATATCAATCAATCAATAATATTCTGAATAACCAAGTTGCCACAGATGCAACTTGTTACAATGAAAACTGGTTCTTAGTTTAACTAACTTTCAAGTATGTTTGCAGTAGGAGTTATGGCATCAAGGTTGCTAAAAGGTTGGTTAAGGTGCCAATTTAGATTAATTAATAAGCATTCAGATACAGGACCCTAGAGACACAGGCTGACATACAAACTTTTAAAGGGATACCTATTACCTAGGCTTCCTTATGCCCTAACTGTATCTCAGGATAGTCTCACAGCAGTCACATTTTAGTGCATAGAAGTCTTCCCTGCCAAAGTCTCTTTTTCACCAATTAAGTCATACCTATTCTATTTTCACCAAACATATACTGACAGCCAAGGTATATAGAAATATGAAATAAACTGGAACTATTTTCTATATTAGTAGACAGCGGTTTTATCCAGAGTAATCAGAATGACATAAGGAACAAGCTGACATAAGGAACAAGCTGAATGACAGGTCTACTAGTAAATGCCTTGACTTGAATCTGAAAAAAGAAGTACAGCAGTTAACAAACCTTACTGTACTCCTCTAGCAAACTGCTTAAAATACTATCAGCTTTTTGTGCCCTTATACTCAAGGTACATAACATAACATAACATAACATAACATAACATGTGTTTTAAATGGTTCAGAAGATGTTATGTCTGTGTTAAAACTACTGCAAATTAACCTGGAACATGCTGAATAGCCAAATTTTCGTAACTTCCTCTTAAAAGGTGTGACAGAGTACTCACCGATATTACTCCAATTCAGAGCTGCTAAAGACCAAACATGAGCTCAGACTCAGTCTTTAATGAACCTAGCAAACCTTAGACTTTTACAATGAGCTGCATTGGTTTCCCAGTCACTTTTAGTACACTCTCGTCATTAAAGTGTTAAAGGCTGGAGAATATTTGATAGATAAAACTGAATTTGGAATAACTACTGCATATTATATATATCAAGTTAAGCTAAAAACCCTGCAGCAATGCAATTCAATGCTTTGCTTACAAAACAAAATATGTATTGCTCTTAGTAATGCAACTTGCAGCAAACAGCAGAATATATCCAATATATCGACATCTGTTGACCTGCTTTGCAGGTTGCCTGCAAAGCACACATCTGTCCTAGTTCAATGACTAAACTAAATGGCAACAACCTTTGCATCCATTATATACGGTTCATAGAATTACTTATAGCCACACTTCTGTATGATACCTGCTAGAAGGAACAGCTAAAAATTGTAGGAATTTTTCCAGTCATATCTGTACCGATATAGAGGATTACGTAGGCCTGACATGTTGAAAAATAATGCCTCTAGTACTACCACTAGCATAGCCCTGCTTCTGACAGCAGTTAGACGTACATGATAGACAAACCATCTGCTAAGGCAACTTATGCAATGCATTCAGTATATTATGTAGCAGGCAGTCTGTTGAGACAATTAGAGCCAACCTCAGCAACCACCCTAAAAATAATCTGCTGATGATGTGACCTTAACAAGAAATTATCACACAATGCTTAAGAGGCTGAGCATATCAGTGTTGGCAAACAGATTTTTACTAGACAGGCATCATCGCAATTTCATCCAAGCATGGATAGCTGTCATCACCTTTGCATAAAACCAACTGCAAAATAATCTTTGCAATACATGCTAGAGTAAGTTTCTCCTAGCTAACAGATACAATTATTTCAGGTACAACTTTTAGCACTTTTTAAATTGGAAGAGAAGAGGTGGTACCAAACCATGCTAGAAAAGTTTTTAATCAAAAATCACTGGGTACAACATTGGTAACACACAAGAAAGACCCATATATACATAAAAAAATACATTTTTCACCATTAAGCTTTCATTAGTAGTAGCATTGATCACAATTTCAAGTTTATAACTGATTTTCAAAAATTCATTACACATTTATTACACATCAGAAGAGTTTGAAGTCTCTTCTGAAGTCATAGGATATCTCTCTTGTGAAATCAGAACTGCCTGAAATTCACATTAGCAGAGTGGTACCAATGTCCCTGTCTTTCAATGATCCAATCATTGCATGCACTGCAATTAATCCTGGTGTGCAAAGCTTATCCAATGCTTTTAAAGCTGGTGAGTGCCCATAATAATGTCTTTGTATTAACAAAGAAATTCTCCAAGCCCGACAGAAGACCTAGAGCTGAGGAAAATTAATGCACAGATCACTAATAAATCTGCTCACTGTCATTTTACCTCTACCTTCATACAACCTGAACTATTGCAACTGGTAATGAAGCAGAGTGGTTGACTACTGACAAGCTAAAGTCTAAACAAGTTATTCAGCAGACATTATTAAAATATTTAACAGCAAAAACTCACTAGCCAAAAGAGCAGAGTACAAGAAATCAGTTCTGTTCTGTTCTCAGCCATCCTCGTTTCGAGGGTCAGCCGCATCATGAACAATATTCCTCCAGCGTCTTCTGTCTTCCGTCAGTCTTATCAATTCCTCCATTGTCAATCCAGTCCATTCTTTTATGTTGCCCAACCAGTTTATTCTCGGTCTTCCTCTTTTCCGATTTCCCGGCATTGTGCCCTGCATGATGTCTTTCTCCAAGCATATTCCCTCTCTTCTCATGATGTGTCCGAAGTAAATAAGTTTTCTTTCTTTTACCGTCTTCAGGAGACTCCTCTCCACTCCTGCCTCCCCCAGCACCCATTCATTTTTCCGCATTTCCGTCCAAGATATGTTCATGATCAATCTCAGACACTTCATCTCGAATGCCTCTATTCTTCTCTCCTCCTCCTTCCTCAGTGTCCAACTTTCACAACCATATATAGCCACCGGCCATACCAATGCTCTGCATAACTTTAACTTTGTTGTTGTTGTTATGTCATGGCTCTTCCATATCTTTTTAAGGTCTGTAGCCACTGCATACCCCTTTGCCAGTCGTACTCGGATCTCTGTACCGCAGTCACTGTCTTCGTTGATCGTTGAACCCAAGTACGTAAATCTGTCCCCCTGCTCCAGTTCCTCCTGATTAATCCTGACTGTACATTTGGTTTCCGTTGTTGTCATGACCTTCGTCTTTCCTGTGTTAATCTGCATTCCATATTTCTTTCCTATCCTGTCCAGTCTCTCTATCAACATTTGTAGTTCTTCCTCCGAGCTTGTTAGTAGTACGATGTCAAGAAATCAGACAGGCAGTGAAACAGACCAATGAAATAATAACCATCTACAGGGCCGTAAATCTGTTTCAAAATGTGGGGAGGGAAACTGCACGTTCACTTAAGAAGCCCACTGAATTCAGTTACCCATTAGGTTAACACTTTAACGACGAGCGGCATTGGTTTCCCAGTCACTTTCAGGGACGTCATTTCAGTTTTTTTCAGGGGGCAAAAAAGTTTTTACGGGGTAATACTTGGCCAGCTTGTCAAGTTTTGTATTAAGTCTACATGTGCAAAACTGTGGTTATTTGGTCGAACGTGTTTCCTTCTTGTTCTTATTTATTTCTTACTATTTTTATTTTGTGACAGGAAGTATTTTAAATACAAGTATTTAAAATACTTCTTTAAATACTATATAAGTATTTTCTACCTGTATTTAAAATACAATGGAATGACAATATTGATAGCCTACTTTTACTTAAAAATGTTTTGAGTATTTTATACTTTAAATTATAATGCTAAAATAACAGTTAACAAAGCAATAGGCCTATTACTTGCTGCATGAACTAAGTCTGCAAAACGTATTATTGAGCTATTATTATTTATGGGGAAGCCCATGGTCAAGGCCCTCAGTGGTCAGAGGAGCGAAGCCCCTGAAGCTGACCAAAGATAACAAAACAGCAGTAAGCATTGAAAATTTACTTTAAGAAGTTAAAACAGCTGTCATACCAATCATTGACAATAAATGATTGATTCATTGTAAATGAACCAATTGTGACTGTGTGCCTTTACTTCAATCAGGGATTCAAATGGAGTTATAAAGACTCAATTAAAAGAAAAACTTGGAAGCCACCACACCACTGTCACTAATAAGAAAATGATCATGCTTTTTAAAAACTTAATAGGCTTATTTGCTCAACAAAGAAGCACTCCTGGCCCTTTCCCCCCAAATTTCTTATGTCAGTTTCAAAATCAATTGTTCTGGCAATATTAGACTCAATGCTCAACCTGGCCAAATGCACCAGATGTTAATGAGACATTATAGACCCTAAAAACTCTTAATCATCTTGAGTTTGCCGAATGGTCTCTCTGCAGAGGCTACTGTTGATGGAATTGTCAACATGTATAGTATACGTAAGCTGACACAAACGTTTGGAAATATCCAAAGGATTGTACTGTGTTAAAAAGTACAACAGGTCCAATGATGTTAACTGGGTGCATCCAAAATTTGCCTTATGTACAGAGGATAAATGTTGCATTTCTGTTATGACTTATGAAATCCTGACCATTAAGGCCAGCCAGGATATTGCTTTGCTAAAGCTAAAGCTTTTCCTGCCAAATCACTTGCAGACGTGGTTAGATATTTCCACAAGAAATAAAACCTTTCAACCAGATTTAAATAAAATATGCATAAAACAGAAAAACTTTGACTGCAAAAATAATAAGATCTATAATGTAAGACTGATGAACAGCGAATGAACTTACCTCCACAATGGCCACTTTATTATTGATATTGACATCTAAACCTACATGTATGTGTCATGACAGTTAAGTCCAAAATGCGGTGTATGCCACAGCTGGATTTCGCTGAGGCAAGGGCTTAATATTATCCAGAGGTTCGTGGCTTAGACTAAATCCATCCTACATCCTAATGACCACTAACTCCCCTCTTCCTCCTCCTCCCCTTCCTCCTCCTCCCCTCCTCTACCTCTTCCTCTTTCTTTTTTCCCTCCTCCTCCACTTCGTCCTCCTATTCCTTCTTCTGCTATTCCTCTTTGACTTCCTCCTCTGCTAGAAATTTGATATACACTGCAAACCCTCGTCTCATGCATGACAAGAATGTGTGTGGGAGGCTACTTGATGTATCTTCCTGCTGATGCTGGAGCCGAGTCACGTATACAGGGTATTATGTGCGGGGCCTATATGAGACTTCACAAGAAAGTTTGAGGATTGACCTCATTATGTAGAGGTTATCAGGGTCTATCAATCTTACAAGCCTTGACCGGTATAGGCCTACCTCTGCAAGCTCTGCCAGTCAGTCAGTCGGTATAGGCCTATCCGATAACCTGGGTGCACGGCAGAAAGGCTAGCAGTCTGTTCGTCTGACTGCCCGTCACAAAGGAACAGATTGTAGCGACTGCCACTGGGGTTTAAATATTCACAGTTTAGACAAATTTGTGGGAAGGGAATTCCTTCACATTCCCTTCCCAAGCTGAAAAGTGGGGAGGGAATTCCCTCCCTTCCCTCCCCAGGATTTACGGCCCTACACACTACACAGTGCTGTCCAACCCGCGGCCCGCGGGCCGCATGCGGCCCGCCGGCAGATTCCAAGTGGCCCGCCACAGCTCGCTAAATATTTGCAATTTCTGTTAAAGTGAAGTAAAAGACAGTCACTGGCCTACTTGCATAGCTATTCGTTCGTAACTTGGCTTTTCATTTGACAATGTGTACACAAAATCCAGTTCCCAAGACGCATTCATTATGATAACTCCATAATTAATTATAATACAGTTAATAATTTTCAATAAATTTTAGTCGCTGCTTTTGAGTTGACTGGTGCGTCCCTTGGGTTCAAAAATTAGTTCTTCGGTGGCCCGCGGTGTCAAAAAGGTTGGACAGCACTGATCTACATCATACTTTCTTACACATGATAGGTTGGCATGACAGCAGTTTGCTTTCCATGTCTGCATTCAAGGTTTGAAACTAGATGAATCAAGCGAAATTAACAAGAGGATTGTCTGGTAGACGAATAGTTGTCACATCGGATCCTTGAACCCTATAACTATGCCTCTGAAGATTGCAGATGATTCAAGAGGTCAGTACTAACTGAATCTTATCTTACTTTACCTTGCTATATAGGTATGCAAGGGGGCGATAGATGAATGGTAATATCACTGGAGTGAAGAGCAGAACATCAAGCACGAAGCGGGATTGGTAAACTGAGCAGTAGGACATGATGATCACCTTGCATGGCTGCCATACAGTTAAATTTGACTCCTGTAATAACTTGTAATCATCCGTTCATACCATGCCTTGTAATCATACTGCATACTTGTCAGTTTAAATTAATAAAGAATATTATTATTAATATATATATTTCCCTTATAACAACACATCTTCATCTTTCTCATACACTAACAGATACATGCATAAACACGTAGAAAACAACAACTCTACCTAGCAAATCCCAGCCATTTTCAAACTATTTGCGTCACCTCAGACCAGTAAACAGATAGCTGGCAATCAAAACACAGAGAGGCAACAGTTTTCCACTGTGAAACCTCAGCCCACTTGCAACTGAACCTTGCACAGCACTATTTCTGCCACATGCAAAGCAAAGCTAATCAGAGTGACCAGAGTCTCGAGAAACACCCAGCAGCATGACTTCTTGTTAAGCCTCTACTATCTATTAATATTTCGAATACATCAAAAAAATACTGCATCAGATTTCAGCAGTTACTAATCTAGCCACTGAGCTGAGAAACAACGTAAATAGCTACAGAAGCATAAACAACCGAATTTATGATTCATATAAATAGATAACACTAAAAGTCTCCTGTTGCCATGACAATCTTCTGAGCAGCTACATTAATGAGAATGGATTTCAAAGGAAATCATCAGACAATAAATGCAATGGCCTGGCTATAACAGCCATCACTTATATTCATTTCAATAAACAGGTGTTTACTGAAATGTAATATAATTTATATGGGAGTACATTCAATAAATTCAGTAAATGTAAATTCAGAAATCCTAGGTACCGGGAGAAAACCTAATTCAAGTTAAAGCATAATATGCAAATAAGACCAGATGAAACGTCTTGCAATTTCTGTCTGTGGTTCATTGGTATTTCATTCAAAACTGGAAATACTTCTAACTCTTCCAAATCCTTTTCTGATCCAGCCTATTCTACTTAACTCTCTCCATGCCATTATTCCAAACACCATTCACCATCATGTGTATCCCCTGGATATTGAACTGGAACTGAACCTGACATTATTGACAGGCCTATTGACCAGTGATGTAACAAGAGCTTTCGTTGGGGGGGGGCTTTACGCCTTGAACATGGCGAGTGCGGTAGCCTGAGCCCATATTGGAGCCGGGGGCTTGTTTCATTTTAGGGGGCTTCAGCTTCGTTCCCCTTAACCCCCAAAAAAAAACCAATGCTAGTTACGCCCCTGCTATTGACCTTGATCTGACTGAATGCCACTGAGTAAGGTGGTTCCCATGCATGATCTATTGGGTGCTGCATATATTCAAAGAATGTGATGAAACTGAGTACTGTGTTGAGTGATACCTCAAATAAAACATGAAATTAAAGTATAAAAGTAATGTAAAGTATAAAATAATGTACAGCATAAAACTTTTCAAGAAAAAACCATAGCCAAACTACAACATCCATCCAGCCAGCACCGAGCTTTCTTGGTCTTGAATGACCTATCATCAGAGCCGCTTTTGCTACCTCTGACCAATCTAACTGGGTTTATAATTCCCTCAAGTCTTTTTTCTTTAGCCGTGGCTAGGCTGGGAGTGCTCCAAGTAGATTTCTTGAAGGGGTGCTATATAAAACTCCAAAATGAATGAATGAATGACAGAACTGAATTTACAGCATTAAATAGTTTAATTAGTGAAATTCATAATAGAGGCTGGTGTTTCACTCTGGGTAAACAATATCTTGCAAGAAACCGTTTCAACATTGATGGAAGAGGAAACACAACAGAGAAGGACGAATTTTAATCTGATCCCCATAATAATGATAAGCTTACCTCATAATATGAATTGGTCAACTTGATTCATAATCACAGCCAGACAGAGTTCAAATGGCTTAAAAATTGTTACAAAAATCATTAAAAAAAAAAAAATTTAAGGATTAAAAGTATGTCATCTGAAGCCTATAGCTGATGATACAATATTACGTCCAACAAGGCTCCCTGAATAATTGTATTACTGGGTATGTGTAATTTTCTTGTAAAATGTTGTGCTCAATGTAGGTTACACCCAGAGGCGAAAATCTATACATAACTTTGGAGGGACAGATTCTATGAGGGCCGGATTTTGGGGAGAGAAGGGCTTAATTCAAAATTTTTGAGGGGACAGTCCCCTCTGTCCCCCCCCCCCCTATGATTTAGGCCACTGGTTACACCTGTGTACAGAAAACGAAGAAAGCCACAAATTCTAAAATTATAGAGCACAAGAAAATCTGTCAATCACTCTCTGCCAACTGAGATCAAAACACCTTCTGCTTCGAAGGTGGGCTGCATTTGCTGTCTGTTTTATGGCTGGCAACAAAACATTTGGTTAGTGGTTACCTGAGGGCCTAGGCTAGACAGGTACGTACTGTGGTCCCAAAACCCAACTCTCCTCCACACCCAGTGGCATAACTAAGTATTTTTCAACAAGGGTGAGTTATGGCAATCACTGACCCCCTCCCCCACCCACAAGCAGCAATTTTGAATTCAACAAAAACTGGCATTTAGAGAATCATCTTGAGTTTAACGTTAATTAATGACAGAACATAATGACACCAAGCTCAAACAAAACTTTTCTAGCCTTGATGGCTGTAAAGTCTTTGAGAACTTCACTGAGCTTGATGGAAGTGGCTACATCGTTCTCATTGAAAAGAGCAGCAGGGTTTGCTTGTCATCTCTCTTGTTAAGTTGTGACATATCAGAAAGTAAACAGGATTTGACAAGTTTGTCTTGGATGAAAGAATGTTCATAATAAATGCTATTAAGACTGACAACATAAACAGAATCTGAAGAGTTTTGGCCACCGTCTTTTATGCCTCTAATCCAATTCATGAAATGTTCTGAAGCAGTGCAGTTGGAGAATAATCCAAACTTTCCACATTTCGTTTTGATGCTTTGATGGAATTAAACAATTAGATACATTCAAATCTTTTGAGTAATGCTGTGCCAGATTTATGTATTTAATTATGAGTTCGATGAGCTGTTAAAAAGTTTGAAGATCCAGCTGATTCAATAAAGATTGGCAATCCAAAGGAAATCAATTCTGGTATATATTGCTAATAAGAAATTTCAACTCCAATTTGGTGATACACGTTTGTAATTTTAATATCATTAGCTGCATGTATGCAAAAAAGGAATCATTTTATGTTAAGGCTTTCTGTAATTGAATTAATCCATGTTCACACTAGTGGTTTTGGTCGCCCACGGTCTCCACGGTCTTTGACGTTGTTAGAGCTACTACCCTCACACGGCTACTTTATGCCTCCCCTGTTTGGTGGGGATTTGCCATTTTAGGGGAAAGTAAACGCCTTAACGGTATTCTGAGAAAATTGACCCGTTTAGGCTTCCTCCCTGCCGATTTTCCTAGTTTCGACAAACACTGTTCTATAGAGCTGATTCTACTCTTTTCCATTCAATTCTCGCAAACCCTTGTCACGTCCTTCACGACCTCCTCCCTCCCCGTAAGGTCACTCCATACAATACGCGACACAGGCTAGTACATGACCTCACCCTACCTAGAATTGATGCCTTTGCAAAAAGAAGTTTTATTATGAGAATGTTATATGACTTTGCATAAATTTTATGTTTGTATTATTTATTTCTTCTGTAAGTTACTGTGCATTTGCTGGTAGTCAAATAAAGAGTATTGCAGGCTGCAAGGCCGTAGCCAGGATTTTGTTTCGGGGGTGTTTACTCGTTCTTGAACAAGCCGACAAGCAACCAAGTCAACCGTCTATAAGGGTTTTCGAGGAGCGTTGTGAGCTCTCTAAGCACTGTAGAGCTGCATCATCTAAGTTCACATGAGTTCCCTTAGTTCTTACACCGTATATGTTAGTAAATGCAATATTTATATTATACATTATTTAATTTCGGGGGTGTTTAAACACCCAAAACACCCCCCTAAATACGGCCTTGGCAGGCTGTCTGTTCTGTTAGTAGTTAAGATTTATGTCTTCTGTCATTTTGTTCTTGTGAATTGTTTCAATTGCATAACTGTACACTGTAACCGGTTGCGGTTTGTCAACCGGATTGTTTCAATAAAGAATATTATTATTATTCTTACTTCCTTA
Source organism: Aporrectodea caliginosa (assembly GCA_020284085.1). NCBI lineage: Eukaryota > Metazoa > Annelida > Clitellata > Crassiclitellata > Lumbricidae > Aporrectodea > Aporrectodea caliginosa. Next base: position 915,518 of record JACEVL010000182.1, on the reverse strand, counting down.
CTTAAATTATGTCAAACTGAAGTTACAGTAAGAAAATGTTGTAAGCTAAAGCTTACGAGCTTGCCCGTGTACGAGCAGTGGCGGAGTTTTAAAAACTACTGCTGAAAGTTTATTTCAGCAGTAGTTTTAAAACTTCGCCACTATTCGATAACTGGCAGTGCCAACTTTGATTGTACATGAAGGAGGAGGGCGACGTTAATGATCTTTGTTATCACACAGTGTCGTTAAACTGAAACTACTAGGACTAGAGCCAATCGGCGCCATAGGCCCTATACTAAATACTTAACTTATATACTTGATTGTGCTACATTACAATCAAATCAAGGCGTGTATTTCGCCCACATCACTAACCTTTGCAACGCGCAGTTTCTGTGCAAACTCGTATCCTCCCTGCAACCGAATTCCCCACGGCTGGCCGCCCTCGAGGATCACCGTATAGACGACACCAGACGACGGAGACGCCGCCGACGCCATTGCGCACAAACCGGACGTAACGTAATCTCGAAACTCTGGCGCGCGCACGAAATTTAGCAAACGTAATCTCGAAACTCAGGACCTTTTTACGGATGGTGTCGTGCTACGAACGCAACCCAACCCACAGCCCAGCCTTCTCATCATCAACGTAGACGAAGCGCAACGCAGCGTACCCATCGTGAGGCTATAAATACACGCAAGAGCATCCAGCAGACATCGAAAGATAGAATTATAAGCCGTATTTACCAACGCAGAGCAAGGTCATCGGAGTCTTTTGAGCCAGTATGATGCATCCCTCAGTTACCATTACCAGCTTAGGCCTCCGGTAAGTTAGGCCTAGCGAATTATGGAGCGAGCACGGCTTCATGGAAAAGCTGAGGGAACGCACTTTCGAAGTAAACATCAGTCAGTCAGTACGTTCAACCATTTCACTTGCGCTTGTGCTGCGTTTAGAACAGAGGGTCACCTATTGCTTACGAATTTGCACTAAAGTTGGTGGCATTTTAAAAGTTGGCCTATTTGCCTATTTACTAATTGAAACAAACAACGAAAGCGTATTAACTTCGTCGTGTAATACTGCCGTTCACTTCAAAACTCAGATGAAGAGTGTAGGCATTTTGCAATGATGAAATGGAAAGCAAATTCAAATCTCAGTGGTTTGTAGGCCGTATGATTGTGCTACTCTTGGCTGGATCTACTAAGGCTGAGTCACAGGTGTCAGTTCGGCCATGACCTCATTTGATTTTGACACCACTGAATTGCCTGGTCTCATACCAATTTGGACGAGGGTTTCCCACTAGACTTGTAAAGTAAAAATGACAGGTTGTAACACTGGGAAAGGACAGTAAGCAATTCTTTGGGAAACTAGGACTAATTGAATCAGTTTACATAAAATATATGCATGAAAACTAGAAAAGGTGATTAAAACTCCAGGTACATGCCAGAAATTGAAAAATCCAGGGAACTGAATAAAGTCGTACATATCCATGGAAACTTTAAAAGTTATTAGAAAGCCAAAAGAAATTTCAGGGGGATAGGAAAGTGTGTCCGTCAGTTAGGCCCTACAGCTGGGGCCAAGCCTCAAACTCGATACGGTAAACTTGGTTATGTACTGATGACATGTCTTTTCCAAATCTTTTAGTGAAGTGCATCAAATCAAGTCGTAAACTACTCAGATAATCAGATTTGCTCCTAAGATGTCAAAACTGCATCCATCATCATCCCAGAGGAATAAAAATTGCTTATGGCTAGTGTACTGCCTATCAAGATCCAACTTCTCTTTGAACACCTACGTTTCTGATGCTGATCCAATTACAGCTTCGCTTTGGTACGCCATCAGTTGATGCCTGTACGTTAGATACCAACAATAAACAAGTTGCTAAGAATGATACAGATAACTAAATAGTTATCTGTATCATTCTTAGCAACTTGTTTATTGTAATATTAATTTACTAAAAGTGGTCTGAGTTCTGGATTTTGTTCTGAAATTTGTAAGTTAGGTGGAGGTACCTGCTTATATCTCCAGCAACTGTTACTAAATGCCTATTTCAAATAACTCAGAAAAGTTAAAAACACCACATCTATGTCAAACAAATACGAATTACCCTTCCCCACTTCCACTTCACTATTGCTACAAAAGTCCTTGTAGTCCAAACTGGGCTGACTGAAGGCTGTTCAATCGGTATACTTAATGGTTGGAGACTGTTATTATCAACATGCTTTGTTTTGTTTAGTTCAACAGAATTATACCACAAAAAGCACAAAGTAATACATGTACATGTAATAGTATATACAAGGGTTGCTATTCTTTATGCTTAAAAGTAAATCTCTTAAATTTATGCTCCGTAAATTATACTTAAGTGCTTTTTTCTAGAAAAAAGGTTCTGTAACTGAACAAATTCAGAACAATCATGAGGTACGATCAATGGCCGGTGGACCATAGGAACAGGCAGGAGCGGGTGGCCCTTGGGGGAATTATCCCGACGCTGGTACGCCAGGGGTATTTACTTTTATTTTCTCCACATTTGAGACTCTGCAACAATGCTGACGCCAGTCTCTTTGCCTGTATTCTGCATAATTGTCATGTATTGCATAAATTGCTACCGCCGATAGCAGAAAATACGCCTCCTCGTTACTCCCTGAGGCTTCGTTCTCATAACCATGAGCTCCCTAGGTTTGACAACCGGTCACAGAAATGCTTCCTTGCCAGGATGCTATAGAAATACTCAAGATTCCCCAAGATCTGGCTACTTAAGCTCCTCACTTTTCCTCCTGCAACCAACCCTAACTCTTCCTCCCCTATCGCCCTCGCTTATGTTCTCCTGATATACAATAACTGCTCTCATTCAATTCTTGGTTTGTTTATTATTTATATTGTTTGAATGTATTAAGCTTGCCATGCACAGTGCTGTGCGTTTGGTAGTGCTTCTCATTAAGAATATAGTTACAGTGTACTTAATAACGCCATTCCAGAGCATTCTGTCTTTAAAAAGCACTGCTTACATCTGAGATGCTATGAAGCTTGTTTGAACAATCTTACTGTTTAGCCAGAAATTTTTATTTGTCGTTAAAGAATTCCTAAAGACAAGCGTACGTTCTTTTCAAAATAATTCTGCCAAGTCTGTTGGTGACAGTCAAGACGTTACAGACAAAATACACACTGACAAATACATGTTCCTATTTCAAATGCCAAATGCACTCACCCAATCAGTTGTACTGCTGATTATATCCCCAAACACTCAAGTCAGCCACATATTCAAAATTTCCTGACTTTGGGCTTATCTGACTACAAGACTAAATGTCTTACTCCAAGTTTTCTGTTGCTTCATACTTTCCTTCACCTCTGCAATTACGTAAACAGGTCATCAAAGCCTTGCGATGTCTTAAATGGCATCTAAGCCAACTTAGCTGTTTCCCAACAACTTTGGAAATACTTTTCATTCACTTTGCACTAAAAAAATTGAGTTTTACATTACAATACACTGATTACCATAGTGCACTTCAGGCAAATTCACCTGTTATTGTCTAATAAACCAAAGCCAGAGTCGATCTACAATCTTGGCAAGAAGTGACAATCACAAAATGTTGTCCATCTTGCAAAGGTTGTCAGTGATATAAATTTGACTGGTATTGTCAATACATGCTAATATGGATGAACACAATCGCCTATTAAAAACACCTAACTTTTTAATGCTTAGCACAGATCTTTGATGAATGGCACCCCAGTGTTGGCTACCAGTCTACAGCGGTGATGTTATGTCACTGAAAAATCCATCAAGCTATTGAATATCCTGTCGTCAGCTGCTACACATGAAAAATTCCCGTGCTAATGAAATTGCAGTAAAATTACTGTAATTGACATTAAACTTAACTACCTGAAACAGTAAATTCAAGAAATTTTCACTCTAAACTTAATTAAACATAACAGATAATCAAAAAAATTTCACAGCTGTAAACCAAACTGCAAATAAGAATGTTCAGCATCTCCTTTGAGACTATTCACTTTCAAAGGGTTTCTTTTGGCATCTGTAGACTTAATTACTTTAGGTGTAACATGTATAGTTAGCTCTGCCTCTTATCTACTACAAACTGACTATTCAGTCTCAAAGCCAGAGCAAAACATGCTTCATTCCAGCAATTTTGCAGTATCTGTGCCACCAGATCTTAACCTCCAGGCTCGCAGTGTCATTATATCGATTGCATACACTAAATAAACATGGAAATAATTGAGAGAAGCCTTAGACAGGAACCCTGAGCAAGCCTTCATCAACAGATTAGCAATGATGTGATTAACTGCCAAGCTTCGGTGTGGAGTGAAAAGTTTCATAAAATATTTCCTTCCGGGTAACAGAGTCAGTTCTGAACAGTTACCCAACTACCTATTGCTACATCATTGTATAATAAATCAATTGTTCAACGGGCCGCATGCAAGTCATTAAATGCAGTTAGGCTTATTTCAAAGTTAGCTAAGCAGTCATCTTATGTCAAGGTCACAATATCTTTCAGTCATCATCAGAGCTTCTCATTTGAAAATAGAAGGCGATTTGAATATCGATCGCACTGGATTGAGTATGCGATCGATGCACGATCGACCTCGGAACCTTTTGTGTACAGCGTATTTTGTGTATCGTATTTGTATTGCTGCATATATTATATGGTTGTCCCTTAACTGCTAGAGTATACACAACACTTATTAACCGTCGATAAGCCTCCTCTGCTTGTTGAGGCAATGTTGTATGGATCCTAGCCTGAACTTTCACAAGTAACATAAAAAAATTAGATAAACAAAATGATGGTCTGGCTCCAGGTTACTCTTGGAGTCTAACTCATCGAGCATGATCGAAATACCGATCGATCAGACCTTTGCTAGGCGATCGACCAAGGAGATCGATCGATCGCTTCAATTGAGAAGCTCTGATCCTCATTATGACAGTGCAAAGTACTATTAACTCTTAGGCATTGAAGAATTGCTATTCTATATGCTTCACTAACTGATAACTGTTGACTCCAACCTGATGCCTCCCACCACAGGGCTTCAAAGGCCACAGACAACTGCACATTATTGAGCTGTGACCCATAACTAAATACAGCAATCTGCTTAAAATAATAGTCAAGCTTTTTTGGGCGAGTTCAGTTTATACGACTCGTGCTGACAGTTATGATAGCAAGCAATCCAGTTAAACTGTGCCTTCTCAGCTTTACTGCAGAACACTTTTAATACAGAAAACTTAAGAATTTGTAGGCCTTGGCCACCTTAAACACACATACAAGACATTACATGCAGAACATGTTACAATAGCATGCTTAATGTTTGCATACAGATCTGTCAAAACTGTCACAAAACTGTCCGAATGCAAAAATACGTCACACTTTCAACATAGAAATAATAATACTTCCGAGCTTACATAAACAAGGCCTCGCAGCATTATTACTAGCGCTTTCGTGAATTCAGGAGATATGCATTTCATGCTATTTTGACATAAAACTAATTAAAATGTTTCAGAAAATTTTTGAAAATTATTTTTAAAGCTATGAAATTCTACTAAAAAATAAAAAATAAATTATAAATAAAATATAAAAAAATAAATGTGTGACGTCACACATGGCCTGACCCCCTCCCCTGTCACAAACTGTCACACTTTCTTAAACCCCCTCCCCCTGGAGCGTGACGTACTTTATGGACGGCCCCTTACATGCAGAACATGTTACAATAGCATGCTTAATGTTTGCATACAGATCTATAAAACAACAATGTCCGAATGCAAAAATTTGCTTACACTTTCCTAGATTGACATAGAAATCCTGAACAGTATACACAGGACTCTACAAACTCCTCAGAAGCATGATCCCAAGGTCAAAGAATATTATTTGGATAAGCACAAACATGACCACAGCAATCCCACAGAATTGGAACTTGCCTATTAACACAAAAGGGCTGACTTGAAACCAGATTGCTTGGCCTTCCATGGTTACCAATTCAAGCCCTGACAAGACTTCACTGCTTAATTTGTTCTTGCAGTGTCATATCCATAGCACCAGGCTACTATTATTTATAAGTTTGTTACAAAACTTTTACAGTAAAATATAGTTTTTCAACCATCATTTTCCTTCATATTCCAAAATGTTAACAAATTATCCAAAGGAAAGGCAAGAAAAGTACTTGTAGTGTGAGCTATAATTTCTGGAGATTTCGTCTATAGCCTAAATTGTAAAATTCTGAGCCATTATTTCTACCTGTAATAATAACAATAAAAGTACTACCTCAGTGGATGCTTAGGTATATCTAATTCTATATATCTGTTTTGCTCCTGTACCCATGCCTTGTTACTGAGGAATCATATGTACCTCAGGGTAAAAACATAATAAAAAACAATCATCTTCTGACAGACTGCAAAAGTGTAACACCAACTGAAAGATTTTCACCACATGCATGAACATTGGCTTCCTCTTATCCTCTAAGACATTACTGTACCAAATATCCTTTTCCAGGCAATTCAGGGAAAGGCAGTCGGGAAGGAACAGTCTCTTGTAAATGCTCGTCACAAAAAAGCAAGAGCTTGTTTACACAGTTAAACGCTTCACTCACGCATGTGGAAAACTGTCATATCTGAGCTCAGTAGTAAATGAAGATAAAACTAATCAAATAGACACCAGCTTTACTATTTTCAATCAAAAATAGCAAACTTGAGCAAGTACAATAGTTTTCCTAAGATTTTACATAAACACAGTAATAGCAACAATTATGAGACCAAGCACATGTAATGTGAGATTACTTTTATTGCTACTACCGGTACCTTTGTAAAACTATTTAATAACAAAACGGCACTGTTCATAATCTGCGATTATGAGCTCTACTGTTCACGTAACATTATTCAAGTCATTTTTGGGTAACAGTGTATGTGGTGTAGTCCAATTGGCATAACAGAACACCGTAGCACAAAAAATTTAACTTGAAAAGCGAGCTGCTTACAGTAGCCGTATAGTTTCCTAAACTCTTGCCTCAGAATGCAACAGTGACTGTCAATCACAGTGAAGTCAATTGTGCTCACCGGCAGAGGCCATTATGAATTTCTAAAGAATTGTTAGCAAAGTAATTAGTCATTTACATAGCTCTGCAACAACAATGCTTCTAAGCAGCTCTCCAGCTAAGAACAGCCACCACTGAACAGGATAGATCCAGCTTCTGGTGAAGGCAGTGAGGACTCGGAAGCTTTGTTTCAAGATTCTACACTATCCATTTAGGAGCGATGGGCTACCCACAGCATAGCTCCCATTTGGCATAATGAAAATTTGAAATAACAGACAAACTTGTTCATGGCAAAATGGTCTCAGCGTGCAAATTCAAACTGGACATAAAGATAATCTTGTTTGCACAGCTGTCTAGCATACTATTTGGAACAACCAGCAAAGCAGTTGTGCTTAGACTCTGTTCAATGTGGGTTGGTTTTAGTGTGTGTTGTAAGTAAGTAAGTAAGTAAGTAATAAAGACCATACTTACTTACTTACTTATTGTAGATGTAAAGCTGTGAAAGATAAAGGCCATCTGGCCAGTCTGCACCACTGAACAGGAAAGAACAAAGGAAAGAACAAACCATATTAAAATTCACCTAAAAGTCCTAAATCTTTACAAACACAGAGGACAAGCAATGTCACAACCCATCACTGATTTAAACGAATTAACATTAGTCTATCTACCGGCAGTGTGGCGTAGGAAAAAACAATAATTTTCAATTGGAATCTAATGACATAAAGCTTATGCTCAATTTAATGACTGCTGAATCAAATGGCTTATTATGATTACACAGCATCCAATATCGAGCCTTCCTCAATGCCAAAAAAAACAATTCAAGGCATAAATCACCAGCAAACACTCAACATTGGGTCTAAAAATTGACTAAACTTCTACATTCCAGTTATGCTTAAACAAGGCAACTGCTAAAACTGACTGTCATGTATTAGGTCGATGAAATTACAGACAGCACCAGTTAGGATGAAGGAATATGGCAAGGCTGCATTGCAGTGGTGGTGGCATCTTCAATTGGCTTCTCCTCAGAATTAGTTGGCTGAATGGATTGTGCCGAGGTTTTTGATACATCAGCCAACTTCTTGCAGAGCTGGAAGAATTTAACGGCAGTTCGGTGCATCACAGAAGGTCGTAAAAGACCAAAGTCGCTTAGATTGACGAGATGAAGAAGAAAGTTACGCCTGAGATCTTGATGGATAACTTTAGCACCATACTCCTCGACAAAGGTAGAACAGGCTTTTGGAATCTGGCAGTCACTGATGTAGCTTGAAAACCAATTAAAGCATTTATGTAACTGCATATTTTAGCAAACTATAGGATTATCACAACAGCACCTTAAAATGACTACATCTCAAAACACTTGCTCTGTCTACATCATGATGACAAAATTCCAATGTCATGGCAAATAAGTCATTTGTAATAAAATGACTATGGTCTGAGGATGAAACTGAACAGGTACAAGTTAAAATTATACTGAATTGAAGAGCAGCCAAGAACTGGCATCTGATGGCTGAACTGTGCAACAAATTCATGCTATTTAATCACAATAATGATAGTCAAACTATTATTATTAAGTCAGTTGAATTGTATAAATATTTAATGGAAAACTTACTTATGTTGCATTACATGCAGATTCCACATCTTCATGACTTCTTTTTCTCCTTCATTGACATCGGTAAATTCATCAATCATCTGTGATAAATTAATTTTGAAGGTTGTTTAAAATATAAGATAAAGCTGCACAAATTTTGTAAGAAAGTAGTTTCTGAAGTTAGGTTCAAGTCAGTGCAATTTGTGCAGCATGGATTATACAAGCAGAAGCTAACTGCTGCTGCCATCTGCCGATACAATGACAGCAGATAAGGGGCTCATGGATTGCAAAAAAATTCAAAACCTATACAGAAAGGCTGACTTTGGAAAGAAAGATAGAGCTTAGAGCCAGAAGCAGAAGAAAATATTATGTAAACCCATCCAAACTAGATGAAAATAAAAAAATTAATATAAACTCTGTTGACATTATGTAGAATCATGCACAAGATGATGTACTTGTCTCTAGTAATAATTTTGAAAACATTTGATTTCTATATTTATGGTTAAATATAAATTATTCTTTTATTTAATGAGATTTCACTCAAGTCCTAAACCCATTTATTATTATTTTAAAAAAATTATGTGTGGTCACACAGAAATGCGAATCGGAGGCACGGTTAGTCAGTTGCCAGGTGAAGATCTGTTAGATATCCAAACTCTAGAAAGCCAATGAGAAATAGTGAGTTTGAGGTATTTCTTAAAGGAAGAGAGTTCGAACTTCGGACAACATTAGAATGCATGAGAGCCCATGAGAGTGCTGCTCAACCAAAAGACCCATACTCGAAGTTCACAGACTGATGGAATGTAAGGAGAGAGTAGTGACTCAAAGAGGGCAGAAGTGCTCATGGTGAAGGTTTTACATGTATAACAGGCAAGTTTAAATCTCATTCTGAATTCTGAAGGAAGCCGATGCAGCTGACTGAGCAGAGTTAATGAACTTGAATGAGAAGATGAACACAGAACCACTCGAGACATAGAATTTAGGATGCATTGAAACCCGTTTACTTTAAGATCTGATATGCCTGCAAACACACAGTTGGCATAACCAAGGTGAGAGTAGACAAGAGAGCAGGATATGGTCTGTGACATTTCCTTCATAAGAGCCGACCTTATGTGATGTATTGCTCTGATATTATAGAAACAAGATTTGAAAAGGTTTATTATGTGCCATTGGAAAGTGAGATTACTGTCTAGAGATTACTTATCACACTCATTCTCATTTAAATTGGAATAAATCATTCCAGTCAAACTCATAGACAGCTAAGTTTAAAGTTTAAAATGTTATGCTTACATTCTGTGTCTTTTGCCTCAGCCAGGTTGGATAGTTTTCCTCCTCACTGTCAACGTCAATCTCTGATGGACGTACTGGTCGACATGTCAATGTGTGGTAGTAGAGCCTACATCCAAAATACCACTTAAAAGATAAGACATCATTTGGAGTTTCAGCTTCTAATCTTAATGAATGTTTTCAACAAACCTTGATTTGCCTTCTATTTAAAATAAATGTACAAGCAAAACTTGACCAAACTGATTTCAACAAATTATAGTGTAGTGCCTCGTAAGTGATGGTGTTAAAAATGATTTCACTGGCCTGTTATGTCCTTGGACAGTATGTCGTGACTTTTGACAATCTCCATCTCCTTCCAAGAAATCTGTTATACCCAAGACAGGCTTACATCTCCTATGCAAAAAAATCAGTCAAAAAACATTATCATTCAAATTAGTAGTAGAAATCAAATAAAAACATATGCTTGATGCTGTAATCCGATTTCTCTAAGGGCAAACCTGTTTGGTGTGCATAGGTGTATCTAGGAAGCAACACCCATCTGTACTATCTTGGGCCCACACACACAGAGTCATGCGGCTGCTGGTCTTTCTCTACTACTCTGGTTCTTAGACATCACATGGCCTATTTAAGAGACACTGGTTATCTCTTGGTTTGAAGTGCAGTGCATAGCAATGCATCAAACTGTCGTGCATGCCGAGCATTGCTCAAGGCGCGGACTGGAATAAGATCGTTCTGAATGGATGAAGCTTCTTCAGATGAATTTTAAACGAGTACTATGATGACTAATTACCAGGGATTCCAAGGATAGTTGATGAATCAGGAATGATCTGTTGCCCATCTTGGGCAGATCTAGTGGCTCGCAGGGAGCACTCTTTTTTCATCAGGAAATTATCTTTGCCAATCAATAAAGAAAGTTTCAGAAGTGCGCCAAGATAGAGATGGCTGAATGCCACCATGATGTCTTTACACTCGCACAGACTTAAAAGTCAAAATTTATGTGGATAGGCACTAGCAAAGATTGACAGGGAAGCAACGGCAGGAGTATTCCCAGGTTGGGAAAAGCAGCATGTTGTATTGGACCGTCTGGAACAGTCTTCCACAAAATGTATGTACTATTTTGTCACAGACAGCCAAAGAGATATATTCAGCCGATCTTAAGATGCATCATTTTCCACCTGCTAGATTGCTATGTTTAACAACCTTGTGTGGTTTGGTTATTACAGGCTCTTCACAAAATTAATAGTCGGATGCATATATACAAAATAGTAACTGCGATCACTGATTTATATAGCAGCTCTTCAAGAGAGACTTACCAGAGGTGCTCTTGACCTAATGACTTAAAACAAGCATAACACAAAATGGTTTTCAAGCACTTAAAGAATAGAGGTAAAGGATCCTAGACAAACTAATCAAGAAAGTTGGACAGAACACAGTAAACTTCTGTGCTGCACTAGGAAAGTTCTTGTTGGGGAACAACCAGGTCACCCGGCGCAGCAAAGAGAAAATCTATGGTCTGCAATGGATGCGACGGGATTCCGTCCTTCAGCCAACAACCTCAAGAGTACACTTCTAATTAAAAACATGCATCTCATTCATTATTTTACTTACATTTACCACATGGTTCCTGCTCATCTGTCGTTTTAAAATTCCCTGACTTCACTGATAACTTAAAAAAAATTCCAAATAAACTATTAACGAAACTTTGAACAATAAAACTATTTTTAATATTTTTTACCAAAGCATCCTCCCTACACTGGTCCCTTTCCACCTATTCTTTAAAAAAATTCAGTTCAACAAAATGAGAACAGTTTAATTTACTTTCAGCGAAAAGTGAGACATGTACAGCTTTTTTCCTGACCAACAATAAAAATTCCCTGACTTTCCCTTTCCAGACACTTCTGAAATTCGTGACTTTCCAGAAGAGTGGGAACCCTGTACCAGTAGTTTAATGGAAAACAGTAAGCAATTCATACCTAGACACCAACAAGTGCGTGACAGACATTCTGCGTACAGGACCGTTGCGACTAAACGCATAGCCAATGTGCGAATGCAAGTCCTGAGGATTTCCAACATATGACCCATCATAGGTGTCGTTTATTGACACATCTATTCTTCCTCCTTTTGGATGATCCTTCCAAAAATTTCATAACACAAATAATTTAACATTCTAATAATGCATTCATTCATGAATTGTGTATTTCTAAAACATACTTACTTAAGCTTAAATTAAAAGAAACCTAATACTAATACTAAGTTTATTGTTGAATTACTTTTTCACTAACTTACTAATTACTTAATACTGAGGCATATATTAATAGACCATCTGTCCAGCTAATTTCTTTAAACCTGATTCTGCATATGATACCAGTGATACAGATATGCAAACAAACAACTACGAATCAACTTTCAATAATTATTTCACATTGATACCTGAAATCAATCCTACAGCATACGCTTCTCCAACAACAGGCCTATAATTATATTCCCAAACTAATACCCGAAAGTTTTTGATTAAATGTGTTGGCCTCACACCTGGAATAGCGTCCCTGGTGATATATCTTGTCCCACATTTGTCTCTTTAAACGAAGACTGTACGATCACTTGACAGCTCAGATAATTGATTGATGCGTGTGCACTAGTAAACTAGTTAAGTTATATTGCTCCTATGTGTAACTGAATAAACCAGCCACTGCATATCATTCTATGAAAGCAAAGAAAAAATGAAACATTGAGCAGGTAATACAAAATCAAATGATCACTAACCACATACATGAAGTTGAATCGCGAGTGGCAATAGCGCAAGTGGCTGAGCAAGGCGGCTAGAGACAGGCAGCTGAGATAGCACCATGGACATCGAGAATCATCCATTGCTTCCGTCTGCTGTCGCATATTGTTATTATACAGGAACTGGTAGAAGATGCGCTTCTTTTTGGCTGGACTAGTTATCTCCTTAGGACGTTTGTCAACTGTATTGCAAAAATGTAAGCATAAACAAAACGTTCTATAAATTGCAAGAATTAAAAAATTAGTAAATAAGATTATACAGGATTCCTTCACACTATTTGCACACTAAGTTTAATTTTATATTTAATTATAATAGGGCATCGTTCTGGACTGTCATTTGCCCTGTCACACAGCTTTCTTCCTCTGCTTGCTTGTCTGTCTTTATTCTGCATCATAAAATTAACACAGCAAACACACTGCATTACCAAATTTGAGACATTTTAAAATTTGCTATCTGTAATACCAAAACCAAGACAGCAACATTTTTACAAGTCATATCAAATCATTGTAATATCATAAAACTTCGTTTCAGTTACTTTCATTCTCACATAGCAGATACCTGAGCCAGAGAAGCTTTTACAGTTCATGTTATTGTTTCAGTTATCTAACATTTACCCCTTCGAAAGTCTCATTGGGAACCAGTGATCATCTGGTAACAATGCTCAGTTGTTTTAAGATACTGGATCCTATAATGATGCTGACCTTTGACCGTTTCCAATGCAGCACAAGTATAAACATATTCACATACACAGTTTTATATCATTGTTGCGGATATCGATGCAGTTGTTCTGCGTCATTTCTTCACAGATGGACTCCTGTTGCACTTGATGACCTCGATCAGGTTCAGCGAAAGGAGTTGTTTTCTTCCATGTCAGACTGAACTTAAGTATTGGGCCTTTCGTGAAAACTTCAAGAGGAACACATTCCTAAACCCAACAAAACACAGAAAGTCACCACTTAATTAATATAAAATTCTGTGTAAATTCAGCCCACAAACTGGTCATTCTGGATTTTTTTACTGTACTTAGAAATGAGCCACGGAGTTTTTCGTACTAACATTTGATTTGTCTGTCCATGTGTCTGTCTATCTGTCAGACAATGTCTGTCCATCTCTCTGTCTGTCCATTTGGAAACCACGCCTGCAGTAAACATTGCAAGCAATTCTTGAAGGCTTAACAGAGCATTGTCAGAATCTTGTTGCGTTTGTGTCAACGAGTTTGTGAAATAAAGGAATAGTAGTAGTAGTAGTAGTAGAACAAATGACAGCAGATCTTTAACTTTAAAATCTCGAGTAATTGTAATAAAAAAATGTGCACAACCCGACTAACCTTCTCATCGTTTACTGATTCCCACTGTGACTGCTTGTTGGTGGCTGATTTAGTCACCTGTTCCTCAAGTACAAGTTCGTAGTCACCTTCTGACAACAGACATCTATGGCGTTTGTCATAGATCACCAATTCTGCCAAATACGTCTTCACCAATGTGAAATCAGAATCACGTTGTGAATCCTCCGAACCCCTCACAGTGTTGCTGGACTCGCGTGAGCTTCGGAGTTTCTTTCTGGGTGGTCCCTGATTTTCTACAGAATTTTAATTATACTAATAATTCCCACCCATCTTGCATTGATCCAAAGAACTTTCTATTACAATTTTTGAGTGCATAATAATAGACTAATGGTTAGCTTACAGGACATCTATGTCAACTCAAGGTTCAACTACCAGCAAGGTAAGAGAAGACCCAATGATTTCTCTTCCACTAGCAGCCTATAGCAAAACTAATTCACAGAAAGATTACATTATCTATACGATGTCAGTGGGAGGATAAGTTGGTAAGGCAGAAGACAGGCCATAGTGTTTTAAAACTAGTCTTGTTGAACTTGGGTGAAAGGAATTAGTTACACAACATTCAGTAATCCATTTCAAATTACGGTAAGCATCAAACAGAAAATATAAATTTGATAAAATTAGGTAAAGGTGCAGTTCACAGTCACAATTTCAGAACCTAACTACCTAAAAGCGGCATAGATAAGCTAGTACTGCTGATAACCCTAGTACCACTACACCACATGCCCTCATACACCAATTCATGTTCTTATTTTTATTTTAACGTATCATAGGCTAGAGCTGATTAGTTTTTTTAAGTGTAGCTATATACATTTATCATTACAATTACAATAACCAAGGCTATGAAAATTAATTCATTAAGAATTCATATCCATGACTGCGTCTCATGGTTAGCTGAAAATGGCTTGGCTGCATCAAATTACAAGTGAGTAGCAAGTAGACAATACGTAGGCCCACCTAAGTCACTGTTAGTGTCTGCTTTGTGAGGTGTACGTGCAGATACAACTGTGGCTGACATCTTCACTGAAACTTGAATCCTGAGAACATAAGACTTGATGGAATTGCTTCCGTTTAGGCTGAAGCTATCGCTGTACAGGGAAATGGCAGGCAAAGTTGACCTGTCCACAGCACAGGCGGGATTGCATGGAATAGAAACCTTGCTCATAGTGATTTCCTTTACTGGAGAAGAAACATCCTGAGAGAAAAGCCAACAGAACACAATTTACTCAGTTGCTTAAATTTATACTGAAAATGTTACATAAATGTATAGCATGAAATTCTTGAGTTTCTACAAATGTGCCTTGTTGTTTGATTGCTTTGGTTATATCCACGCCAAAGACAAATGATTCTTCAACTTTGGGAGCACATTTCTTATCAGTTTTCCCAGAAGCATTATAAACAAGTACTTTAACCTCATCTTTTTACCATTACATGAAACATTACCTAATTTTACATAAACTATATTCACCAATTTCTAATTCTAGGTTTCTTTTCTTAATCTCCTTGCTGAATTACACTTAACATGTATGTTTCTGGTCAAACACCTATTGTTATCTAATACATAACAAAAGATCATCATAGCATCAGGATGTCTATGGATAGTAGATAAGGCTGGGATCATAGCACCGGTCTTTATACAATATATTTAATCAGTTGCCCTTAAAATGCTGTCGACAATCTCAGACTCTTCTACATCTATTACAAACTTCAGATGTATAGACTGGGATCAAGTTTTCCCATTTATGTGAGTCCTGGCACAGTCTTCTTCTGCTTGTCATAATATTAACTTATCAGAGTTCACATTCATCCTTGATGGGTGTGCTTGTTAATTAGTTCAGTACCGGTATAATTCATTTCTACAATGACAACACCCTTAACTTGATTTCTTTTTAGCGAGTCTTTTATTTCAACTGAAATTCAACCAGATCTACAGATAAGCACTGATATGAAAGTGGCTGGGGTCTGCGACATTAGACAGTTGATCTAAAAAACAGGTGGCAAACCTTTCTTTTTTTGTAACATATCTTCAGAAGCGAAACCTCAACATCAGCAGTTTTGATTTCCATATTTTCTGCAAAAGATTTGCTGGAATAAGACCATTTCATATTACACATATCTAGACATTTTTACGGTACCTTTAAATATCCAAAAAAATGCTTCACACTAGCCGCCTGATGTTAGTACTTAGTTTTAAACTTGCTTCAGCAAGCATTGTGAACCATAGGCAGAGAGGAAGAGGAAAGGTTTTGGCATACAGTGAATTTGCAATTGTAATCAAACATTTATAGAAGCGTCACTCAACAATTCAGAGGTGCTCCCGACCCAAGTCATTGCTATAATAAACTAACAAATAAAATGGACTTCAGATGTTTTCGGAACAGAGGAAGAGAAAGACTGAGGAGCTCAAGTCGCAATTCCTGCGGAAGTCGGTTCCAACTCAAGGGGCCAACACAGGCAGACATGACCTTGGTTGACTGCACTAAAGACATCAGCCAGTTAGTGAGTGATGAGTTTTGTACTGCCTGACGCCGGATTGGAAAGGGGGCATTAGTACCGGTAAGTTAGTGTCAAGGTAATCAACCAGCTAGAGTGATATGCATCTATATAAGAATTTGAAGAAAGATAGGCTGGAGTGAAACAGTATCAGCAAGAGAGTCACAGATATAATGGAGAACTGTACAGAATTCCACATAAGAATATCAGCTATTATGAACAAGAGCCAACCGAAGATAAGACGTGTACCACTAACAACCTTCTCTTTTTCGAAGGTTCTCTGTAACGCAGATACATGGAATGCCTCAGCTTCTATGAGCATGTGACAAGAGTTCCACAAAGAGGACCATCAGAAATTCTTCTAAACTGTAAAGTAATGATGAAAAAGCTCCCATGCAAGTGGGGGAAGACTCTGTAGTCGAATGAAGACCATGTGGTCTAGGGCTGGGGAGAAAGGCTATCTTATTGTTGAATCTCAGGCTCCGTGTAGCTTGCAGAACTCAGGACAGGATGGTTTGGCATCAAAGACAAGGCTATGCTTGGAGAAGAATATGAAAATTTAGCTGCCATTATATTGTGGCTATTAGAATATGCCTATATATGTCAGTATAGTAATGTAAAGACATACAAATTAAGCATTTAAATCTCATATTTACTAAGAACCTTACATAGTTAAAACTAACCAAACAGGGAATTATTGACATGCACATAGAGTAATCATTGCCGAATACCCCAAAATAGATCACAACGTTAACCAAAGGCTAAAATTCAGTTTCTCTACCTTTATCGAAAAACCCTGAGAATGTGAGTTGGAGGTATTCAGACATGTAGCTGCAATGAATAAAGAGAAACAAAAACACTTGCAATCTGCTCAGCAAATACAAATTTGTTGAATGCTAGTCAGACTGTCAGAATCTCACCCCGAGTTCTTAATCTGGTTTCTTACCAGTCAATCAATCAATCAATGTAGGGCTGTCAACGGGCCCCCGGGCCCCCGTTCGAAGGGCCCGGCCCGGGCCCTTAAATCAAAGCCCGAAAACCCGTCCGAATCAGCATATTATTTTAAGTAAATTTTAAAAGCTTAAATACAGATTTTCAGTCGCGTAAAACGCTGTGGATTTGAAGATGTGTTGGCCAGCTACAGTGGTGTATTAGTCATCGGCGCGGGGGTAGTTGGCATCTTGGCACTAGGGCTGTCAACGGGCCCCCGCACACCCGGGCCCCCGTTCGTAGGGTCAAGCCCGGCCGTTAAGTCAATACCCGAAAACCCATCCAAAGAAGCATAATAACGGTATGCAGGTGTAAGTTTTAAAAGCTGTGTCATTCCGCGGTTGAATAACAGGCTGTCTGTCGCGTGGGAAGCTGTAGAGTTCAGCATGAACGAGCCAGCTAAAGTGGCCGATTAGTCATCGGCGGAGGGCGGTTGGCACCTGCCTGATTGCCGGCTATCATAAGACGAGCCATGGGCTCTTATTTAATAAGGGTTATTATGCAAGGACAACCTACCGGGACGCGCAAGCCAATGATGACCAACTTTGAATTAGGTCTTAGTGCAATGACCGTTTATATATATAGACAGAGCTTCCTACGTTATGAAGGTTGTTATATAAACTTTACAGCTGGTCCTAGGTTTGGCTTTCCTCAAGCGTTTTACCAATGACGGGCCTTCGGGCCCCCGTTGAATATGAGCTCGGGTACCCGGGCCACGTTTTTCTAACATTTTGACAGCCCTAAATCAATGAAACTTGATATAGCACCCCTTCAAGATATCTACTCAGAGGCGCTCAAATGTATAGCTTTTATACCAAAAAAGATGAACCACAATGGATAACTAATGCACCACTTAAACAATTTCAAAATTCTGCAGCCATTCATCTGTTTTATAATGCCTTAAGATCTTTAGCCCAAGTATTCAACATCTTAAAAAAGATATTCAGCCAATAGATTAAAAAAACACTCAATTTCCTACTGAATAATACTAACCATGTAAAACACTAACCTGCCATAAACAGTCCTTTGACCTAAAGTATCAAAATACTTCACTCCTTTTATTTCACTGTTTTCAGTGCTATTTTACATTCTTATGTTTGGACCATCACTCTAGAACATTCTGTTCATGCAACTGTTTAGTAAATTTTGTTCATTTCAATTCAACACCAAAGTTCAACCAGTATAAAACTGCAGAACTTCAGCAACCCTGCTAGCAGAATGCTGCTTATAGTTTTTTATATTTAGCTTGATATATTAATTTATTATTGTGAATAAAAACAGATTTCCATCTTTTTCATGATTACCTAATTAAAACATCCGAATTTGAGTATAAATTGAATGAAGTCATACCTAGCAGTCAACCTTCTTTCATGTTCAGCCTGAACTCTGGCCAGAATGCTGTCGACACTGAAATTATGCCTGCAGAAGAAAAAAGTTCACTGACACCAAGCAACAACTTACACTCTGCATCTCAACCCAATTCTTTCCTAACAAACACGATACCTTTCCTTACATATAAAAATTGTGCATATAAGACAAAATTAGAAAAATGACGATGAGTTAGTCTGATGTGGCAAAGGTTTTCACTCAATCAATTCATAGTCATTAAATAAAACATGCCTATTACCATATTTTCCAAACTGTAAGTCGCAGTTTTTTACATGAGAGTCGAGGGTAGCAACTAATATAATGGTGCTGAACTGATTAATCTGTTTAATATTTAACTGCCTCTCTCTATCAGTCAATATTCTTTGGATCCATCAGCTATGTGAGGTATACAAACCAAGTACTTATCACTGTAAAATCATAACAAACAGCATAGATTGCAATTTTTAATTTCAAAATATCCAATATTACTGTACACGACAACAAACACCAAATGCTGAAATTTTTATATTTTAAAAGTGCATAAAATTAACCTTTGCAAAGGCTACTTTTTAGCACTTATATGCATATGACCATCTGTATATGAGTGTGCCGTATCTGCCAGTGCGATTGGTTTATAAAAATTAGGTATATACAAATACCATTCTTAACACCCTATGTTTTCAATATAAATTAATGTGCACAAAAGGCCAATCACACAAGCAACTTTTTTAATAGATATAAAAACGAACCAGCCACATATACAGCCATTTCAAGAATGACTATTTCATCAAGTTACACATAGAAGTTGCTTGATCATGCACCCTAGTTTAAGCTGCCAAAAGACAGTCAGTCTCAGGCAGGAAGTAATCAACAGGATGCAAATCCCTGTCAATGCTGCCTTCAAATTTATTGATTCACCACAGGACCAACAACATGATGTTGCAGTCAAGAGCGGTATGTAACTTCTGTGTAGCAATTCCATGGTGACACCAACTTCCCAAGATGATCCATGAATTTATCACAAGAACTGCTCAGAGTCAAGGTACTCAAAAAACAGAAGTGGACTTGACCCAATATGACTCTTGAAAGACTTTAAAAACTTCAAATTAATACAAACTAGACATAATGGTGGTCACGTGCAGCCACAACAAAAAGTTCCCAAGCAAGTTACTAACAGTACAACAGAAAAGAAAATCTTGTTACATTATCAAATATACACACCTTGTGTTAGCTTTGCGCTGACATCTCCCAACCATGTAGTTAAGTGTGCGTTGTAAGAAAACCGGCTAAAAAGCACAAATAGAAACTAATTTATAATCTAAAATCACAGGTTCTTCTTATCAAGTGTTGTGCCTTGGGACACGGTAGCTGATTGATTGGTTAGACCAACTGCCTTGCAAATGTGCAGAGCATGGGTTCGAACCTTCACTTTGTGCACAAGACTTTGAGCAAGTCTATCACTAGCAATGGCTCAGTGTTATTGATTGATGCTTGGTCATTAGACAATGACGCTCTATAACTGCATAATAGTACTAATAAACAACAACAACAACAATAATAATAACAATAATTCATAAAAAGATTCTGTCAATACAAATAAAAAATTATGGACATTGGACAGAAAGAAGGCAACAAACATGAATCATGATCTGTTTTAGAATTCAAAAGCAAGAAGCAGGTCAAAAGTAAAATCAGTCAGCTTTTAGTTTCTGCTTCTGCCTTATAAAATGACTTGCAGTATTTTCATACACAATACTCCAATGTTCTGCCATTAAATTTTCAGATTGCCTATGCTCCTCACATTGTGTCCCATGGCTTTTCAAAAAGTACTTCTTAAGAAAAGTATATAAGAGAGGGCACACAAGTCCACAGCCTAGCAGCTCAGTCCCTGAAATAAAAACCTGCCTGCCATAATTACAACAGTTATAATCTGACCCATTCGATGAACCCACCAACACTGCACCTCTTGCAATCTCTGCACAGGTCATTCACTCACACAATTGAACACACTCCTCTTTCACGAATCCTATCCTCTTCCCCTTAGCTCTCTCACCACTCTAATTCTAAACACCACTCACTGCGGCCTTCTGACTGTCTACATGTCTGACCCTTGGATCTTGACCTGGAACTGAATCTGACCTTTCCTGCCTATTGATTTTGTTTTGACTCAGTGCTATGAATCAGCTGGTTCCCACAACTTAGCTTGCTTTCGGAGTGGTAAAACTACTATATTTCTAAAGTCCTACTTAAAAGTTAAACGCAGGGCGCCAGCTTATTCAAAAGCGCTGTTTCATGTTGTAGGCGTTCTCCAGAGATACCAAAAGAAGACCAGGGGTAGAAGGAGGCAGAGGAGCTGCTACAGAAGGCTTCGTTTAGGATGAAAGAGATTGGAAAGGTGGAGAAATGAACAGATCACGGTGAGAATTCCTGATGAAAGACTCATTTGGAGTGGAACACCTGAGGGGTGATAGAGGAGCTCAAGGCAAATGACGGTAAGCGTCAATACAATAGAGGAACTGAGAACATGCAGGATTTGGGAATAATTTTCCTGTGGCTCATATTTCCAGCATTCAGCATCTATACGCTATAAGTCTTTTGCTTATACAAAAGCATACGTAATATGATCTATATCTATAGTCTCATGCACCATAGCACCGTGACGGCAGGAATCCATATACACTATATACAGGAATGGAAAATTGTGCAAAGCAATTGTATATCCGGTGGGTGCAGTGGCCCGGTGCACGGGTGCTCTAACTCATCACATGATGTTTAACAAGGATGACATTTCCAGTCATGTGTATTGTTGATCCTAGTTGTGATGGTGATGGGAGTTTCTTACCATCAATTATCCAATTATAAATCATATGCTACCTCACTACTCCAGTGGTCACATTTTATCAAAAGATTAACAATGTCATACTACTAGTAGGCATAATGGCATATACATGAACTGTGAAGCCGAAAATTTATCATTCATCATATCATCTATCTGAAAGACTTTGCATTGAGTTATATTCACAGGACCCCACAATTTTGGTAATAACTGATATTTTTGTCTGATCAGTTTCATGTTAAGAGTATAATTTAACGTTAAACTGCATTGACATCGGAATGGACTTTGATCTGTTTTCATCTTAAACGTTTTGCACTATACTTAATTGTATGATAATATCTGCAGTCTCAACCAAAAATCAATTATTTGAAAATATCCACTTAAGTAGGAACATTTAACCTGGTCACTGGCAGGCTCTGTGGCTATTTATGCCTTCACGGCTTTATTATTTATTCCTTTATATTCTGCTTCAGTTATTCAAATAAAACTTGGTAATTATTCAAAGCCCAAGCAAGCTCATGTCTAATAACACATTTAATAAAATCTGCATTAAAACAAGCAGATCACAACTAAAATCAACACCAAATGCCAAGAGTCAGTAGCGGAGTACTCACAGAATATAAGCTTCGAGTTCTCAGATAGCGATAAATCTGGGTTGGTTCTAACAAAAACAGAAAATCATCAAAAGATGTTGATAAATGCAGCATACATTAAAAACTGTACAAACAATAATATTAAACGTGCTGTGTTATTTAGATAACCTGGCAAGTCTTGACAAAAGTAAGTTATTTCAAAATAATTTCTTGTCAAAAACCAATTCCACACTAAGAAAATGCTTCTATTTAATCACAAAATTATATTTACTAAATAAATCGATACACTGAAAGCTTTGCCAACAGGTCATAATATGAAAACGTTCTGGTTTTTATTCAAATGGTGCACATGACAACCTAGGTTTCAGTTTCACATTCTGCAAGGGCTGAAGCAAGCAGAATATCAGATATCTTTATTGCATTTTCCAGACTATAAGACACGATATTTTCACAGGAGCGTCTTTTTACAGGAGCTTCAAGGGTAGCGATAATGACAGACCTGTGCAAACTATTCACAGAAATGTCAACCTTTTTGAACATAGTTACATTCGGCAAAGGTCAGAAGTCAGGCAATCAATTAAATCACATTTATTGAATTGTAAAACTATATAATTAAACCAGTTACCTTACGAGAGCTGCTTGTCAGCCAGAGAAATGAGGACAGCATCATCTATTTGGTAAACTAAGCTAAACTTACAATTGCTAATCATGTCAACTTGGTGAAACCACCTTTGCAAGGATCTTTAACAGCAAGATCTAGCAGCATGCCAGTAGAAACAAGCGCTTACTTTATTTATTGTATCAAGCTATAAGACGTTGCGTAATTAAGCGATATGGGAAGCCTCAGTTGGTCAGTGCATGAGAAATTACTCATTTTTTGCAATCAACTGCAATCAGTTTCTGATAATCTGTACCTTCGTGCAATATTTGATACTCTGGTCTACTGCATCACAGCAATATCCATCCCTCCATGCCTAAAACAAGGTTTCCACAAACCTTTGACATTAAAGCATGAAGACTTTCAGACTCTTCAGTCGACAACAATGTAGACACGAGGAAGGACAGTACTTAAGTTCGCTTTGCATTTTTATCTTTTTTTAAACAGTTTTGAATCTAGGTAAGATAAACTACAGCTAATGTAATTGAACTTCGGAGTGAAATTAAACTGCTTTGCTTAGAGTGACCAGCAAGCAATGCCATGTGTTTAATTAAAATGTCAGTCAATATGGTGGTTAACAGTTTGTAAATATATGCATGGGTATAAAGACTAGGATATCAGAAAATCATGAAGTTCTTGCAGGCAAATATAACACTGAAGAACACACCAACAACACAGATGAAGAGAGTGAAAACACTGCACCAAATTTACCATCAGCACTAGCTGAGCAATTCTAAAAATGACACATATGAAGAGGACTTAGATGACTTTCCAAAGAATTATGATGAAAGAACACTTCATAAATTCAACTGATACATTCTTCACAAATAAAATTGTAAACTCTGGGCTGATTAACTTATTTGTTTTATAATTAACAGTGCCTTTCAATCATTCGATATAATATCCTTGGATGCCTTCAGCTAGCTGAATTATAGAACCAAGTACTGACTACTGTACTATCACAACAAACAACAAATGTTGGAAATCTTCAATTTCCAAAGAGCAAAAAACTTCATTTCAACAAAGTCACATTTTAGTACATTGAAAATCTTTAATTTCAAAAGTGCAAAATTATTGAAAGGTGTGAATTGCAGTCTGGAAAATACGGTAGTCAATCACTCTTCTGCCCATATGCAGACTGGTGGAGATAACCACGTGCTTCCTTGGCACGTAAACTGTCTGTTTGCAAGACTAATAAATTTCAATTATCTTATAGCAGTCTGAATTGTCCAATTCAACCTACTCTAGAATTAAGGCTTCAACCAGAGGTGAACAGAACAGTATATGTAATAAAATCTGGATGTTGTAAAGATGGCACAAAGTTAAACTAGAGCTCTGTACATTATATATAAAAGGAACAATTTTTGATGACTTAAGTGTATGTGCCCTGTCAAAATAATATGTATGTTCACTAGTCTCAAAAGTTGCACAAGTGCAAATCCATGAGCAGCTTACAATGTCAGCTTAGAGCAAACAGTAGAAACCATTCACTGTAATAAAAACGTTCACTCAGTCTTCTGATCAGCTACAATGCAAACACTATGTAAAAGCTAGCCTCGTCTGCAGATTTCTTTGTCAAAGTTAGTTTCTTAAACAGCTAACAAAGTATAAGCAACTACTTACCAGATTTAAGGACAGGAATAGTCGACTTATAAAGTACAGTAAAATAACACCAGGAATCCAGGATGGTCCAACAAAGCCTTGGAATGATGAAGTGCACGGGGATCACAAGGAGAATATGTAGATAATCACTAGATGACATCAGTGATTGATTCAAGACAGAAGTGTACATGCTTACTTATCTTACTGGCACAGGACAGAAGCCAAGCCAACGGGGAAATACAGTCAGGTGTGCAATCGACAATAATAGACTTCAACTAGAAAAAGGTAAAGGCAGATCAGGTAAACTTAATTTATTACGTGTTTCAGTCTATATTAATTGCACCTCAGAAACGTAAGCTCAGATTTAAACAGATCTTTTGGTTGATAACAAATACAATAGTAATACAATAAAAACATTCCATAATACTAATCCCTGCGAGTGACAAAGCTTCATAAAGAATTGTCAATATCACACAATCCATTATGACTCATGCCCTGGGCACAGAGACCAGTGTGATTCTCATTACAGATTTTATTTTAGTTATAGTTACAGTTATAGTTAATGGCTTTTTATTTTAGTTATAGTTATAGTTAATATTATTTTTTAGTTATAGTTATAGTTATAGTTAATGGATATTTACTTTGAAAATCTGAATGACGGTGTGAAACTACACAAAACGTGGTAATAATGCAGATGCAAGCCAAACACAAGTAAAAGACAATTCGGCAGAAACTGCGATTTGCTTCATATATCTGAAAAATTTGAATGGTGCGCTACATTTTATTACGTGAACATCTCAAACTTTCTTGTATGTTAGGCTGACCAGACGTCCCGGTTTTCGCGGGACAGTCCCGATTTTCTGCTAGCTGTCCCGGCTGCCGGGAAAGGTAGGCCAAACTCTAAATATGTCCCGGTTTTTAAAACTGACCTGACTTTCCGATCTTATATATGATGTATTTCATGTGCGTTTGTCATGTGATCAAATAAAGGATATACTTACTTACTTTATCAACGTCTCCTTGATTTTACTACTGGCATCTGGCGAGTAAATTCACTTTTAATCTCACTTTTATTTATTACCATGCATAATACGGTAATACCTCTTCCAGTCCTAAACGTCATATTGTCGTAGTGATAATATTCTGATAAAACACATTTTCATAAATAATAATTTTTAATTTAAAATCTAAATCCTGCAATTTGAAACTAAATTACTGAAATAAGATTATAAAATGTCAAAACGAAAATGTTCTTTTAACGACGATCTGAAGGCCGAGTTTTCATTCTTGTCCAGCAGTGCGACTGATGGTAGTACTGCACAGTGGCGTAACTAGGGGTTCGTGCGCCCGGGGCAAAGAATTTCCTGAAAATTTTTTCTCACTTCCACAAAAATTTCTGATGACCTTTTCTGATGAAACTTGTCAAATATCATTTGCGCCCCCCCTTTGCCCGTGCGCCCCCAGACTCACGTACAGAAAGTTACTTTTTTACTATTTTCTATTTTTACCTGATTTCTTTAACAAAAAACACATTTTCAGACCTAATTTTGCGCCCCCCCCGTCCTGCGCCCTGGGGCGTGCCGCCCCCCCCCTCGTTACGCCACTGGTACTGCATTCTACAATATCTGTAAGTGAACTATTTCGGTTGCTCACGGAAGCAGGTCAGACATCAATGACCACATTGCCACTAAGAAATGTTATGATAGAATGTTAGCAGACAAAAAAACTTTTAAGAAGCATACATTCAGGTGCCAAATTTGAGTAACTGATTTGAGAAATTTAGAATTTAATTTTAAATTTAAAAGCGTGATTTGAATAAAACCTTTCACTTAATCTTATAGTCTTATACCAATATAATAAGCATAAAATAGATATTTGTGCCAGTTATATTATATTAATTATTGACAACATGACACATTTATTTTGTGATTGAAGTGTCCCAGTTTTTAGTTTCCAATATCTGGTCAGCCTATTATATGTATATCATGAACTTAAGACAGTTAATAATCACTTGTACAAAATAGAAGTATTTTGAAAAAGCTCTTACTAATAAATTATTGGATAATTTTCTGCAGTGTTCTTTTTTCTCTCACAATCTGGGGTGACAACTTCTGTTTATATTTAGTAGAACTTAAATGACCTATTGACCTTGTGATATTTCACTCAAATTAGTTGCCAACAACTGCCTGACAATATCAGCACACTTACTGACTTCAGAAACATGGGGGCCAGCATGTGTTTTTAAGCTGCTCATAGAATACACCAAGCAGACAACAAAATGCATCTTCAGCCATCAGCATGGAATCTACCTAAACATCTAAGGTTGTTTATATAATGCTCGTTTAATGGTAAAATAATTTACAACACTCGAGTTGAGTTTCACTTCAGCACTACACACTCAACCTTATCTTTCCCTTATCTCTCCCTTTAAGTTTCCATGGCAACCTTGTAGCATCAGCAGGGACGTCCATCCCACCCTGCAGACCCCCTCCACCTTCACTCCATTCACACCCACTGAGGCAGTTACATGAATTACCGGCTGCGAAGGGATTACAAAAGAACTTACTTTCAAAAGCTTGTAAAAACAATTCGTGGTCACTCTGTACGTGGTCATAGGGGGCCTTCTGTTCCTCGACCTGTTGCAACCGCTCGCGCTTTTTCGGTCCCATACTGAGCTGGTTGGGAATCCGAAGATTTTTAAATTTTTACAGTAAAATAACATTCAAACTTATTAGGATTCGAGTCAGCGGGAAATAGAAGTCCGAACAAAGCACATTGGCGCAAGACGGCTAAACAGCACTGAGTGCAGTAAGAACGGGTCGCGCCTAAATGACAGTGAAGGAATCTAACGACAAGTGGAACAAAAATCTTCTCTTTCTTCCACAAAAGTCGTAAATGTAGTATTAATCGGGAATCGCACTTAAATCCGTGGCCTCAAGCGTTCAGCATCTAGTGTGATTTTTCTTCCTCAGAAGCTAAGTTGACGACAGGAAGTGACGTATGTGTCAATTTTTTCTCTCGTAAGTGCGGCGTCAGTAAGTGGTATTTGAGGGCGATGGCCACAGTCGATTGGGAGGGAAATAATATTGTTTCCAAATTAAATCTACTCAACAAAAAGGCAAAAAGCAGATAAGGAATGAGAATAATCTTCGGCTACAAGAAATTTTCATAAAATATGGGCAACATCAATATACACCTCTATGGACCTTGACCTGAAACCGATTTCATCCCGCCTATCGATTATGTTTTGACTATACACCTGTGAATGATCAGAGCTGCTGGTCCCAAGACTTCGCTCATTTTGGCGCTGCAGAAATTTCAAGATTTCGATTGCGATTAGCTGTCTTCAGACCATGGGCGTCCGGAGGGGCGATGGGCATTTGCCCTCTGGATTTTGCACAGTGCTTGAAATAAACGTTCATATGATATAATTATAGCATATGCCTATATATATATATATATATATATATATATATATATATATATATATATATATATATAGCTGCAAACGGGTCCCAGAACGTTAAAAGGCAAATGCTTCCAAAAGCGCTGGCGGCTGTTGGGATCTGCGCCAGACCCATAATCGCGGGAGCGATCGAGCGCTGACGGTTGATAGGTTGCTTTCTGCACCCTTGTTAGTCCCTCGAGCGTGTCAACAATTCAAAACTTTGCCCCACCTGAAAATGTGTTTTCCCTCTAAAAATGCCTGCGGACGCCCATGCTTAATTCAGACTTTGGACTCCAAACTATAGTCTCACCTCTTGAAGAATTTCCTGTCCTCCGCTTCCAATCCTGTTCAACGTAGACGGAGACCGCCTAAATAGTTGCTTCTCCGCTGCCTTCTCTGTAGGACTATGTAGGCCTACCATCCCTTTTGACTGCATTTTTAATAATTGTAATGTTGTAATATAATTAATGGATGAAGATTTCCTACTGGTGCCGCGCAAAATTATATTAGGGCACGTTCACAAATTGACACCGGTGACGGTTTAATTAAGACCGGTGATCGATAGGCTGAAATATCAAGGAACGTTCTCAAATCGACACCGATAATAATAATCGACTCTATACCGGTGGCTTAATGACACCGACTTTCACTTAAGCCATAGGCCCTATAGGGCAGAATAGCGCAGGCCTATTGAGATCGTTCACGACTGCCAGTGTTTAATCTAGACGTCTCTGGGGGGGGAAAGAAGTTCCCCCCCAGGATCGAGTTTTCCCCCAGAAAAATTAAAGAGATGAAATTTTAGCCCCAAGAAAAATTAAAGACATGTAGGCTAATTTTGTAGAATAATGTGTTGGAAAACTCTCGATTAGTTCAATTGGTTCTAACCCCTATTCTCTTTGTTTTATTCTTAGTTAAAGTCTAATGCTTTGTACTAGTAGGCCTATGTTAATAATTGTACAAGCAGGCTACTAAGAATACTTATTATTATGAATGCACTGTACTAGATAACCTCTGTTATCCATCTAGCAACAGACTATAATTAGCCTATATAGTGTACATATGTATAATTATGTAGGTGGCCCTAACCAGCGGGACTATGATCCCTTCTGGGTTTCCTTTTGTGACCAACAGATCTTTGTTCTTTGTACAGCGAGATGTTACTTTGTCAGTGTTTGGAGCAATAAATTGATGGTTATGGTTATGTAAACAAGATGTGACACTATCTACCCGCCAGAGGCGCTACTGTGCCTCTGAGCTTGAACTAGACATCAGGTCTGACGTTCTTAACGACTTTCCTGTCTTGTATATAATAGTCGTCCTTGATCCGACAGGCAATGTAATACTATATCAACCATCGACGATGATATCAACGATGTACAGATGAAAATAAGTTAGAAAATGGCTAAAAGATACTTAAGGTGCGTGAATCGTGTGAAGCATACAGAAAATGGTTGTAAATTTATCTATGATATGTATTAAAAGGATTTCTGCATGATTGTAATAGTTTTATGTTGTTAATTGTGTGATATGCACATTATCGCTCAGGCATGTTCTTGTTTAGAGCGTAAAATAATTACGTTGCGACTGTTTGCGGATAAATGTAAATGTACACGTTTTTCTATGACGAGTGATGACCTATGACCTCGTCCGTTTATACTCTGCTCATTTGTAAGTGAATTTAGCACGTGAGATCCTTTATCACTAACGACGGCTCAGCAACCTTTATGTTCTCTCTTGACATCTCGGCCGTCTCTGATGCAATGGACCATAGACTCCTTGTTGCCCGCGCGCAAGATGTTTTCAAATGGCATCTCTGGTAATGCTGTAAACTGGTTGACTTCCTACCTCGAAGGAAGGCACTTTTTCATAGCCCTAGGCTCTGCCAGATCTGACACTCTGCCCTCCATCACTGGAGTAACTCAGGTTAGTGTCCTCGATCCTTTTCTTTTCTCCATGTTCATCTACCCAGTTAGCTTCCTCATCCAATCTTTCGGGATCCAACACCGTCAATATGCTGATGACACACAGCTCTACACCTCCCTTGCCTCTGGAAATACCAGCACTAAATATAACTAAAGTTGCGTTGATTAACAAAACTACTTTTAGATGATGTTAGATTTTACAAGGGGCAGCATGAAAGGATGTCCTCTCTTGGGAAGTAAGTACTTGTCCTCACAAAGAGGTGGCAAGAGCTGATGAATGCAGTGGCCAAAGAACTGATATATGACATTGCCAGGCATTGGATGAATCTGTATCTGAATCTTTTGCTGGCTGGTGATTCAGACGAATCTGTATCTGTGGCATTTGTAGTGTTTGCGAATCTATAACCAACAAACATGCCAATAGAAGGTTTTGTTTGGGACAAATGTTTACTGGTACTTACTATTTTGTACTTAGCGGTGAAGAACTTCTGCAGCAGATCAAACGACAACCTGAGTTACCACAGCGTGGAGGTTTTAAGGAATATGAACCAGATGGATCGTGGCTGCAGAATAAAAGACTCGAGGCATTCAACCAAGAAAGACGAGACGTTTTGTTGGAAGAAAGAGTACAGAAAATGTACTTTATAACTTTTTAAGCAATTCTTTGTTTCTTTAATCAGTGGAGAGCTTTATCATGCCATGGGTTCCTGTTTTATAACTTGAACTTGATCACTTGCCTAATGCTAGTAACAAAATTTATGATGTTTAGTGTACAACGTTACTACAGGTTATGTATGCATAGATAGCTTGATTAGAAAATTCTCTCCTTTGAAGGGGCTAATTTTATGGCTTTCTCTTGGTCAGTCCCTTTTTGGCTTAGGTTATGCTGTCTTGAGGAGATAATGAATCCGTTTTAAAGTTCTACATATCAAATTCCATAATCCACTGTTTACCAGTGAAGCACTTGTAACAACAGTGTGGAGACAAAAATGGAGTTAAAAATGCGTTATGAGCCCCTGTATTTTAGATTCAGTCAAATTTGTTCTTCATGTAAATTTTGACTGTAGTTTAATATGAATTTTGTAATTTGTTGGGTTTTACAGAAAAATGCTCCATAGAAAAGGTTTTGAGCATGATTTAATTGACTCTTTTCAGTTCTTCATTGTCAGTTGGAGAATGGGACGTGGAACAGTGCAAAGTTCTAGTCAAGAAATCAGTAAGATGACTTCTATTTTAAGCCTTCTTTCTGCAGAGAACAGTTCTGTAGGCTTTTTCTGAAGTTTGAATAGGAAACAAGAAACTTATAAAATTTCTTCCTTTTCTATTATCAGAAATGATTGATTGACGTATTTGAAATAGTTTACTGTATGAATAACTGGTATTAATATACTGTGACTTCCCATTAAATTGTATTTAATCTTTAGAACTTGTTTAATCTGCATTAAATGGAGTTAAAACATGTTAATTTTACTACTGAGAAGAGAAGAGCAGTCCTTTAAGCTAGCCCTGAAGCAGACCTGAGTATAAAGTGTTAACGACTTCATTTCTTTAGCCTCGACACAAGAGGGTTGATGGTCAGTCCTCTCCCTCGCTGTCTCATCTTCCGACAGACAGTATACGGTCAATGTAATCATTTTAGGCAGGTTTGCTACAGGGTGCATGTTCAGCAGAAATCTTGAACCAAATTTCTGTGCTGGCAGGATTTGAACCCCTGACCTCTCGATTGACAGTCCAGCGCAATAACTACTACCTATTTTACAAATGGAGTACTGTATATACGATAGTAATGTATAGACCATGGTATGAATGCTTGGTTTAATAATTCACAGTTGTTCGTCTTTAGAAGTATTATTTTAGTGTTTGCGCCAGCTGTCTCATTTATTCCAGTGGCATTTTAGGGTAAGTTTTGGAAAAATATGGGTCATGTTGAAGATGGAAAACAGTGGCTGCATCCTGAAGAAGCACTGTTTCTTGTTGATGAAGTAAGTGCAATTATTCCAACAGTTACTTGCATTCATACAAATTGACATACAAATATACTTTCATGCACAGATGTGTTGTGAATTATTGAGGAACTCTGGAAAGTGTTTTTAAATGATGAAATGACTTAGAATTGGTACTGATTACTATTATTGGAAAGACATCAGACTCTAATTCTCAAACTATCTGAAATGCAGTCTGGTGTTAGTCTGCAATGCCCTACAGCCCTCAGTTGTTGAAAATATTGTCACTAAATCTAAGAATATTTTGTCTTAAAGCACATGCATTTTATTTTGAACTGCAGCTGTTATACCTAGCAACATTTCTGTGGTTGATGTTCTCTGATATTACTTGTTTACAGATAATAATAATAATAATAATCTTCGTTTAATTTCAAACTGACACAACGCAGAATGATTACAGTGTACAATTATGCAATTCTTAACTAGTTAACTACTAACAGAACAGACAGCCTGCAATACAACGGCGCTAATAGCAGCCTACAAAGCACATCCGCCCTACGGGGCTCGAACTCACTACCTTTCGCACTCTTCGCCAGCTCTTATCCAACGATGTATATGAGAATTTCGAATGAGCATTCCCTGTCGTAGCTGCAGTTGAAATCATTCTGGTTTACTGCACTGGAAGTGCCACTGATTTAGATGACTTATGCTATGTAATTATGCATTTACAGTTGCCTTATATTGTGCATTTGTAGGGTATCATGGAAGTGTACCAAGGAGGTCTTCCACTAAGCATGGAAGAGTCGTATTCTGTGCTACTGAGATCTGACGTCCCAGTGGAACATTACCAGGCCTTCGCTCATCTGTGTCGACTTGGCTATATTGTGCGACGACACGTAAACAAGCAAGTAGATCCTTAGTCTTTGCCTCCTTTCCATAAGCACTTTAGTACCATTTTGTCAGATCATGGTCTTGAGTTTTTAGGTTGGGAGTGCCTCACGAGTTTGCTTTAAAAGGTATACATGTAAGTTAGTTAGAAATGAAAAGAAGTAATCAGCTGCATTGGCTTCCTGGTAAGTTCAGAATAAAATTTAAATTGGCCTGTTGGACCTACAAAGCCCTCAGCCTCAGGCCCACCTCCTACCTTCATTCACTACTAACTCGTTACATCCATCCTCGTTGCCTGCAATTATCAAGTACGGGTCTTTTAACCGAGCCATAATGCAGAACAGTTATGGGTTCATATGCATTCCGTGCCTCTGACCCAAAGAATGGAATCGAGTGCTACTGTCTCTTCGCAGCTCTAATTCACTTCCTTCCTTTAAAATGCGGCTCAAAATTCTCTATTTCTCCTTGGCTTTCAAGCACTGGGATATATACAGCTTCTCCTGGTGGCTGACTATCCATGCCTCAGATTAACATTTCGGTGTGACCATGCACGTGTTACAAATTTAATTAATAATAATAATAAAAATAAATATGATATTCTACCTCAGTGTGTTGAACTTGCTGTTAGGATGCATTCTATCAGTGGTTTTCTTATGCATTATAATTCAAGAGCGGTCAGTTGCTCATTTAAGGTTTTTTACTTCCAGATTTTTCTTCTAGTGATTGCCTTTATAGTCAAAGTTGAGCTAATTCAAGAACTGTTGTAACATTGCAAATGTAAACATTTTCTTAGCTGTAATGTGTAATTTCTATTTCCAGAATCACCAGATATGAAAAGGTTATTGGATTGGACAAGCTTGTTTTAACCGAGAGTAAGCGCACAAAACGGAGGAAACGCCAGTCTTGTCGTGAAGACTATTTGTCCTGTGATGTAGCTAATAAAAAGTCAAAATCTGATGATATCGATGCTGATGTTTTACAAGCTGAAGTAGGTGATGATCACACTGCTTCAAATGAGACATTCCCAGTAAAAGTAGAAGCTTCAGATGAGAATCTTTCAATGATGACTGATAAAGGGAAATTGCCTGGAAATGAGATTCTCCAAGACAAAGATCAGAAAGAACAGCTCCCTGCGACAGAGGAAGGACTCTGCATGGACACACAGAATGCAATCACTGCTGACAATAAAGACTTCACGATGACGATGAATATTGGTTGCGTTTCTCGTGATGCAACCAGCTTCAGCTCAGAAAAAGAGTGTAATCTTGATACTGCTATGGAAAACTGTGAGAACAGGTGTAAAATTGGACATGATTTAAGACATGCTAGTTTAGACTGCAGTTACAAAAGCGTATCCGCAGGTGGATTTGGAGTGCGTCGATATTCCACTTGGGATTATGATTCAATTAAATTGCCTAATATGGCTGGAGAAACATCTGCAGAAATGGTTTTAGAGTCTCCTCCAGAGCATCTGCTGCCACCTGGTGTGAAATTGTCAAAGTCATTGTACACAATCAATATTAAGGACTACAGAAAGCCTTCCAAGATAAAGATTACAGCTGACCAAGGGACAGCACTGCAGGTGACCACAGTTCAACCAAAGGCAAGAAATTGGGCTGAATACAAAAGGCTTTTGAGAAACGAATCAGAAGCCCAGAGTCTTGCCTCATCACCCGCTGGAATCCTGTGGGTTGGTGATGTAACTCCACTACTCAAACCTTGGCAGGCAACATCTACATGTAAGTAACTGCTTGTAGTGATGGTCCATCTTATGAATAGGAAAGTATTTTGTGAGAAGTTTGATTGACAGAGCATAGGGTACAGTTCGAGGTAAGCTGTGTGTGAGGGTTCAACTCCCTCCGTCGTGTCAAACTCGCGATGTAGCTTAATGGAAGAGCAGCAGCCCCACTAGATACTGTACCCTGTGCTTCAGTGTCTGATCATCGTCGGTACATGACAATAACGGAGTATATATGAGAAACCTGGTCAGTGCATTTGTGACTAAGAAACCCACACAAAGTCCGAAAAATCAAAATGCACAAAACTGACATGTAAAAATATTGCAAAATAGTTCTATGCACAATTTTCATAGAGTTGCACAATATATACCCAGTAACTTGAAAGGTCTTATGTTAAACTTTTGGCTATATGACTCATTTTTGCACGAAAATCTACTTAAGTTGCAGATATTAAAATTTTATACAAGATTGAACTTGTCATTTGTCTGAACTTTGCATGGTGTGTATATATAAAAAGTTGTGTTTGCCAGTGCTTTTTTTCAGCCGGAACGGTCCGGAACGGCGTTCCGGTACCTTTTTTCAGCTATTAAAAATAATTTATTTAATTTAAATTTTTAATAAAAAATATTTAAAATTACTTAGATACTTTAATTTAATTTTAGTGCTTGATATTGATATAGAAATATTAGCATAAAATATGCCCCTATAATTGTTCTGAATTTGTTGAGTTCCGGAACCTTTTTTTCTAGAAAAAAAGCACTGGTGTTTGCTATTTGTGAACAAAATATGTAGTTTGAACCAAATTATTCAGTACTTCAGCAAATCCAATGCAATGTTATGCCAATATAAGTTTTTGACTAATCTCTACTTTAAGGCATTTTTTAAATGAGTGCTCTTTAGTAAATGTGTCACGTATTTTTCTGCTGAAATTGTTTCAGGTGCAGTTCTGTCAAGGCTGAAAGTAGTTGAAACCTTTGATCCGTTTGCCCTGAAAGAAAGGTTGAACAAATTTGATTATTTGAGATGAAGAGCCTTACAGTTCATACAAAGCACATTCTGAAATTTCTTGCCTCCTCGTGTTTACTGCTTTCCTGCCGAGGCTCTATTGTGCTGTAAACTTAAAAACTAGTTCTTCCTCTCTGCCTATGAATAATTATTATAATGGTTTCTGTGGACAGGCTACAAAAAGCTTCTCTCATTTGAAGAAGCATTGCCAGATTTTGCTTGCATTGCATTGTTATATTTGATTTGTTCTCATATTCCCCCTATCTGTCACCTTCATGCTTGCATCATGTTTCTCATCTCTGATTCCCGCTTCTGTAAAATCATAACTTGTCAGTTTTCATCGTTATTCAAGTAATCTTGTCTCTTGGCTAGTCATATAGTTATTCAAATTAAAAAATCTAAAGCCATTGGACATAACAAGTAACTACTGGTAACTGCTTAGTAACTACTGGTAACTGCTAATAATAGTCACTGAACTTGGTTAACAATAATAACTAAACCTGATTGTGCTTTCTGATTGAACAGAATTGAGAGGGATGAATGTGGTGGAGATCAACAGCCGCAAATCGTATACGATGTTTTCTTGCCAGATGCTAAATTTCGCAAGTCAGATCCTGGAGTACCAGCTGTTTGCTTGTGTATCAGCAGGTTACAAACTTCCACTTGTGGCTTTTCTTGTATGCAATTATTAAAATACCATATTCATGAAGGCACATCTTTAGGGTAGTGTCTTTTACCTGTCTTTGCGAAGTGTTGCATATACTTTGTACAGAAAACGTAGAGTGCCTTCGCAATAGGCAAGACTTCCATTTAATAAGGTCTGATAAAACAGCTATATTTGTATGTATTTGCATTGGTTGTGGCCAGGTGTTTGACTGTTATTTGATATAACAGGAAGCTTGAAATACAAAAAGTTTACTGTAGTTGCAATTTAGATGTAATTGAAAGATAATGGGTGGTAGCAAATTGCTAAAATATTATAGCTACATTATTTTGCTTTGTAGGCAGCAGACTCGAATGCCATCATTTGTTGCCATCTCTCGAACAGCGCAACAGTGTCCAAGTGGCACAACATTGATGTGGGCCGTTGTTGACTGTGGAGACATTGCTTTCTACTCCTTCAATGGTGTTGACCTTCCAAGAGACTTCAGCTTTCCCTAACACTTGTAGTTTATGTCTCACAAGTGCCTGTACGAACAGGCGGATTGTAGTTCCCTAAACAAGGAGGAAAGGATCTTAGGCCTGTGTGAGGGTCGATACCTCTAGAATGAATGTATGGTCGCTTCAGCATGCAGAGAACGGTCAATAAGCTAATGTGACCATAGAATCCAGAATATTAATTAGACAAATCTTAGCACTTGGCAGAGTTAAGCTAACTTGACTGCAGCGATCAGGGAATTGTGTGCAAGTATTCAGCAGAATGCTAATGTTGCATTTACTTTCCTCTATTACACTTGTTAATTTAGTAAATATAAAAACTGAATTAGCAACCTTGTGCCCAAAATATTTTAAACTTATTGCTTTAATTAGCAGGTGGACTGTCACTATAACAAGGCTAACTAGCAGGCATTGTTGTGCTTGTTTTATAGGTTTTGCTGTTGATGCAAGCTATCGCATGTTGACGTTCAGTCTAGTTTTTAAGCCTATATATTAAGTTGGCTGACTTGTGGTCAAATTAGCAGAGCCATAGGCCCACACCATTACCATCTCAGTTGTTAAGGAAATCTCATACTCCCAATATCTGGAACAATAACTTTTTAATAAAAAAGCAAACAAAAATCAAGTTCTTTTTCAAATCTCAGATAGATTAACACACAAAAGGTTCCTCATTAACACGAGCACTGTCAAACAATGTCACATTGTTGCATTCATTTGATATAAATACATGCATAGTGTACAGGTGAGTCAACATAAAGAATGGAATCCAAATCTCTGAAGGACATTTTACTGGTGGGCAAATAAACACTGTTGTTTGAAAAGTTTGTTCCAAAATGATGCAAGTAGCCTATCAGCAATTTGACCAGTGTTTATGCTATGGTGTTGAAACACGGCTATACCCCAGTCTTTAATTGCCTCAAAGACAGCAGCAGCTTGAGTTTCTCCTGTTCCCGCTGGAAGTTTCTAAACAGTCAGCAGTTGAGAAACACCTAAATTACTCGAAGCAAGCACCAGAATATTGAATATCTTCTCTTTTCCAATCAAATAAGGCATGAGTTTGCAGTTCCAATATTCAACCAGGATTAAATGGATCTTTGAAATTCTGCCTTTGAACTTGCTGATCTCTGAGCTCAGTCATCTAAAATGCATGCTTTGTTCAGCAATCAGAAATTCAGTGTACATTACAAAACTAATTTCTTGTACAATAAACAAACACATGAGTGTGTACAAAAATCAATAAGTAAGTAAACAAAATTGGCAATATGTGTGAAGCAATGACTGATTAGTGAAGGAATACTTTAATGTGCATGGTGACAGTAAATAACCTAGTGCTATGGATGGGATTTAGGCGCTCGCCGTCTAAGTTGGTAGGTGTACTTACTTACTAGAAAGCCCACGTGCGCTTGTTCTTGGTGTTTGTTTACAAATTTGATACAATTACAATCGCCAGATGGCGATAAGACTCTGACAAATTATTGCAATGCTAAATCCCGGCAAAGCTGTTTTAATAGTAGACAAAAATGGATAAAATTGGATTTCTTTCCAAATAAGTAATGTAGTTTATTTTTTTATCGTAGTACAAGGCTGTCATTTACCATATTGGTGGTTAGAGGTGAGAAATCTGCTAAACTGTTTGGTGAAAATGGATAAAGCGCTTGTTGGTTTAGAACAATTTGATACCTTTAAAGCTAATAAAGAACTTAAATTTAATAAAATTGGGTTGTTTGATCCATAAATATAGTGGTTAGGGGCATCTGTTTCTTGTGTTGGTTGGTTTAGCACAGCTTCATCGTAACCCGCGATAGCTCAGTTGGTAGAGCGGAGGACTGTAGTGGCAAGCCTAGTGATCCTTAGGTCGGTGGTTCAAATCCGCCTCGCGGGAACGTTTTTTCTTTTACATGTAACACAGATCACCTGTAGAAGAAAGTTGTGGCCTCGCTAGATCCCCAGACAGGTAATCGTTTAATGAGATTTTCCTGTTGGTTTATATTTTTAAACAGCTGAGAACAAGAGCAGTTGTGTCTTGTATTGGTTGGTTTAGAACTATTTCATCGTAACCCGCGATAGCTCAGTTGGTAGAGCGGAGGACTGTAGTGGCAAGCTTAGTAATCCTTAGGTCGGTGGTTCAAATCCGCCTCGCGGGAACGTTTTTTCTTTAACAGTGACCAACTATACTAGAAAGATGTGACATGACAGGAACTCCAGACAAGCCTTCGTTTCATAAGATTTCTCTGTTGCTTTACATTTTTAAACAGCTGAGAAGAACACAGTCACGCTGGAGGAGTTTAAAGATCGGCTTTTTATTTGTTACAGTAGACTAGGCTACTTAAAAAGAATTTAGAGGCATGCCTCTAAATTCTTTTGGAGTAATAGGCCTAATAAGGATCCTGAGTGGGTTGGTAGCCCGCTCGTCACGCCGGCGCCCCGGGTTCGCTTCCCGGTCGGGTCGGTTTATCAGAGATTAATTTCTCGGATCTTTACTGCGGGTGGCTCGGTCGCATTATAAACGTGGCGTACAATACAACACACAATACAACACATCACAATACAACTGGGGCGCGGTGGTTTAGGGGTATGTTCGGTGCCTTGCAGCTGGAGGGTTGCGGGTTCCAATCCACCTCAAAGTCGCCGCGTAGGGACCCTGGGCAAGTCCTTCACTGCAATTGCTCATGCGCTTCGGCGTGAAACTCCGATTCAGCGTTCGCGCAGTAGTCGGGAGCGCCTCTGAATGGGAAATCTGGTAGGGGCGCTATAACAAGTGTTCAAATACAATACAATAGGCCTACAATACAATTATGTAGGCTTCATAACAATAGCTCTTCCTCATCAGTAGGCTACCTCTCCATGAAGCTCTGCACATGTGGCTGTTGAAAGGTTTTAAACAATGTGCGTGTGTTAAGGTAGCATACTTATAATTTAATCTAATATGACTTATAATTATATTATAGCGCTGTTATAATAATTATTTCCCAAGCCATAAAAACAACAACAATAATAATAATTATTGCGACAATTTATATGGCTATAGGCTATGCCCTTACAAGGGAGCCTCGCAATCAAGTAGCAGCTGGCAGGGTAGGCCTTAGAAAATAAGTGGTCTTCACTCTTCAGTTAAGATTTGTTAAGCGTTGACTGAGTCAGCGGCTCGAATGTTCCACCGTTCCAGCAACAGGTGCCCATGTGACGTAACTAGGACTTTTCGTTTGGAGGGGCTTTAAGCCTTGAACATGGCGAATGCGGTAGCCCGAGCCTATGGTGGAGGTGGGGGTCTTGATTAATTGGGGGTGGGGCTTCAAGCCCAACGCTAGTTACGTCCCTGCTGGTGCCAGCTGCCGAGAAAGCACGATCACCAAACGGGTACTCAAAACCTCACCCGTCGTACGAGGAGGTTGTTTTTATCGAGCGATCGGAGTCGCAACTCATATTTGGAGGAATTCTATATGCGTCCCGATGCATTCCACCGCATCAATCTATAGCCTAAAGTGCTTCTATAAAGTCTCAATCTACAGTATAATTGCTTCAAGTAAAAATATTACATATACATAACTCGTGATGAAGTTATAGATAACCGCTGGATCTCGTTTTTCTAAAAAAAAGGCTATTAAGCTGTTACTTCTCTCTCTTTCGGGGAGGAAAAAAAGGCTATTAAGCTGTTACTTCTCTCTCTTTCGGGGAGGAACTAGGACGCGATGGGGCCACTCCAGCCAAGTCAGACTCGAACTCCACGAACCGGTCAGGTAGGTGTTCATCAGGAGGGAGGGTATGCGATTCAAGGTGTTCATATCCCAAGCGGGTTAACAGATGTGCCACCTCTAATTCATCCACCTCAAGCTCAGGTACCAGGATGGATTCAGTGGGGTCCGTGGTCCTCGGGTG
This sequence comes from Aporrectodea caliginosa, assembly GCA_020284085.1. Taxonomy (NCBI): domain Eukaryota; kingdom Metazoa; phylum Annelida; class Clitellata; order Crassiclitellata; family Lumbricidae; genus Aporrectodea; species Aporrectodea caliginosa. The sequence goes on along the minus strand of JACEVL010000182.1, from coordinate 874,997 downwards.
GAGGACAACCTTCAATTCTGTAGAAAGTTCTGGGTGCGGAGCAGGACCTCCCCTATTTGTGGATTCATTTAAGGTGTTTGTGTTTTTAGGGTACCCGTCTACCCGACCTGCACGATCTTCAACCAGTGTGACGGAATCACTGCCTTCAGCCTCCTCCTCCTCCTCCTCCTGGAGCTTATCACCTCCTACCATTACCTCTGGGAACATGGACTTGAAGTGTGACAGAAAAGTCTCCCTCATTTGTGGATTTGAGCGAATTAACTGGACACAATAGATCTAATTCAGTTTCCATATTTTGTGTTATTAAATGATCCAAACAACAATTACAGAAATACAATTATGTCAAATAAACTAAAGGGTCAATTCTGGAGAGCAAGTGTTTCTTACTTTCTTACTCTTTCCAAATAAATGCGATTAATGAATTAATACAGAATTAGCAATCAGGGCTTACGAAACCCTATCTGTGTCAAGTTACTACCCAGTGACCTAGTTACATAGCATTTAACCCCGTTAGGCTAAAATTAGCTATTCTCAAGACCAAGTCACCTCTACTTAACTCTAGTTGGGATTTCTCAGGGGCAGGAGCCAACCAACGGGAGCGCAAACTATCCCTAGTACTCCAATTCCCTCGTCCAACCTTAAGTAATGATCTACCTGGGGATTTTCCACTATCCACCCAACAAAAATTGGCAGCGATGGCGCACTCAACGCAACTACGCACTATTCCAGGAACCCGGAAATCCTATCTTATTTCCTCTATCTAGTTCCTTCTAATTCACCCTTAGGACACCACTAAGTTCACCCGGAGTATATTACCACTTTAAATACACCTTTTGTGGCCGTAATTCGGGGAAATACTTATCCTGAAGGCTTAATTAACATTTTAGTTCACCGCTTCGATCGCCATTTTTGCCGGCATCAACCAACGCCAACTACGTCACTTCCTTCCTGTCCACTCTCAGATTTTATATAGCGCTTTATCATTTTCGTCACAGGTAGCATAATTATAATTTAATCTAATATGACATATATATTATAGCGCTGTTATAATAATTATTTCCCAAGCCATAAAAACAACAACAATAATAATAATTATTGCGACAATTTATATGGCTATATGCCCTTACAAGGGAGCCTCGCAATCAAGTAGCAGGTCGCAGGGTAGGCCGTAGAAAATAAGTGGTCTTCACTCTTCAGTTAAGATTTGAAAGAGTTGACTGAGTCAGCGGCTCGAATGTTCCACCGTTCCAGCAACAGGTGCCCATGTGACGTAACTAGGACTTTTCGTTTGGAGGGGCTTTAAGCCTTGAACATGGTTAATGCGGTAGCCCGAGCCTATGCCCTATGGTGGAGGTGGGGGTCTTGATTAATTGGGGGTGGGGCTTCAAGCCCAACGCTAGTTACGTCCCTGCTGGTGCCAGCTGCCGAGAAAGCACGATCACCCCAACGGGTACTCAAATCCTCACCCGTCGTAGCCTACGTACGAGGAGGTTGTTTTTATCGAGCGATCGGAGTCGCAACTCATATTTGGAGGAATTCTATATGCGTCCCGATGCATTCCACCGCATCAATCTATAGCCTAAAGTACTTCTATAAAGTCTCAATCTACAGTATAATTGCTTCAAGTAAAAATATTACATATAGCCTACATAACTCGTGATGAAGTTAGATAACCGCTGGATCTCGTTTTTCTAAAAAAAAGGCTATTAAGCTGCTTTGCAAAAACCAAAATGCGCAAGGTGGAAACTGGAAAGTCTTTATTTAATGTCTTCTTCTCTTCGAATAGCTGGAGCACAGCCCTCTTGTTATTATAATTATACTGGAAGGTCTTGTTTACATAACAAATTAATGCACTGCAGTTTATTACACTTGTGAAGAATAGTCGACGAATAAGTATAGCCTATTGTAAGAGTAAAAATTGCCTGTTGAGTAGGCCTACTTTCAGTTTACTGTCACTGTGTGATAAAATAGATAATTAGCGTCGCCCTCCTCCTTCATCCAGGCTTGAGACTGGCACTTCTTGGCACTATAAGACACGGGCGCGCAGTGGCGGAGTTAATTGCTTGTCGAGAGCAACGACCTTATATATATAACGGTCGAGAGCAACGACCTCATAATTTTTATAAACTGCTTGAGAGAAAACATGAAATAATATAATTTCCAGGGTTTAAAAAATTGAAGCTGTGCGACATCTCTGGGTAAGGAAGCGTATCAGATTGCAGTTAGTGCTCGAGTTTCCATCGATAGGAATTGCTCGACTAAACAATGTAAACAATAAACAAGGAACCATCGCATCAAAGTGTATACACACACATTGCATGAAGAAAATAACCGATAGAACCGGTTTGCCGAACCAGCGTTTCTAAATAATAACATTTTGAAACAAAATTTGAAGAATATATTATAATAATTAACCAATAGTTTGTGATAACCCCTTCAACTGTACTTTTGTGATCTTGTCTTGTGTAATTCATGAATTTAAAGTCGACGTTTGGTTGCAGAATTAATGGTGTCTGGTCAACTTGGTGTCTTATTAAGAGATTTAAATCTGGGGCTCGTGCGGTCCAGGAACCTTAATAGCGTAATTGCGTAGAACCTAATCAAACGGGCGTCTGTGGTAAAGGGTCTCATCCGATCAGTTCATTGAAAAATGAGCAGGGTCGAGGCCGTGCGGTCTCATACCAAATAACATAATGTTAACAGTGGCGACGGTTCTAGGGGAAGGGTGAACAACGCCCCTTCAACTGAGTGTCTGGGCACCGTTGTCCCCCCGTCGTTGCCCCTCCAAGTCTCCTGGTTACACTGGAAGATATGCTTAGTTATGAGATAATAAAAGAGGTTAAGAAATATATGTCTCTTCCCTTATCAACAAAATAGAGGCTCTTAGTTACAAGAAACAGCTATCTTTCGTAATATTTAGATTGTTACTAAACAACTAAACACGAGCCAATATCTAACAGTGATATGCTGATGCTTAGAGTTGAAGCATATACAGTACAGTCATGTAATTTTAAATATGCAGACAAAGACGATTCTGTTTCAATTACTCAAATATGGATCAGAAGGATGGTGCATCGGTAAATACTGATGACAAGTCATCATCATCATCATCATCACTGAAATCAGTATCATCCATGAAAAAACCTGGAGACAAATATTCGTATGATCCTCAATATCCATTTATATGGAGAGCTATCAATCTGGTGATGGCGGTATTTCTGCTTCTGGCTGCCTATGTCCAGGTAGTTCTGAATGTTTTCTTTGTAACTGATTTCTATCAGACCATCTCAGGAAATGCCATATTAACCAACATTTCATATGATTGTTATTACTATCCTTTCATGCTGCCTTCTTTAAGTTAGTTTTAACATTCCTGTAAAAAAATACATAGGGCTGCATCAAATGTTTTGCTTTTCAATTACTGCGGATTCTTTGGTTGAATCATTGAATCATCGGACTTTTTAATTTGATGATTAATGATAATTGTTTTACTCTGGTGATATTCTGTCTTCAATGCTATTTTTCTTATCCTTTGTAGACTTGTAAATGCTGCCAACCTAACTGAAACACTTTTAAATAGAATTTTTTGTACTTTATATGTTATGAAACCTTGAAAATATTGTTTTAGATCAATGATCCGGATCCATATCTATGGATTGTAAGTACTTGTAAATAAATATCAGTTCCACAACTTTATTCTTTCACTTCATTGAAAATGTTGAGTTACTAAGACTGCAAATAAGAGGCAGTCAATCTGGAGCATTTGCTGTGAGTGCTCTAAATGGAAAAAGAATGGCTAAAGTAAGGCTTTTGCATTTGGGCATATTCTGGAACTTGTTTTTTTATATTATTTTGTTATGACAATGTGTTCAAAATTTCTCTGTGTTTTCTTTATTTATATACACATAAGTATATTACATATGTTTGATTCAGTTTAGTTACAATTATATAAATATTTTATATATATTAAAAAGAAAGATTTTCATGGAATAAACATTCTTGACGGATGTACTAAGTGTGATTGATGTATGTTGCTGCTAAAAGTTTTCTCGAGGCTGCTTGGAAATTGCTGAAAATTTCAATTTTTTATCTTTGATAGCCTGTCTACCTTGTACCAGCTCTGCTCAGCCTGACTATTGTTATTAAGCCATCTGCATCTGGTAAGTATTTTGATGGTTTAATTACTTCATAGGCAGGATCCTCATCATTGATGATCACAGTTGAGTTTGTGTATGATTGGGTCATGTTGACACAAGAAAGCCAATATCTACTTGTTTAATGTTGCTTAGATATGGGCCTATCTTTGATCATCACGAAAATGCTTTAACTAAATTACTGTACTATTGAGTCTTGTTGAGCTGTTACCTTGAACGTTTCTGTATGTCTTGCCTGCTGGTTGACTTGTATCTATTATACATATGTGTTTTTATTAGGGCTGTGGATTTTAATGATTAATTAATCGATTAATCGTTAAAAATGTTAATTGATTAATTTCAACTTGTTCGATTAATTTTTTTATACTTATTTCATGATGTCAAGTAGCCCATTTCCGGGGTAAACAATATGGCGAACAATGATAGTGTGAAACGTTTGAGTGGAAAATTAAGCGATCATTTTGCGTTTAAGGTAAATGCTTATGAAAAAGTCGAAGATGGCGAAAAACTTAATTGTTTTACATTGCAATAAACAATTTGCTTACCAGGTTCAAACACATCGCTGACATATCACCTTCAGCATGTGGATTATCGAGGTCTTTGTAGAATGAAAGTACCGGTAGTAACTGACTCATTGGCTTCATTTTAAATAGTTTTTCACACTTTAGGTAACAGATACAAATTAATCGAATTTAACTGAACATTATTAAATTTTGAGATGAATCGATTAATTTTTTGTAAGATAATACCAGGTAGCCCTAGTTTTTCTGTAGAAATGCTTATTTCTAAAGGTTGTATAGCATTATAAATGAATGATCATTTTGTATGCACTCTGTTTGCAACCACTTTCTTTCTATATAACATCTTGTACGTTATGGTGACTACAATCTAAATCTTCCGCCGCAATACACATTCTAGAACTGTGGAAGAAGCATATGTGTTCAGTTTTAGAGGAGGTGACATCCTGTCTTTGTGATATTGTGATGAGTACTAGTGCTTTGATAGAAATATAAGTGTTTGGTTTTTGAGGAGGCGAATTCCGTCTTCGTGATATATGTGTGGTTGGCTTTGCCACTGATAGAATTACCGATCTGGAGAAATGTCTGTGTCGTACATATTGCACTGTGTGTGATCGGCTCCATCTACCTGCTGTCAGTCGTACTTGAGCTCTTCTCAACGGGTTCAGCTAGTTTCCTTGTGTATGAAGAAGCACGGTAAGGAACATTATGAGTATTCCTTGTGAATTATCTTAAATCAGGTTTCCAGTCTCCTTCTTGTCTGCTTGGCCGCTTGGTCATCTATTTCAGTTACTGCTTTCAACCACTTTTGGTTACCTAATTAGTTCCCACCAGTCTAATGACTTTTAGATGCCAATGTGGAATATCCAATGAGCCTGCAGAGTTTAATTATAAGCATAAGTCTGGTTGGTTGAAGGTCTGTCATTAAGACTACTTACTTACTCATAAAGCTTTTCAAAGGAGTTAAAGTATACATCAAGGTTGAAAGGACAGTCCAATAGATGACTAAGGAATAAGAAATCTAAAGCTACAGATGATTAATTGCTATTTTCAAGCGCAAGCTCCACTACTACTTGTTGGCAACCTATCCCTAATTCCACACCTAGCTAAGCACACCTGGATTTATTACTCGGTGATGACACAGACGCACTTATGGCTTTTATTTTTTTAGTCTTAGTTAACTAGTTAAGATATATCACATTTAGTTGTACTACACACCACTTGCTATCTCTTTCTGTACTTCGATAACCCTGCTAGCAGGACTTCGGTCCCTTAAGGGTTTCTCTCCCTTTGCTTTCGATTTGACTATATTTAAATATCTTGCTTTACTGGATGTCGTTATTTTGCAGATTGAAGCAATAAAATTTGTGGTTATGGTTACATATGGTTATAAAGGGTAATTTATTAGTCATGTTTATAGTTCTGTAATTGTGACCTAATTTTTCATTGTTCAGTTCTAGTTAAGCTGAAGGATTCCAGCTTTATCTATTTGTTGAATTATGAAATAACCTTGACTTACTTGTGACTAAAGAAATAAGGTCCCAAAATTCTCACAAGACTCTGAATACATGGTTAATATTTTACTGATTAGTAATAATGGTTATTGTTATTGCTAGTCAGTCGCTTATTACTAATCGGTGCATCAGAGCATTTAACTCTGCTCAAACGCTTCTAAGGTTTCTTCTAAGAAGTTTGCTTCTTGTATTCGACTGACCATGTACTAGGAAAACGTCAGTATTTATTTCATGATATTTGTATAGAGCTGACGCTTAATGACAGTTCATCAGCTGAGAGGTTTAGCTGGTAAACAAACCAATCACAATCAACTGATCAGTGTGTCACATTGTGTGACAAGATGTTTCATTGTCACTAATATTCTGTGGTACCAAGTTCTTTATCTTTACACAAGTCTTTGCAAAGCTCCTTGAAAGGCACTACATACATACATACATACATACATACTTACATACATACATTACATACATACATACATGCAATCATACATGAATATTGCATGCATACTTATGTCATTACCTTGGAATCCTAGGATTTTAATTAAGTAAAATTATTGTTTTATCAGCGTAATTTTGTATAGCAGTTATTGGTGTAAACGATGTTGTTAATTTTGTAATGTAGTATAAAGTGTTTATTGCCTCTGTTCTTTATTTGCTTTTATGTATTGTTGAAGGCATGTGTGTATTATTTATTTGCTGTTGTATGCCTAAATATATGACATGTTGTTTATATGACCTTTTCTATCTCTTTACTCTGGTCTGTTTGTTGCAGTGAGTTTCTTGGAACAGTCATCGTGATCATTTGGCTATCCATCTGTCGCTTTTCATCCTTTGCTGGATCACCAAAGTGAGTGAGAAATTTTTATGCATAAAATTATAATCAATGTCATCATTGTTACGTGTTACAGTCAAGCTCTTGCTGAAATCATCAGCAGAGCAAAAATATGAGAGGTTTTTTGTTGGTGATTGCGACGATATATGAAACGCTTTTTAGAGTGCTAACAGAATTTTACATTCATGTGACTAATTTTTAAAGTCAAGTTGCTGTTGTTGTTGTTGTTGTTATTGTTGATGTTGTTGATGTTGATGATGATGATGATGATGATGATGATGATGATGATGATGATGATGATGATGATGATGATGATGATGATGATGATGATGATGATGATGATGATGATGATGATGATGATGATGATGATGATGATTTTGATGAACCCTAACAAAAGACATTTAAATATGATAATGTACTTATACTTTGCTTTCAGTGTTGTCAAGAAAAAGGGTTGGCTGAGTGCAATGTTGACGATGAGTTGTGTTGTTGGTGTTTTTCCATTGGTCTTCTGGTCAATGTGTTTCATTGGTCCACTTTCTGCTCAATTGGATCACTGTCAGGAGATGCAGTCTGTTGTACACCGTTCATCATGACTACCGGATGTTTATTGATTCTTGTGCAAAGCATCCTGCTGATTTCATATCATTACACATATATACGTTATATACATATGTACATACATACATATAATATGTAAACATTTCTATATTTCTTCTTGTGATTCCTTGAGAAACAAAATGCTACTAGGTCCTTCAACCTGGGTCCATGTTTTTAGATAAATGTTTACGAAGGTTTTTAATTATTCTGAGCTCTGTCCACTTTACTTTTATCACACCTATGCTAAATAATTTCAAATGTAATTCCAGTTTAATTGAAAAACGTACATAATCAGGAATAAAACCGTTATTGTTATATTTTGTTAATTTGCATATTAACTTTTATATCTATTTTGTTTTTGTGTTTCTTCTGTCTTATCAAAATAACAAAATGATTTACTTAATATATTTACTTTTCTGTGAATATGAGATCTAAATATGAAAGAGTTACATTTTACTGTAGTGAAATGCAACAAATTTATCAGTTCAATGTGATTTTGTTTCTCTTAAGCATACACTTGAATATCATGATGAAAACTGTTATTTTGGTACATTTATATTTTCAGATATTGAGATTAATTTTAAAAAGTAATAGCTATTGTCTTTATGTGTGTTTTTCTGTTCTTGCTGCTTTTTCTAGAAGTTCATACTGTTATTTGTTACATAAGATTTAATTTCTGCTGAATGTGTACTTGAAGGCCAGCTTGTTATAGGCACAGTTGTGGAAGAAGTGATTTATAAAAAGAAGCCAAAAACCAGTTGATGATTCTGACATGCGACTAGATTCAGTTTGAAATCTGTCTTGCAGTTCACAAACTTTGGAATCAAATAAGCCGACGACGTATCTCTGCTGCTTACTCACCCCTCATTGCAGCAGATCTTACAATTGATCAACAGATACTCGTGAGTCTTGCTGTGGACGTTCAGGGTGGTTGATCCGAGGCTTTGGAATTCAATGCCATGTCTTGTGCGTTCTGTCTCAGTCTCTAATGTCAATCCGAACTGATCACTTAAATTTGTCTGCTCCAGCTTGCTTATCCAGCATAGCTTCACTGCTGGGTTCTGTGGGATATTACATTTCAACCTGCTTGGCTTCTCTAATGGATTGTGACTTATGACTAGTTTCACTTGAAGTGACCATCGATTGATGCCTTCTGAATTATGATATCATACAGTATAGGCTATATATTAGATCATTAGATACACACATACATGCATGCATACATAGATACATTCTTTTTATACATAGCCTACTGTACATACATGCATAAGGTAATTCGTTCATCCGTTCATTCATTCTGTCCATCTGTTAGTTGTCGGTAGACGACAGACCTGTGGATGTATGATGAAATTCCGATGGATGACCATATACATTGCAATTAAGTTCGAAGAATGAGCTATATTAACATTATAGTTACGACGACCTTGGACAAGTTGTTAAAGTGCACTAATTGCCTATGTCAACAATGTGTAGCGTCCTACCAGTTTGGGGTTTTACACTTGAGAGTGATCGTCACATTTTCATAAAACAACCACAAATATTGAGGAAGCTAGGCTATAATATAAGCGTGTCCATTATGTCAGTCAAGCTTAATGCGTCCACATGACTGACACATAATATAGGCTCATATCTTTAACAAGAAACACAGCCTGGCACAATTATGTGACGTGTTTCTTGTTAGTTCAGAGTACGTTCGTATAAGCCTATTACCTCGCCTATTGTCTCTAATCAGGCCATTATAAATGCTGAATAGGTAAATAATTGCAGTTAATTTCACGTGATTCCAAAAGGTCGGTACACATGGCACAGTCAAACGACGGTTCAGAGGCAGCAATTATACGCTGACGCGCAGAGTGATTAGTTTCTAGCTAAGGTGTCTTTTAGGCTATACATACCTAAAGTTAGGCTACTGTTAGGCCTAGGAGGTGCAATTACGTAGGCACTATGCTAAACCCACATGTGACAAATATCCTTGTAATAGATACACAATAACAAAAGGCCTACACAATGGTTTCCGGTAACATCCAATTAAATCCTTGCCATTTAAAATTTTCATTGCAATAATTATAGCTGTAAGCCTGTGTTCTGCCTTTATAAGTCGTGTTTCTCAACAAACAGTAGACCTACGCGTGCGACATCAATGTTACATTTGCAGTTGCGTGAACAAAACTAACCTCGATAAGTTGTAAGTCAGCCTATAGTAGGCCTATCAAGTACAATTATATTTCTAGAAAATTTCCATCGGTACCGTAAATCGGTCGGCGCTGTTGCAGAAGATCTATAGTCTGCCAGTCTTTTTAGGCCTACGTAGACCTACGGAAGCATACGCTGAAGATTAACCAGAGCTGATCAATTATTAGAACTTGTAAGTTTACAATTTTCACATCAATACGTAATATTTTTGGTAATTTTAACGTTGCATGCACGAAAGTCTATAATTGTAAACGAGGGGTCCGTTATTCGAATCCCCCATCAGGGCAGAGATTTAGGCCTACTTCGATAAATATTATGTCGGCTCTAGTAGCGGCGCCAGGATTTCAGGTTTGGGGGGGGCTAAAACCCAAATTCCTTCCCTTTCTCCCCTCCTCTCTGGCATTGGCAGTGATTTCCCAGTTCCCACTTTTGTTTGGGGGCTGAGCCGCCGATAGGGGTGGCTTCAACCCACTCTGGCCCCATGCTGGCGCCGCCACTGGTCGGCTCCGCTTGCGTCCCCTGCCCAATTCAGTTATAAAGAGTACACCGGACACCGTCAGTGGGAAGATCAGGCGGCGAATAAGATGACTGCTTTGCCGAGGCTGATCATTGCCTTCTAGATACTACGATCGAGCAACGAAGTCCCTAACACTTCATAGTCACTCATCGATGCATTTCAGCGCTGGCGTGAGGAACTGCACTTGTGACTGTTTTTGACATATTTTCGAAAGTTATGCCTGAGTGTTTATTTCTTGGCTGTCCTCTGCCGTCTGATCTTCCCAACCGACCATAATAGTGATAATACTACATTTTTTTTATAGCTGTCAGGTATGAGAAAGCTTGAAATATTATATCCCACTGCCCTGGCGTGGGCTTGAACCCCCGATCTCTGGTTTGACAATCCAGTATGCTGACTACTGACGCTTTCGTACACGCCCCAGTAACCCGTTGAGACGTATACGCACATCAGCTGTCTTCTCATTCACTGCCCAATAATTATTTATTATCGTATAGACTTTTCTTTTGTCGGCTTGTGAGGTTTTAAGCGAAGAAAAAATGAAACTTGACTTTACATAGATCTCCTCCTCCTCCTCCTCCTTCTTCTCCTCCTCCTCCTCCTCCTCCTCCTCCTCTTTCTCCTCCTCCTCATCATCATTATCATATTCATCATCATCACCATTATCGTCGTCTTCACCACCAGACTGGCCACAATCTCGCAGTGGAGGCAGTACACGTTTGTCCGGGCCATGGCTTAGGGACAACAACATTGTTTAGGACGGTGCTGAACAGGTGCGACTAGCTATGCATTGGGGAGTTGAGCTGCTAAAATTGGCATCCTGAGATTCCTGACACAACTATAGGCCTATTATACAAAGGTGTTTAAGAGCAATGTGCGAATTGTGGCGTTGGAATGGGTCCTGACAATATTTCCCACTGGAATGCATTTTTCTGTCATTGCATGGTCTTCTGCTCAGATGTTTTTCTTCTGCTAAGCACTGCTTCCAACCATAAACCGCGGTTGGATGTATAGGCCTAACCAAGAAATAGATAGCCTATGCGCGGAAATGCAGAGGCGTATAATTTTTGATACTTGGTTTTGTTTTAGCACAACTCAGACGTCGACGTCAAGAGAGGCGGTTGAGTTGACCAATAGGTTCTATCGGCGTCAACTGCTGTGATCCGTCGAAATCAATGGGGGCAACCGTCGGCGAGGCACATTTGGCGCAGCAGCTGGTGACCTGTCTTCTCGTCTTCGCTGCAGGCATCAAGTTGTCGAAGACCGAGTTCAGCATCAGTGAGCTGATCGTTGATGACATCCTTCGCTACAACTGCACTATCGACGAAGCCCAACAGTTTCATCGAATACCAAAAGGCGCCGTTGCCCTGCGTCTGGGGTTTTCGGCGTCTAACCGGATTGACTTCGAAAACTGGAAAATTCCGCCGTTGGATCTGCTGGACATACTAGAGATTGACGTATCGTTCATTCCACAGCCACTTCCGGCTTCCCTGTTCGTCAACTTGAAACACGTGGAAAAGCTGACGTTGTATCATCGCCGCCACAGCTCCGCCAATTTCAGCGTCCAATTGCCAGAAAAAGCCTTCCACGAATTCCTCAATCTGAAGTCGTTGAACTTGCCCGCACTAGGTATGGAGGCGCTTCCGGAGGACGCCTTCAGAGGTTTGACGAATCTCCGGTCGCTCGATTTGAACCAGAATAGTCTGGCCAGCATCCCATCTGGCGTCTTTGCCAACTGCTGCCAAAACCTGATCTCACTAAACCTCGCCAAAAACCATCTGACATCGACGAATTCATTGAAACCGGTTACAGTCCTTTCGTCTTTAAGACAACTGAATCTCTATGGTAACCGTATCTCGAAGATACCAGCGCTTGCCTTTCTTGGGATGGTTAACCTAACCGACCTAAACCTGGAACACAACCAGCTGCACCGTCTGGAATCACGCGCCTTCGCGGGACTCGACAGTCTGCGGAAGCTCTACGTCGATGGAAACCAACTGACGACCATCGCTGCGGAGATGTTCGATGGATTGACGAATCTCAGACAACTGGATCTCGGTGAAAATCGCTTCAGCGAACTGCCCACCGGCGGCTTTACCACGCTCAGATCTCTCAGCGAGCTTTCTCTTCGAAGAAATCGCATACGCTCCATTGCACCCGGGGCGTTTCACGGACTGAAAGAACTGGAGGTGCTCGAGCTCCAGGAGAACTCGCTGTCGGCGATCGATAGCGCCAGCCTTAGAGGACTAGAGAACCTCAGAACTCTGTACTTGGACAGTAATCAGATATCCGTCGTCTCCCAAGACTTATTTCTGGCTATTCACCGCCTCTCCGAGTTCCGTATTAGCCACAACGCTTTGCAGTTCCTTCCAGAGGGCTTCATCGAAACGGCCAGATGGCTGTCAACGCTAGACATATCTGGAAATCCGTGGGTATGTGATCGCTGCGACGTTCTCTGGCTTGTACAGTGGGCCAGGAACACGAGTCGACTTCACGTGGAGAACCGATTGGAGACGCTCTGTGCCTCTCCTTTCCACGTCCAGAATCAATCCATTTTCGATCTCCAGGCCATCCATGACAACGGAACCTGCGCTACGTTCTTACTTCCTACTACTACTACCACCACCACGGCAGCCATCGCATCCTCTTCCGTCACCATGACGACCATTGACGACCGGAGTGCCGACCGACTGATAGAGATTGTCGTTAAGTGCGCACTCATTTTGGCCGTTGTCATTGTAGCTGTTGTTCTGATGACTTGGTGCCACTGTAGGCATCGTAGCAAATGGTACATCAACCGCAACGTTTCATCACATGGTACAACCACCGTAGTCTTGCTTGCGTAGTCTAATGTCGGCTGTATATAGCATTTCTCCAGGACCTAGAATTGGTTGTTGTAAATGATCCAGTGGTGTGGATAGTTATTTTGGCGCTCGGGGCGAGTAATGGCGTAACGGACCCCTCCTTAAATTAAAGCTTTTCTAGCCTTCATAGTTGCAGTGTCTGAGAAATTCAGCAAAATTAATGGAAGCAGCTACTTCTTTCTGGCTGATGAAACTGCTGTGACAAGATTGGATTCAGTGTCTTGTTCAACTGAAACTGCCGAGGGAACCGTGCCTCTCACAACACATGCCACAAACTCTAGCCTATAGAACTTGCTGCAGCTGTTGCTCGTTTCTCTCCCAGTTTCCTAAACTGAGCTCCGAATAGTTTATTTCGTTTCGTTTTTGTAAAGGTAAGCTACCCGGTACACGTAAACAGTCATCATCAACAACTACAAATAAAATCGGAATATACACCTATTGGGGGCCCGTGGCGCATTGGATAACATCTGGCACAGAGACCGAGAGGTACCGAGTTCGAGCCCCCGTTGGGCGGATATGCTTTGTAGGCTGCTATTAGCGCCGTTGTATTGCAGGCTGTCTGTTCTGTTAGTAGTTAAGATTTAAATTGAATAACATGTAAATGTACAGCGCAGTGCGTTTGTCGGGCGCTTATTAAAGAAAAGATATTATTATTATTATTATTACAGATACTCCGACGACTCTATGACTCAGTGTCATTAGGCCTACTCATACGCCTTAGCCTCAGTGAATCCTTTTACTGTTCCCAGCGAATATAGACTATACAGGTCTAGGCTAGTGATACAGTATATAGGATTAAATACCGATCCTAAGACTTGTAATTTGAATCTGTCAGATCACACGAAGGGCCATAATTATTAGGTAATATAGATTGGTCTATATCGATGGAACCTGTACCAGAGCCTTAATTATGCGTACCGGAAACCTGACCCTGAAAACAACAACAACAACAGGTGTACCTCCGGTTGTTGAAAAACAGATTTCTTCTTCGTTAATCCAAAGGCGGAGAATGCTTTGATGTGACACGTGTAAAAATTAAGTCAAACTTGCAAGACAGACAGAGAGGCAGAGTAATGGGACATAACATAACATAACATAACATGTTTATTTGGTAACCAACTCAGTACATGTCGTAATTACATCAGGTTTTTACAAGTTTTGTCGGTTTACACAGGAGACCCAAAAGAGGCCGAAGGTTCCGCTAGCCAGGGCCACCTGAGACAATTAAGTTGGAATGATGTATCACGGCCAACTATGTGAAGTAAGAGACTAAGCAATCAATTCTTAACTATCATAGAACAAAATAGGCATAGAAATAAAAGAACAAAGGTAAGGAAACAAAGTAGGGGAGACCGGGACTAGAGGCAACAGGAGTTGGTTGCAACACCCTCGCTAGTTAAGCGCTAAATAATAGCAGCGTAAAATTAAATCAAATACCTTGTAAAGAATATATTTTTTATATCAACTCTAATATCTTGACAGGCAGTTGAATAGAACTACCGAAAAAAGTTAAAATTTAATTTCGGCAATCAAAAGTAAATTTGGCGGTTTTCTATTTTTTCGTAATTTAGCTTAATGTTTTGAAGCAAATTAGTGGTGTTTGGTGCAATAAGTTGGACAAGGAATTGGGCTTGAAAATGCATTTAGTCATTTTATTTAAAACCAACGCCGTCGATAAAAATTTTCCATAACAATGTCTATGCATTGCTTCGGGGTTGGTTGCAACATTTTAATCTGGGTTGGTTGCTGACTCCTAACTCTATCGACTTCACTATAGTAACTCAATAGATTTTACTACTAATTCCATCGATTTGGCTGTAAGCTCTATCGACTTGACTCCTAACTCTATTGACTTGCCTCCTGACTCTATCGACGTGACTCCCAACCCTATCGACTTAGCAAGTAACTCAATCGACTTACTTCACTTCTAACTATATCAACTTGCCTGCTAACTCTAGCAACTTGACTCCTAACTCTGTCGACTTGACTCCTAACTCTATCGACTTGATTCCTGACCCTACAGACTTGACTCCAAACTATCGGCTTGTCTCCTTACTTTATCGAATTGACTCTTGACTCCATCGACTTGAAACACAACACTATCGACTTGACACCTAGGTATTCTGTATATATAGGCCTATCGACTTGACTAATAATTCTATGGAATTCACTCCAAACTATTGGCTTGGCTCCTATCTCAATCGACTACATGTAGACTTCCATCTCTAGTGATCTGGCTCCTAACTCTATCGACGTGAGTCCTGACTCAATCGACTTGACTCTAACACGGAGCTTGCTTTATATGAATAACCTCACTCGGTTCTCCTTTACAAAATCTCTAACACGGAGCTTGTTTTATAGAAAGAACCTCACTCGGTTCCCCTTCACAAAAGCTCTAACACGGAGCTTGTTTTATAGGAATAACCTCACGCGATCCTCCTTTAGAAAAGCTCTAACACGGAGCTTGTTTGCGAGGAATAACCTCACTCGGTTCTCCTTTACAAAAGCTCTAACACGGTGTTTGTTTTATAGGAATAACCTCACGCGATTCTCCTTTACAAAAGCTCTAATATACGGAGCTTAATTGTTCCATAGGAACAACCTCACTCGGTTCTCCTTTACAAAAGCTCTAACACGGAGCTTGTTTTAAAGGAATAACCTCACTCGATTCTCCTTTACAAAAGCTCTAAGACGGAGCTTGTTTTATAGGAATAACCTCACTCGAACGGTTCTCCTTTACAAAAGCTCTAAGACGGAGCTTGTTTTATAGGAATAACCTCACTCGGTTCTCCTTTACAAAAGCTCTAAGACGGAGCTTGTTTTATAGGAATAACCTCACTCGGTTCTCCTTTACAAAAGCTCTAAGACGGAGCTTGTTTTATAGGAATAACATTTAAAATTGTATTACTCTCTAATATATCCTTCTTTAGCTTATTGTAATCTAGTATGGGCCTCAACCTACACTACAAGGTTGCAAAGACTGATAACCAGTGGTTAAATTGCTCATCCAGAGGTTCCGGATCTCCAAGTCTTTACGAATTTAAAACTTAAGCCTAGCTGGCAAATCTATAACCGACATAATATTATTTATGCGTATGTATGTAGTTATCAATACTTATCACTTTTATGGCGTTTCGAGTTTAAATAGACTCGGACAAAATACAAAATGCATGAAACGAGGTACATCATCGATTATTGCAGTCATAAACATTAACTTAAAAGAAATAAACATTATTTAACATAACATATTACAGAGGACTAGACTTTGGTTGACATGTCAATGCAATTACAATCATATGACTGATTGATAATTAATTGTTGATCTCATGTAGGCCTACAGCGCCCTTTCCTTCAGCCTCGGCTGAGCTACGGCGCTATAGAAATCGTCTTATTATTAAAATACTTTACGACAAAATACCAAAAATTAATATATGCGGAATTCATGTACTTTCATGTACTTTCACAATGAAGAGCTCAGTAATAAAAATTACCAAAGCAGTCTGACTACACTTAGATCATATATATATTGTGCATCAATCCATTTACAATAACAAGTTGTCAATGGCTTTGCAGGTAGAAATTTATTAGCATCGCCTAAACTTATTAGAAAACAAATAGGGCCTACATAATAATTATTGTCAACCTTATTATAATGCAATGTAAATGTACACACCAAGGAATCTAAGTGTATAAAAGGTCCTTAATTGTGCCTACACCAGTGAGTAGCGATAACAGTGTACAAAATGTTGATTTCTCAGAAGTATTTTGAAAAACTATTTTCAAAAGTATTTTCAAAATACTATTTTATTTTGTATTTTCAAAATACTTTTGAAAAGTATTTTGCAAAAGTATTTTCAAAAGTATTTTCAAAATACTATTTTCTTTTGTATTTTCAAAATACTTTTGAAAAGTATTTTATTTTGTATTTTCAAAATACTTTTGAAAAATATTTTGCCCATCCGTGCCTACCTGTCAGCTTCATACCGAGGTAGGGCTTTTTTAGCGTGCAGTTCTACACAAAATGTGCAGTTGGAAATCAATTTGTGCAACTGTAAAAATTGGCAATTTTGTGTAGTGAAAAATTGAGGAAAAGTGTCGTTACCCCCCCGGTCGTCAACTTTTTAAATTTTTAAAGAGGTTATGCAGTTCTAAAATTCCTGTCAAAAAGCCCTCATACCGAGGATAAACGAAATTGATTGATTGTTTGTAATTTATTATGCTATATTTTTCATCGGCGCCGGGAACTATTCTTCCCACTTTCTGGCTGTATATTTAGGGCCATGGGAAACAGTTTGCCCAGATTATCTGGGCTGTTGGAAATACAGACATACGCATAATTATAGGCCTACCTCTCCATAGCCGACATGATCCAGAGCCTCGCCATTGGCGACATTATCCAGAGCTT
The DNA here is from genome assembly GCA_020284085.1 of Aporrectodea caliginosa. Classification (NCBI taxonomy): domain Eukaryota; kingdom Metazoa; phylum Annelida; class Clitellata; order Crassiclitellata; family Lumbricidae; genus Aporrectodea; species Aporrectodea caliginosa. The sequence goes on along the minus strand of JACEVL010000182.1, from coordinate 857,400 downwards.
TTCTTTAGGCTACAGCATACAGCACCTCTCCAGAGGCGACATCACGCAGAGCCTTTCCATAGGCGACAGCATACATCACCTCTCCATAGGCGACATAATCCAGAGCCTTTCCATAGGCGACATTATCCAGAGCCTTTTTCCATAGGCGACAACATACCGCGCCTCTCCATAGGCAACTGCATGCAGCGCCCTCTCCATAGGCGACAGCATACAGCGCCTCTCCATAGGCGACTTCATCCAGAGCCTCTCCATAGGCGACTTCATCCAGAGCCTCTCCATAGGCGACATCATCCAGAGCCTTTCCATAGGCGACTGCATGCAGCGCCTCTCCATAGGCGACTTCATCCAGAGCCTTTCCATAGGCGACAGCATACAGCGCCTCTCCATAGGCGACTTCATCCAGAGCCTTTCCATGGGCGACAGCATACAGAGCTTCTCCATAGGCGACTTCATCCAGAGCCTTTCCATAGGCGACAGCATACAGCACCTCTCCATAGGCGACTTCATCCAGAATCTATCCATAGGCGACATCATCCAGAGCCTTTCAATAGGCAACTGCATGCAGCGCCTCTCCATGGGCGACAGTACACAGCGCCTCTCCATAGGCGACTTCATCCAGAGCCTCTCCATAGGCGACATCTTCCAGAGCCTTTCCATAGGCGACATCATCCAGAGCCTCTCCATAGGCGACATCATCCAGAGCCTCTAAATAGGCGACATCATCCAGAGCCTTTCCATAGGCAACTGCATGCAGCGCCTCTCCATGGGCGACAGCATACAGCGCCTCTCCATAGGCGACATCATCCAGAGCCTTTCCATAGGCGACATCATCCAGAGCCTCTCCATAGGCGACATCATCCAGAGCGTTTCCATAGGCAACTGCATGCAGCGCCTCTCCATGGGCGACAGCATACAGCGCCTCTCCATAGGCGAATTCATCCAGAGCCTCTCCGTAGGCGACATCTACCAGAGCCTTTCCATAGGCGACATCATCCAGCGCCTCTCCATAGGCGACATCATCCAAAACCTTTCCATAGGCATCTGCATGCAGCGCCTCTCCATAGTCGACAGCATCCAGAGCCTCTCCATAGGCGACATCATCCAGAGCCTTTCCATAGGCGACATCATCCAGAGCCTCTCCATAGGCGACATCATCCAGAGCCTTTCCATAGGCGACATCATCCAGAGCCTCTCCATAGGCGATTTCATCCAGAGCCTCTCCATAGGCGATTTCATCCAGAGCCTCTCCATAGGCGACATCATCCAGAGCCTCTCCATAGGCGATTTCATCCAGAGCCTCTCCATAGGCGACATCATCCAGAGCCTCTCCATAGGCGACATCATCCAGAGCCTCTCCATAGGCGACATCATCCAGAGCCTTTCCATAGGCGACATCATCCAGAGCCTCTCCATAAGGCACATCATCCAGAGCCTCTCCATAGGCGACATCATCCAGAGCCTCTCCATAGGCGATTTCATCCAGAGCCTCTCCATAGGCGACATCATCCAGAGCCTTTCCATAGGCGACATCATCCAGAGCCTCTCCATAGGCGACATCATCCAGAGCCTCTCCATAGGCGACATCATCCAGAGCTTCTCCATAGGCGACATCATCCAGATCCGTTCCATAGGCGACATCATCCAGAGCCTCTCCATAGGCGACTTCATCCAGAGCCTTTCCATAGGCGACATCATCCAGAGCCTCTCCATAGGCGACATCATCCAGAGCCTCTCCATAGGCGACATCATCCAGCGCCTTTCCATAGGCGACATCATCCAGAGCCTTCCATAGGCGACATCATACAGCGCCTCTCCATAGGCAACTGCATGCAGCGCCTCTCCATGGGCGACAGCATACAGAGCCTCTCCATAGGCGACTTCATCCAGAGCCTCTCCATAGGCGACATCATCCAGAGCCTTTCCATAGGCAACTGCATGCAGCGCCTCTCCATGGGCGACATCATACAGCGCCTCTCCATAGGCGACATCATCCAGAGCCTCTCCATAGGCGACATCATCCAGAGCCTTTCCATAGGCGACATCATCCAGCGCCTCTCCATAGGCGACATCATCTAGAGCCTTTCCATAGGCGACATCATCCAGCGCCTCTCCATAGGCGACAGCATACAGCGCCTCTCCATAGGCGACATCATCCAGAGCCTCTCCATAGGCGACATCATCCAGAGCCTTTCCATAGGCGACATCATCCAGCGCCTCTCCATAGGCGACATCATCTAGAACCTCTCCATAGGCGACTGCATGCAGAGCCTCTCCATAGGCGACTTCATCCAGAGCCTCTCCATAGGCGACATCATCCAGAGCCTTTCCATAGGCGAAATCATCAGAGCCTTTCCATAGGCAACTGCATCCAGCGCCTCTCCATAGGCGACATCATCCAGAGCCTTTCCATAGGCGACTTCATCCAGAGCCTCTCCATAGGCGACATCATCCAGAGCCTTTCCATAGGCGACTGCATGCAGCGCCTCTCCATGGGCGACATCATCCAGAGCCTCTCCATAGGCGACTTCATCCAGAGCCTCATAGGCGACATCATCCAGAGCCTCTCCATAGGCGACATCATCCAGAGCCTCTCCATAGGCGACATCATCCAGAGCCTTTCCATAGGCGACATCATCCAGAGCCTCTCCATAGGCGACATCATCCAGAGCCTTTCCATAGGCGACTTCATGCAGCACCTCTCCATAGGCGACATCATCCAGAGCCTCTCCATAGGCGACTGCATCCAGCGCCTCTCCATAGGCGACTTCATCCAGAATCTCTCCATAGGCGACATCATCCAGAGCCTTTCCATAGGCAACTGCATGCAGAGCCTCTCCATGGGCGACAGCATACAGCGCCTCTCCATAGGCGACTTCATCCAGAGCCTCTCCATAGGCGACATCATCCAGAGCCTTTCCATAGGCGACATCATCCAGAGCCTCTCCATAGGCGACATCATCCAGAGCCTTTCCATAGGCAACTGCATGCAGCGCCTCTCCATAGGCGACAGCATCCAGCGCCTCTCCATAGGCGACATTCATCCAGAGCCTCTCCATAGGCGACATCATCCAGAGCCTTTCCATAGGCGACATCATCCAGCGCCTCTCCATAGGCGACATCATCTAGAACCTTTCCATAGGCAACTGCATGCAGCGCCTCTCCATAGGCGACATCATCCAGAGCCTTTCCATAGGCGACATCATCCAGAGCCTTTCCATAGGCGACATCATACAGAGCCTTTCCATAGGCAACATCATGCAGCGCCTCTCCATAGGCGACATCATCCAGAGCCTCTCCATAGGCGACATCATCCAGAGCCTCTCCATAGGCGACATCATCCAGAGCCTCTCCATAGGCGACATCATTCAGAGCCTCCCATAGGCGACATCATCCAGAGCCTCTCCATAGGCGACAAGACATCCAGGCAGCCTCTCCATGGGCGACTTCATCGCAGAGCCTCTCCATAGGCGACATCATCCAGAGCCTCTCCATAGGCGACATCATCCAGAGCCTCTCCATAGGCGACATCATCCAGAGCTTTCCATAGGCGAACTGCATGCAGCGCCTCTCCATAGGCGACAGCATACAGAGCCTCTCCATAGGCGACATCATCCAGAGCCTTTCCATAGGCGACATCATGCAGCAGCCTCTCCATAGGCGACATCATCCAGAGCCTCTCCATAGGCGACATCATCCAGAGCCTCTCCATAGGCGACATCATCCAGAAAGCTCTCCATAGGCACCTTTCCACGCATGCGAGCTCAGCTCTCCATAGGCGACAGCATCCAGAGCCTTTCCATAGGCGACATCATCCAGAGCCTCTCCATAGGCGACATCATCCAGAGCCTCTTCCATAGGCAACTGCATGCAGTGCCTCTCCATAGGCGACAGCATCCAGAGCCTTTCCATAGGCGACATCATGCAGAGCCTCTCCATAGGCGACATCATCCAGAGCCTCTCCATAGGCGACATCATCAGAGCCTCTCCATGGGCGACATCATCCAGAAGCCTCTCCATAGGCGACATCATCCAGAGCCTCTCCATAGGCGACAGCATACAGCGCCTCTCCATAGGCGACAGCATACAGACCTCTCCATAGGCGACATCATCATCCAGCGCCTCTCCATAGGCGACATCATCCAGAGCCTCTCCATAGGCGACATCATCCAGAGCCTTTCCATAGGCAACTGCATGCAAGCGCTCTCCATAGGCGACATCATACAGAGCCTCTCCATAGGCGACTGCATGCTCATGCAGCGCCTCTGCGATCACAGGCGACGCGACCCAGCCTCTTCCATAGGCGACATCATCCAGAACCTCTTCATAGGCGACATCATCGAGCCTCTCCATAGGCGACATCATCCAGAAGCCTCTCCATAGGCGACTCATCAGCATCAGCGCCTCTCTCCATAGGCGACATCATCCAGCCTTTCCATAGGCGACATCATCCAGAGCCTCTCCATAGGCGACATCATCCAGAGCCTTTCCATAGGCGACATCATGCAGCCTCTCCATAGGCGACATCATCCAGAACCCTCTCCATAGGCGACATCATCCAGAGCCTCTCCATAGGCGACATCATCCAGAGCCTCTCCATAGGCGACTTCATCCAGAGACAGCATACAGCATCAGCCTTTCCGCATAAGTGACATCATCCAGAGCCTCTCCATGGGCGACATCATGCAGAGCCTCTCCATAGGCGACATCATCCAGAGCCTCTTCATAGGCGACATCATCCAGAGCCTCTCCATAGGCGACATCATCCAGAGCCTCTCCATAGGCGACATCATCATCAGAGCCTCTCCATAGGCGACATCATGCAGCCTCTCCATAGGCGACATCATCCAGAGCCTCTCCATAGGCGACTGTCCAGAATCATTGACAGCGCCTCTCCATAGGCGACATCATCCAGAGCCTCTCCATAGGCGACATCATCCAGAAACCTTTCCATAGGCAACATCATCCCGAGCCTCTCCATAGGCAACATCATGCAGAGCCTCTCCATAAGGCGACATCATCCAGAGCCTCTCCATAGGCGACATCATCCAGAGCCTCTCCATAGGCAACATCATCCAGAGCCTTCTCCATGGGCGACATCATCCAGAGCTTTCTCCATAGGCGACATCATCCAGCGCCCTTTCCATAGGCGACTTCATCCAGAGCCTCTCCATAGGCGACATCATCCAGAGCACTCTCCATAGGCGACATCATCCAGAGCTCTTTCCATAGGCAACATCATCAGAGCCTTCTCCATAGGCGACATCATCCAGAAACCTCCATAGGCGACATCATCCAGAGCCTTTCCATAGGCAACTGCATGCAGCGCCTCTCCATAGGCAACTGCATGCAGCGCCTCTCCATAGGCGATAGCATCCAGAGCCTTTCCATAGGCGACATCATCCAGAGCCTCTCCATAGGCGACATCATCCAGAGCCTCTCCATAGGCGACATCATCCAGAGCCTTTCCATAGGCGACATCATCCAGAGCCTCTCCATAGGCGACATCATACAGCGCCTCTCCATAGGCGACATCATCCAGAGCCTCTCCATAGGCGACAGCATCCAGAGCCTTTCCATAGGCAACTGCATGCAGCGCCTCTCCATAGGCGACTTCATCCAGAGCCTCTCCATAGGCGACATCATCCAGAGCCTCTCCATAGGCGACATCATCCAGAGCCTCTCCATAGGCGACATCATCCAGAGCCTCTCCATAGGCGACATCATCCAGAGCCTCTCCATAGGCGACTTCATCCAGGCGCCGCCTTTCCATAGGCGACATCATCCAGAGCCTCTCCATAGGCGACATCATCCAGAGCCTCTCCATAGGCGACATCATCCAGAGCCTCTCCATAGGCGACATCATCCAGAGCCTCCATAGGCGACATCATCCAGAGCCTTTCCATAGGCGACATCATCCAGAGCCTCTCCATAGGCGACATCATCCAGAGCCTCTCCATAGGCGACATCATCCAGAGCCTCTCCATAGGCGACATCATCCAGAGCCTTTCCATAGGCGACATCATCCAGCCTCTCCATAGGCGACATCATCCAGAAACCTTTCCATAGGCGACATCATCCAGAGCCTCTCCATAGGCGACATCATCCAGAGCTCTCCATAGGCGACATCATCCAGAGCCTCTCCATAGGCGACATCATCCAGAGCCTCTCCATAGGCGACATCATCCAGAGCCTTTCCATAGGCGACATCATCCAGGAGCCTCTCCATAGGCGACATCATCCAGAGCCTCTCCATAGGCGACATCCATCCAGAAGCCTTTCCATAGGCGACATCATCCAGAGCCTTTTCCATAGGCGACAACATCCCGAGCCTCTCCATAGGCACGACATGCAGCGCCTCTCCATAGGCAACATCATACTCCGCGCCTCTCCATAGGCGACATCATCCAGAGCCTATTCATAGGCGACATCATCCAGGGAGCCTCTCCATAGGCGACTTCATCCAGAGCCTCTCCATGGGCGACAGCATCAGCGCCTCTCCATAGGCGACTGCATCCAGCGCCTCTCCGGTAGGCGACATCATCCAGAGCCTCTCCATAGGCGACATCATCCAGAGCCTTTCCATAGGCGACATCATCCAGAGCCTCTCCATAGGCGACATCATCCAGCGCCTCTCCATAGGCGACATCATCAGAGCCTCCCATAGGCGACATCATCCAGAGCCTCTCCATAGGCGACATCATCCAGAGCCTTTCCATAGGCGACATCATCCAGCGCCTCTCCATAGGCGACATCATCCAGAACCTCTCCATAGGCGACTGCATCCAGAGCCTTTCCATAGGCGACATCATCCAGAGCCTCTCCATAGGCGACATCATCCAGAGCCTCTCCATAGGCGACATCATACAGAGCCTCTCCATAGGCAACTGCATCCAGAGCCTCTCCATAGGCGACATCATCCAGAGCCTCTCCATAGGCGACATCATCCAGAGCCTTTCCATAGGCGACATCATCCAGAGCCTCTCCATAGGCAACATCATCCAGAGCCTCTCCATAGGCGACATCATCCAGAGCCTCTCCATATCCAGAGACATCATCCATAGGCATCTGTCAGAGCCCTCTCCATAGGCGACATCATCCAGAGCCTCTCCATAGGCGACATCATCCAGAGCCTCTCCATAGGCGACATCATCCAGAGCCTACTCCATAGGCGACATCATCCAGAGCCTCTCCATAGGCAACATCATCCAGAGCCTCTCCATAGGCGACTTCATCCAGAGCCTCTCCATAGGCGACATCATCCAGAGCCTCTCCATAGGCGACTGCATCCAGCGCCTCTCCATAGGCGACATCATCCAGAGCCTTTCCATAGGCGACATCATCCAGTGCCTCTCCATAGGCGACAGCATGCAGAGCCTCTCCATAGGCGACATCATCCAGAGCCTCTCCATAGGCGACATCATCCAGAGCCTCTCCATAGGCGACATCATCCAGAGCCTCTCCATAGGCGACATCATCCAGAGCCTCTCCATAGGCGACAGCATCCAGAGCCTTTCCATAGGCGACATCATCCAGAGCCTCTCCATAGGCGACTTCATCCAGAGCCTCTCCATAGGCGACATCTATCCAGAGCCTCTCCATAGGCGACATCATCCAGAGCCTCTCCATAGGCGACATCATCCAGAACCTTTCCATAGGCGACTTCATCCAGAGCCTCTCCATAGGCGACATCATCCAGAGCCTCTCCATAGGCGACATCATCCAGAGCCTTTCCATAGGCGATATCATCCAGAGCCTCTCCATAGGCGACATCATCCAGGATCTCTCCATAGGCGACATCATCCAGAGCCTCTCCATAGGCGACATCATCCAGAGCCTCTCAAGCCTCTCCTCTCCAGGCAACATCATCCAGAGCCTCTCCATAGGCGACATCATCCAGAGCCTCTCCATAGGCGACATCATCCAGAGTCTCTCCATGGGCGACATCATCCAGAGCCTCTCCATAGGCGACATCATCCAGAGCCTTTCCATAGGCGACATCATCCAGAGCCTCTCCATAGGCGACATCATCCAGAGCCTTTCCATAGGCGACTGCATCCAGCTCCTCCTCCATAGGCGACAGCATCACAGCGCCTCTCCATAGGCGATAGCATGCAGCGCCTCTCCATAGGCGACTTCATCCAGAGCCTCTCCATAGGCGACATCATCCAGAGCCTACTCCATAGGCGACATCATCCAGCGCCTTTCCATAGGCGACATCATCCAGCGCCTCTCCATAGGCGACTGCATCCAGAACCTCTCCATAGGCGACATCATCCAGAGCCTCTCCATAGGCGACATCATCCAGAGCCTCTCCATAGGCGACATCATCCAGAGCCTTTCCATAGGCGACATCATCCAGCGCCTCTCCATGGGCGACTTCATCCAGAGCCTCTCCATAGGCGACATCATCCAGAGCCTCTCCATAGGCGACATCATCATCTAGAGCCTTTCCATAGGCAACTGCATCCAGCCATAGGCCTCTCCATGGGCGACATCATCCAGAGCCTCTCCATAGGCGACATCATACAGCGCCTCTCCATAGGGCGACATCATCCAGCGCCTCTCCATAGGCGACAGCATCCAGCGCCTTTCCATAGGCGACATCATCCAGCGCCTCTAAGATAGGCGAGCATCATCCAGACACTCATGGGCGACAGGAAAAGACATTCACAGAACTGTGTCTTTGATTTACTTATCCAGTCAGGAAGACTGAACGTTGACTTCTGCTGTCAACCATTGCAAGCAGCCTTTCTTTGTGCTCACGAAAAACAATGAAACCTTGAAACAGTGTTGTGATTTTTCTTCATCGGGAGAGTCTCGGACAGACTGTAGTAGATATAGTAGTAAGTGTTAATAGTTGTAACTATATTATATATTTCTCAAATTTTATAAATTATAACATTAGTTATAATAAATAATCGAACTTACTGGTGTTTCTAGATGAATTTTGATGTCAAACGTCGCTCAGTCGCCCACGTCTCCGCGTTAATTGTGTCTTAAGATGTTTCTATGGCAACATCGCGATGACGTAGGCCTACGTTTTCATTCAAAACATTCATCGCATAATAGCATTTATATAGGCGCCCTTCAAGAAACTACTCAGGAGCGCTCCCAGCCCAGCCACGACTAAAGAAAAAAGAGGCGCTCCTTGTAGAACCCTGTCAGATGGCTTACAAGTAAAAAACGGAGCTTAAGTGGTAGGTCATTCCAGATGGAAGGGCCAACAACCGAGAAAGCACGGCGCTGCCTAATAGCCAAGCGAGTCCGTGGAACAAGGAACTCACCCCTCGTCGCAGAGCGAAGCACCCGACGCGCTGGAACATCAGACACTGGGCGGCAAAGATCACGCAAGTAAGATGGAGCGCAGCCAAGAACACAACGAGAAACCAGAGCAGCAATGCGATATGAGATCCGCTGAGACACAGGCAGCCAATGCAACACATCACGCATGTATGCAGAGACAGGAGAGTACTTAGGAAGCCGTCCAATAAGCCGAGCAGCCGAGCGTAGAACTCGATCTAGTCGCCCCCAAAACACAAAGGGGAAGGCCAGCAAGTAGTGAGGAACAGTGGTCAATTCGACTAGTGACAAAGGCATGAACAAGGACCACAACTGCATCAGGAGAGAGAGAGCGAGAGACCACTCGAAGCTGACGAAGCTGATAATAACAACTCCGTGCAATTGAGTTCACATGTTGAGACAAAGTAAGCTCGGAGTCAAGAGAAAGTCCCAGATCACGAACTGTGAGGGAAAAGGTTATGTGAGGAAAGAGCAGGGTAAGTTGAGGAAAGTCGATACCCTGCAGTTGTCTACGGCTACCCAGCCAAATGAGCTGTGTTTTAGAGGGATTTAAGAGTAGCCGATTGGAGGCCATCCAAGAAGAGAGGACATCCATAGTCAGACACATCTGACTCACAGTAGCCACCGCATCGGCTGAATGGGTGTGGATGTAGGCTTGCACATCATCGGCAAATAGTTGGTGTAGAAGCCCCTGAGACGTCAACAAGGAGCAGACATCAGCAGTATAAAGAAGATAAAGCAACGGGCCCAGGACAGAACCCTGGGGCACACCCAAAGGGGCAGGGACCCAAAGAGACCTGGACGAACCAAGGACTACACAATTTGAGCGGTCAGTTAAAAAGATCTAAGCCATTCTAGAGGCTGGTCAACCAAGCCAAAGGAAGTAGAGAGGCGCTGCAAGAGAATGGAGTGGTCCACAGAGTCAAAAGCAGAGCTTACATCAAAGAGAGCAAGGAGAGTAACCTGACCACATTCAACTGCGCTATAGAAGTCTGGCAAAAGCCGAAGCAGGAGTCTCCGTGGAGTGATTCCGACGGAAACCCGACTGCTGCGACGGAATCAATTCATTCACATCTAGATAAGTAATCAGCTGGTTAGCAACAATGCGTTCCAGTATTTTAGATAAAAAGTTACATTCGCAATGGGGCGATAGTTTGCTGGATCACTCTGGTCCAGACCATCGTGCTTCAGAACTGGTAGAAGAACGGAACGTTTCTGTGAGACTGGTAGGCATGCCTCACGGATCGAACAGTTGCACAGAACAGTGAGGAAGGGAAGGAGATCATCATAACAACAAATTATTGTAACAAAACAACCGAATCGCACAATAATTTAATTCATTTCGAGAATTTATATGGCGCCTCTTCAAGAGATCAGCTCAGAGGCGCTCCCAGCCATGGCCAGTGGCGGTGCCAGCATGGGGCTAGGGTGGGCTGAAGCCCCCCCTATCGGCGGCTCAGCCCCCCAAAAAAAGTGGGAAATCACTGCCAATGCCAGAGAGGAGGGGAGAAAGGGAAGGAATTGGGGTTTTAGCCCCCCAACCTGAAATCCTGGCGCCGCTACTGATGTCCCAGCCCAGCCACAGCTAAGAAAAGGTGTGATTTGAGGGACTTACAAAAAGCAGGCGAGTTGAACCTAGGCATCAATCGCGTCTAGTGGGAGGCCATTCCAGATGGAGAGACCCACAACTGAAAAGGCTCGACGCTGTCTAACTAGGGTTGCCAACTTTAGATTATGAAATTTCTGGACAAGGCGCGAGCCCCAACGATTTGTGGCTATTAGGATCTGGTCACTCTGGCGGAGCGTCGTAAGCTCCCCTGGCCTCCAAGAGTACATTATCATCCTAGTATCCCACAAAATATGTTGGATTTAGAAATTACTTAGAAAATGTGAAAATACACAAGGTCCAAGATCTGATGACTGTTCACAATTATGTACACATGGTGACCTGGTTGCTATGCATATGGGCCTATATTTACTGCTGCTTGCATACGGAGAATGGCGATCATTTATGCGTATCCATGGTCGCCAAATGGCTGGCGTCAGGATCAGATGATGATGATGATGAATCACTATTAAAATTTAACGTGCAATTGATACTTTTTATTGTATTAATGTAACCAAAAACGTTATGTGAGCACAGTGAGCATACTCGCACCTCGGCGCCACAACGCAAAACTTTTGTCAGCGTCTGCGACTTTGGCGCCTTAGGTTGTCTGGCACCTGGACTTCATCTAACTAACTCATAATCAGTTCATCACAGAATTGGGTTTCGCCTCAATTCCTTGCTAACCGCAAAACACAAAACTCACCTCTTGCAGGACCTTTTGCGTGCAAAGAAATCTTTCCGCTTTCGTTGTGCTACTTCTGACGGAGTGACGGTAACAGTGGTAGCATTATATAGAGGCGCGATGACTATAACTAATCAAAGGACGTGCTAGCCTAATTCAGATTTTCACACCGATTCCAGCTAAGTCTTCCGCAAATGAGTCATTAATGGAATTTAATGAAGAAAACTGCTGTGACATCCTTGTAGGCCTACACTGTGTAGCCTATAGCCTAGAGACAGCGGGAATCAGAAACACGATACCCGCTGGCAGCGATTATAAAACATTAATTTGAACTCGACGGAGAGGACAGACAGACAGACAGAGAGGGAGGGAGCGACTTGAGTAAACACGTAGGCTAAGTAGTTTTCTATGATGTTAGTGAATATTGAAACGCACTGTGAAGCTGATTTTGGATGGCGGGTCTCCTTTTTTAGGTGGCGGTTCTCATAATTCGGGTGGCGGGTCTCACAATGCAGGTGGCGGGTCTCAAATCCGAGGTGCTGGGTCTGAAATCCGAGGTGCCGGATCTCAGACCTGGCGAGACCCGGCTGAATTTAACCACTGCTGATAACTTTGCAAAAACGGGTGATTCGTATAGTGGCTGGTACTACTTATGGATCTCATACCAACCCTCTATTTTTTAATTTTAAAGTATTAAAATTAGAGCAGCTCAGGCTGTTCCAAATCGGTGAATTTATGTACAAGTACGACCGAGGCCTACTACCGCCAGTATACAAGGGATTCTTTAATCTTGCCTCAGAGGTTCACTCCCACTTAACAAGAAACTCCGTAAATTATAGAAGTGTCTTTGCCCGCTCTAACACTCGTCAGTTCTCAATAAAATCTATTGGTGCCACTACCTGGAATAAAATTCCTCAAGAAATCAGAAAATCTCCCTCACTTACACTGTTTAAGAATAAGCTTCGCACTTATTTAGTTGAAGGTAATTATTAATGCTTTGATATATTAATCTTTTATTTCCATGTGTCTAACTGCACTTCCCACTCATTCCTTTTAGTTGTGATGTTTAGTTTTAATTAGTTAAGGTTAGTTAAGATTTTTATGTTAATCAAGTCAACAACAGTTGTTGCACTAAGTAAAGCATCTTTCGGTCGCCACATATTCTGTTGAAATTATGTAGAGGTGTCCCTACTTAGCGGGATCTTTGATCCCTTCAGGGCCTTCCCTTGTGGCATTCAACAATCCATACTTAAAAGTGCAATCTGATTTGTAATATCATTGTTTATTGTTGTTTGGCTACAAATAAACGATTGATTGATTGATTGATTGAACATCACTCGGTTCTCCTTTACAAAAGCTCTAATACAGAGCTTGTTTCATATAGGAATAACCTCACTCGATTCACCTTTACAAAAGCTCTAACACAGCGTGTTTTATAGGAATAACCTCACTCGGCTCTCCTTTAGAAAAGCTCTAACACGGAGCTTGTTTTATAGGAATAACCTCACTCGGTTCTCCTTTACAAAACCTGTGCCCCGTAACATGGAGGTTATATAGGAATAAACTCACTCGGTTCTCCTTTACAAAACCTGTGCCCCGCAACATGGAGGTTATATAGGAATAAACTCACTCGGTTCTCCTTTACAAAAGCTCTATTCTATTTCTATTCTATTTATGGACTTATAAAGCGCCTCTCGCAGTACAACCTAATCAGAAGCGCTTCCAGTGCGAAGGGCCCCTCGAAAAAGAAAAGTCTTAAGAGAACGAGCAGAAACAGTGGTACCTCAGATAACATTACAGCACGAGTTAAAGCAGGGAGGTCATTCCACAGCAAAGGTCCAACGGAGGCATAGGCACGATGCTGTGCTGTGGCAGTCCGAGACCTCGGAACTAGAAGGTCATGATGGTCAGAAGAGCGGAGAGGACGTCCAGAGGTAGCTGAGATAGGCCGTCTCATAAGATCACAGAGGTAACGTGGAGCTTGACCTAAAAACGTTTTACACGTAAGAAAAAGAATTTTAAACTGAATTCGAGCAGTTTGAGGAAGCCAATGAAGGTCTTGAGTCATGAAAGTCGAAATATGGGAGAAACGAGGTAGGCGGGCAATTAAACGAGCAGCAGAATTAAGTACTGATTGCAGTGGAGCCAGGCGGAGTTTTGGTAGGCCCATAAGTAACGAGTTACAGTAGTCAATGCGAGAACAGACAAAGGCATGAACCATGGAAGAAAAAATCGGCGAGGGGACAGATCGTCGAATGGCACGTATACACGCCGCAAGTGATAAAAACTGGACCGAGAGAGATTAGAGATATGTGCAGAGAAAGAAAGAGTACTGTCAAGAGTAACACCCAGGTTACGGACATTTGTCGAGAAAGTAAATTGAGGGAACTGCTTGGCAAGTAAATCGTAATCAAGTTTAATTAGCTGTTGGCGAGTGCCAAGCCAGATCAATTGAGTCTTGGAAGAGTTGAGTGAAAGACGATTAGAGGACATCCAACAATTGAGATCAGCAGAAAGAGATTCAATAGATTGGGAAAGAGCAAGCTGATGAGAAGAGGGGCCATGAACAAAGGCCTGGACATCATCAGCATAGAGGTGACCAGAGGCTGAGTGTTTAGCAAAGAGAAGAGGAATATCGGCTGTAAACAAGATATAAAGAAGTGGACCCAGCACAGATCCTTGTGGGACTCCAACTTTAACAGGTACCCATGAGGTGCGGGAGTCTCCTAGAATAACCATTTGAGCACGATCAGTCAGATAGGAGCAAAACCAAAGAAGAGGAAGGCCACTAAGACCAAAGGAAATTTCAAGGCGATGTAATAGAATATCATGATCTACCATATCAAATGCTGAAGATGCATCAAAAAGTGCTAAGAGAGTAACGTGGGATTTATCCATAGCAGAATAGATGTCAGAGAGAAGAGAGAGAAGAGCAGTTTCAGTTGAGTGGTGAGCTCTAAAGCCAGATTGTCTGGGCGGTAGAAGGCCTGACTGCTCAAGGTAAGGAAGAAGTTGCAGAGAAACAAGTCGTTCTAAAGTCTTTGAGAGAAAGGAGAGATTTGCAATAGGGCGATAGTTTTGGCATATGCTAGAATCCAGGTTGGGCTTCTTAAGAGTGGGAAACACAATAGCACGCTTCTGGGATGCTGGAAGGTTACCTTCTGAAAGAGACCTATTAAACAAGTAGAGAAGGAAGGGAACAATGTCATCTAGTACATCTACTATAACAAACGGGGGAAGGGGGTCAAGTTCACTATACCACACGGAGTCTTGGCTACTAACAAAACCTAAATGCCAAGATCCTTTAACTTTTACTTTACCGGTTTATATAAAATTCGTTTCTCGCCAGATGGCCCATTTAAGTTTTAATACGCCTTACTCAAACTCATCAAACATAACACCCTTACCATTCCTTTAGGAATCTGGCCACATATATAGGGTACTCTTAAATATAGTAAACCATCCTCCTAAAGTATAGCCAGATACAATTAATATAGCCTAGGCCTATATATATATATATATATATATATGTAATATATATATATATTATTGTATTGTATTGTATTGTATTTAAGTTAAGCATTTATAAAGCGCCTCTCACAGTGCACACCAATCAGAGGCGCTCCCAGTGCGAAAGTCCTCGAGAATAAGACACGTTTTGAGGTAGCGAAAAGATGTAGCAGGACCACCACATAGTATGGTGGTGCGAACAAAGGGGGAAGTTGCATGATTCCATAGCGAAGGACCAATGCAGGCAAAGGCACGGGACTGGGCTATGGCTGTTCACACACGAGGAACAAAAAGGTCAAGACGATCCGAAGAGCCTTGCGTCTTCAAGTTGAACAATAATATTCCTACCTTTAACTTCGATTTCCGCTTCTTTGTGATCGATGGGTATCGACGAGTTTCTGATCGAAATAACAATGTCGTGTGAATTATTGGTCGATTTGTGTCTTCAAAAGGAGAAGTTTTCCGTCGAATTTCGAATTAAATTTTTCTGATAAAAATTGTCGATGATCTTCTGTTCACTGTTACATGTCGTGTCGCCGTGTCGGTCTTTCGATTTTCGATGTCATTTGTGTCACTTTCGCCGAATTTCATCTTTCTATTTCTCCTGATTGTCGAATTTCGATAATTTTTCCTCGAAATGTTTGTCATTAGGTCTACGTCTGGCTTCCTCCACGTCTATATTTTGAAGCTCGATCGACTCGTTGCAATGGCGCGAAACAATCAGTCCAAAGATGACGTCATCAGAACAACAATCGTGAGATGACGACTTTATAAAATTTACGTCATCAGTATTTACGTTGGTTCTCAAAGTAAGTAAGTACGTAAGTAAGTAAGTTCGTGGCACACGTTGTCTTATTTCTTCCATTGTCAAACAGATTTGTTGATGTAGCCTATACAACCTACATGAATTGTCTGAAAGGCCTAAACTAGTAGGCCTAATTCAAATGCCGACCTTCAGTGTTCGAAGAAAGCCGGCTTGAAACGCAAATTATGATTCACTGTAGCCTGCCTTTGAGTGAAATTGTGAAGCTGCATTACGGCCATTACCCATCACTGTTCAGGCTTTTCATTCAAAACTATACAGACCCTATAGTCCCAACTAAGCTTTTAAACAAAATCTTACTCAGATCCATCTATTCCGGCGGCCGCCATCCAATTGCTGTCATTACTAAACACAGCTCACGGTATCAACTCATCGGTCTCCATCTCGCTCTGGTCTTCTCTTCTGGTCACTCTGGTAAGCGAATTTTGCCCTTCACTTGGTAGACCCTATCATTGTACAGTGTTTAAATTCAGCCGGATCTGGGATCCGGCACCTCGAATTTGAGATTCGACACCTGAACTATATATGCCTATATGAGATATGTCACCTAAAAGAGGAGAACCGTGACCTAAAATGTATTTCTTGACACCTACTCAATAGGCTTGACTCTTTCTCCATAGGTTTGACTACTATTCTTTCGGTTTGACTTCTGCTCTGTCGGTTTGGTTCATACTCTATCGGTTTGGCTCCTACACTATCGCTTTAGCCTCCTACACTATCGGTTTTACTCATACTCTGTCGGCTTATCTCTTACTCTGTCGGTTTGTCTCCTACTCTATCGGTTTGGCTGCTACTCCTTCCTTTTCTCCCATATTTTTTTATCGGATTGGCTCCTTAACTATCGGTTTGTCTTCTACTCAATCGGTTTGGCTCCAACACTATCGGTCTGTCTCCTACTGTATCCGTTTGATTCGTACTCTATCGGCCTATATCTCGTATCCTATTGGTTTCGTTCCTATACTCCATCGGTTTGGCTCGTATACACTAACACTTTGTCTCCTACTTTATAGGTTTTCCTCCTACTCTATCAGATTGCCTCCAACTCTATCGGTTAGACTCCTAAACCATCGGTTTGACTCCTACTCTATCGGTTTATGTCTTACTCTATCGGGTTGTCTCCTACTCTATCATTTAATCTCGTGCTCTATCGAATGCTCTCCCACTCTGTCGGTGCGACTCAAAAGGTTTGACTTCCACTCTATCGGTTTATCTCCTTCTCTATACGTTTGGCTGCTACTCATTCGTTTTGGCTACTACTCTATCGGTTTGACTGCAACTTTATCGATTTGACCCCTAACTCGATCTATCAGTTTGGCTCTAACTCTACTCTCTACTCTGGCATGATTCCAACTTTTTCGGTCTTGCTCTAACTCTATCGGTTTTTGTACGGTTTTACTCTAGCTCTATCGGTTTTGCTCCAACTCTTTCGGTATGGCTCTATAGTACTATCGGTTTGAGACTCTCTCTCTCTCTCTCTCTCTCTCTCTCTCTCTCTCTCTCTCTCTCTCTCTCTCTCTCTCTCTCTCTCTCTCTCTCTCTCTCTCTCTCTCTCTCTCTCTCTCTCTCTCTCTCTCTCTCTCTCTCTCTCTCTCTCTCTCTCTCTCTCTGAGAGTCTCTGTAACTCTAACAATTTGGTTCTCTCGGTTTGGTCCTTACTCTATCGGTTTAGCTCTAAGTCTATTGGTTTTACTCCAACTTTATCGGGTTTACTTTAACTCTATCACTTTGGCTATAGCTTTATCGGTTTGGCCGTAACTCTATCGGTTTGGCTGTAACTCTATCAGTTTGGCTCTAACTTACTGTTAAGCTCACTAGTCTTGGAAGCCGACGAGTGAACATCACTAATCCCTACGCAATCACCGCGGTAGTCTACATGCATGGTTAAGCTGATTCCAGTCTCCGCAGCAGATGAGTCGATCAACATCACTTCTATCTATAAGTCACAGTACACGTCATATTACAAAGCGGTCGCTTAGACCTATTTCCAGACATACCATCTGACATCAAAGAAAGCAACTCCGCCACGGTACGTGCATGGCCTTGTTCAAACCAGCTAGTGTGATTCTCGTTAACGATAACGATAACGAAAATGTTCGTTAACGAAAATAAAACGATTTCGTTAACGATAACGATAACTATAACTATATCTAAAAAATATCATTAACTATAACTATAACTATAACGAAAAACGAAAATTCATCTTCATTTTCGTTAATAAAAAAAAAAAAATAGGAAGAGCACTATGGATGATTCGACATAGCCTAAATGAGAACGAAACAATGCGATATTTTTATTATGCAATTTGTCAGTTACTTTGGAAACTCGTGTATTCATGAAGCTGAATGCACTCATGCTTCAAAGGCTTTCAAAGCTCTGAGAAAATTGTGAAACAGCGTGTTAATACGCACAATTTTAGTCATAGGGCCTATCCTTACTTATTGTAACTAGTGGTAACTAAAATTAACTAAAATAAAAATCCATTAACTATAACTATAACTAGAAAAATAATACTAACTATAACTATAACTGAAATAAAAAAACACTAACTATAACTGTAACTATAGGCTAACTAAAATAAAATCTGAAAGGAGAATCACACTGGTTCAAACCTACTCACGTTACATTACTTTTCCATCAATGCCACGTACCCTCGTGCCGGTCCCAAGCCTCGTAAACGGGAGGGAACCGCTGGGTCCAAATTTTACCTTGTCCTGTGTTGCGGATGATATTGGTCTGTCCTGCACACTTTTCGTTTTTGTCCGGCGACAGTAGAGGCGACTTGTCGAGAGACCTTAGAAACTGTTGTAACACTGCTGATATTGTACATGGTCCTCTGTGAACTGTCTGATTATATCTTACTTACCATAATTACATGCGAACTTGAAACGACACGTGGTAAGCCTACATCTCGAACTTCGGAGATCATCTTGAACAGTGCAAAATGCCTTTGGCATGTAACATGTCTCCGACTCGACATGCTCACTTTCGTATCTATCAAATTGAGTCCGAAGTCCGAACTCCATGGACTTGACTCTAAACTCTATCGACTTCGAATCTTCGATACAGTACTGTTAGAAATCAAGTCGACGACTTAATTGATTCCTAACTGTATCGACCTCACTCCTAACTCTATCGACTTGACTCCTAACTCTGTCGACTTGACTCCAAACTGTCGGCCTGACTCTGTCGACTTGAATCCTAACTGTATCGACTTGACTCTTAACTGTATCGACTTGATTCCTTATACTCTATCGACTTAAGTCCTTACTCTATCGACTTAAGTCCTTACTCTATCGAGTTTAATTACTTCAAACTCTAGAACTATAGATGAACTAAAACAGTTCAAAAACTTTCTGAGCTCACCACACACTAACATTCTGTTCTGTCTATAACCCCTCTAGCTTTTCTCTCCAAATTAAAGGTCCACGTCTCTCAAGAATTCTTACCCTGATCCTTCCACTCCTCCATCTCCAATCTCAAATGGCGAGGCGCCCATTCAAACGGCCAAGGTGGTGAAAGATCCTAGTAATCTCGAGATTTCTACAGCGCCCCAAAAAGCGAAGTCGCGGGAACCAGCTTATTCACAGACACTTATAATAGGTTGTTTCCTAGTCAAAACAAAAAAATTATTCTATTCGTTCTAGCATTTGTAGCCAGTGGAGTGATTTGAGGACAGAACTTCACAGAAGTGATGTGGTTGGGGTTTTTGGGGGGAGGGGGTTAGTGACAGCACGGGCGAGGGCATTCCGATTAGCTTGGAGGCGGTTTATTTGGGTGATGTCTATGCTCAGGAAAAAGTGAATTGCCTAGTCTAATTTCGCGTGAATTATTGATGTGTCGATTGTAGGCCAAGTGCGGTTTTGGATCTCACCCAATCAATTCATTGAAAAATCAGCAGGGTCGAGGACATACGGTCGCTGTATAAAGTGTATAGGCTATTTTACATCTATTTCGTTATGTAAGCAAGAGTGATATTTTCTGTCCGACAGAGGGCCGCCATCGAAATCGTTTCACAACATGAAATAAGTCGTTGCTAGTCTCGTTAATTACTGGTCCTTGTTATTATGGTCCCCGCGCAAACTAAAAACAACGTGGTTTATAATCTCTATAAATATAATAATCTATGTTTATGATCAAACTAACCACCGTGTTATTTTGTTTATTTTTTTATTAAGAATTGTTAAGAGCAGTATTTGAAAGTAAAATGAAGCAAGATTCTAATAGCTTAACTCCGTTAACGCTTTAAAAACATTTTTACGGTTAGCAGAAACATTTAATCAGAAAACGTCGGAATTAGATGTTGATACATACCTGTTTACGAGGTAATTCGGAACATGGACGCCAAAAATACGATGGCTCCTGTGAAAATTTTAAAAATTCTCGGACATTTATATGAACGAGTCGAGACACTTGAAAACTTCATTAAAAGATTCCCTGGATCAGATCAACTGGCAGTAATACTTCCAACTGACAAGAGCAAATACGTTGATACTCTGCAATCTACCCTCGTCGCTACACCTAAAGACAGCCGACCATTCCCGCAAACCGTCGTGTTTCAACAGTTCTCTAATCAAACCGAATTGATATTTCGTGTGGTCGAAAAAATTCGAAAGCGCGAAGGTCATGGAACGAACTTGCTGACTATCGGATTTAATTTGATAGCTGAACACCGAAAAGAATTGATATCGTCTTCACGCCGTATTCAGAAAAGATTTCCGAATCCGAATACGAGTCGTCTTCAGTCCTGGCCTTGGAAGACACTTCTAGAGAGGATTGGAGATACTGCTATGGAGTATTTGTTGGAAACTAAAGCAATTTTCATGCCTGCAAGTGGGACTTGTTATATACAAATCAGTGGCTTGCCACTGTATGAGCTTTGGCCTTTCAAAAAGTCATGGGCAACAGCCTTCAGAATCAAACCAAACCTGAAATGCGTACAAACCAGACTGTTGAATAGTTCTAAGCAGCAGAAGCGACGAAGGACTGATAGAGCAGGCAAGAAATGCATACCATATGCCAAAGAGAGGGGCTTTCATAGTAAGGTTGAAGGCAGAAAATCAGGATTTTTTGACCTCAAAGGTGATGATGTTTTTAAGAGTAAATTTAAAAATAAAAGAACAAAGATTAGCCCACTAGAAAGTAAGCTCTTGCAGTCAGGTCAGGCCAGCAGAGATGAAATATCCAAAGGATATAATGCAACTGTTATTCATAATGTAGCTAAACAAGACTTAGACAGTCAAGAAAATGAATCTCGAACGTTTAAAAGACGAAGGACATTTGAAGATGAAGAAAATCTGCCTAAAAGAAGAAAATATTCTGAAAGTGAAATACAAAGCAGCACAGGTTCACTTGAAGGTCAAACAACTGCTGCTATGTATCCAACTTGTGGCACTGCATCATCGGAAAGCTTTGTTTCTGCCTGCGAATTCATTGAGGATTCAGAATTTCTAAATGTCATGCACAATACAGATGATGATATTGGCAGAACTGTTTCAAAGTCTTCTAGTGGATTAGATGACTCACTAGTCTTTGTAAGCTGCAGGTCACCCGGACAAAGTCAGGAATCTGAAACCTGTGCATTCATACATAATGCTTCAGAAACTGTAGCCACCCATACATTCCAGAGCACAGACAGTGACATGCATGTTGAATCTGTGTCTTCTGGTTTCTTAACTGGTGCCATCCAGTCACTTGACTCATGTCACACATACGAAGTGAGATCACCTAGAACTATACTTGATGTTGCTATTCCAGCTCTGTATGCCTCGCAAGATTCTGGAATCCTGTTGAACAAGAGTGTAGAAAAAGTACTTACAAATGCAATCACTATGCCTGTGGTTTTGGCTGATGTGTCCTTACATACTGATCAAGTGTCAGAAGAGCCTGTAGTGCATAAGACTATTGTTTTGAATACCTGCACTGGTTTAAGTGGCATAACATCTGAAACTTTGACTTCAGGGAGTAGTACCAAAAAGAAAAAACGCAGACATAGAAAGAATAAAATTGTGGAAAATTGTGCTCTAAACTCATGTGCCTTTAGCAAGAAACTGTGTTTTGATTGGACTAAAATGTTATACTCCAAAGTCATGACAGAGAAATTTCCACCTAACTTTGTTATGAAGGGTGTAAGTGCTGATGTAACTGGAGCAAACAGATTACTGGAAGAAATCCTTGGTACAGACGTTCTTTTACCCGATAAAAGCACTACGTTTCACTGTGTTTCAGAAACCAAGCAAAAGCTTGTCACCGTTTTATTTTCTTTGCTCAGAAATCATAGCAAATGTAGATATATGTACTTGCTAAGATACAACTGTGATGCAGAATTCATGCCACAAGAAGAAAATCAGGAAAAACCTGTCAATAAGATATGTTTTAAAGAGTTGCATGGAGAAGACCATGGTCGTATGCCAAATCTTTCAGCTCCAATGTATGTCCGTGGGTCATCTAGAAAATGTGAGGAACCCAAAGCCATGCCTAGTGTTTCTTTAGAGAAACCAACTGATTCCATTGGTCAACTATTAAGCCAGCATGTTTCATATCGTAAAGTTTTCCTGTTTGTGAGGGCTTGCATTGTCCGAGTGGTGCCTCTTGAGATATTTGGCTCAAACCACAATAAAAACGTTTTCCTAAAGAATGTCCAGAAAATTGTGGGACTGGGTCGATTTGAACGCTTTTGCCTTGGACAGTTGATGCAGAACATGAACGTAAAGTGTTCCTGGTTGCAAGACATAACATCTAATATGAGCAGGTTGCACTTTCTGGCAAAAGTTCTATTCTGGGTAGTTGATTTTTATGTGCTACCTCTCCTCAAATCTTACTTCTATATCACTGACAGAACTACTCATCGTAATCGATTGTTTTACTACAGGAAATTTGTCTGGAACCAGATGCATAAGAAAGGACTTGCAGATTATCTGAATCGTGGGATACTAATGCCAATTGATGAAGCACAATCCAGACAAATGATATTATCTGGACAAAGCCTTGGCATTGCATGGCTTCGCTTTCTTCCAAAAGAACTGTCATTGCGCCCTATTGTTAATTTGGGCAAAAAACAGGTGATGGCAAGCAGAAAAGAGTCGACTATCAATTGGCAGCTACAAGATCTTTTGCAGGTTCTTACTTGTGTAAAACACAGCAACCCCAGTCTTCTCGGATCTTCCAAGTTTTCTCTGAATGACATTCATGAGTCCTGGAAAAAATTTGTATTGGCTAGAAGACAAAGAGGTGATAAAAGACCACTTTATTTTGTAAAGGTAGACATAAAGAATTGTTATGATTCAATAATTCAGGACCGTCTTTATGCAACTGTACAACAAATGCTTCAGGTCTCAAAGGACTATATCATTCGCAGGTATGTTTGTGTAGTAGCATCAGGTTGCAAACTGAAAAGAACCTATCATCGGGAAGCAAACAGTCTTGCAAACTATTGCCCAAGCTTCGAACAGTTCGTTGCAAGAGTTGTAAAAGAGAAGGACTTAAGGAATACCATTTTTGTTGACCAGTTGTTGCATAATCAAGAAGAGACTGCATCACTATTGAAGAAACTTCACAGCCACCTGTTTGGGAACATAGTCAATGTTGCAGGAATGCTCTATCTTCAGACGAGTGGCATAGGTCAAGGTTCAGTGATCTCTACAATTCTCTGTAACATTTATTATGCAGAAATGGAATCGGAGTACCTCACAACTGACAAAGATGACTTGTTGATGAGGCAAATGGATGACTTTCTGTTTGTCACGCCCCAAATGGACAGTGCCACAGCATTTCTGGAAGTCATGACAAATGGGATTGCTGCTTATAATTGTTACATTAATTGTGAAAAGACCATGATCAACTTTGACTATTTTGATGTTAGTGTTAATCGCTTGGCAGAGGGAGCTTTATTTCCGTGGTGTGGATTGCTGATTGACCCCATTTCCCTAGACGTTAGGGCTGATTATTCGAGATATGCTGGTCTCTGCATAAGGGATACCGTATCAATAGACAATTCAGAGCGAGCAGGTCATACGATGCGTGACAAACTTGTGTATTCTATGCGTTCTAAATGTCACAGAATTTACCTCGATGTCGAGACCAACCACGTGGAAGTTGTCATAGAGAACATTTTCAAGTTGTTCCTTCTTGCTGCATTTAAATTTCACTGCTTTGCTCGTGAGCTTCCGGTTTGTAACAGTGCACTTAGAAACCCTGCTTTCTTTGTGGATATGATTTATGAGCTTGCCAGTTTCCTGCTGGGCATGATGGGAAAGACTTCCATCAGTCATCCAATGATATCGAATGCTGCTGTTCATTGGATCTGCATTGAAGCTTTCACTAGAAAGCTGAAGCTTCACCAGAGTGCATATCAGGGCATACTGAAAATACTGAAATCGAGAAGCATGATGCTTGAAGAAACAATTGAGGCAGATACACTGGGTCATATTCGACAAGTGGTGGGTACCACAATGCCCACAGAATTCATTCAGATTGTGTACTAATTTATGCTTAAAATTTATGCATCTGAAAATTAATGTTTTGTATACTTTCACACATCCTCTGTTAATAGTTGCAATTGAAATTTAAAATCTGAAATGTTCTGTTAACCTATTGCATGTAAATGTATATCGTCTTGTGCAGGAAAAATCCTGTTAGCATAGTTTGAAAAGACTTTAAAATTCCAGCAAAAAAGTTCAGCTTGAATGATCAATGAAGTTTCAGTAATCAATTCTAGTCAGTTTTATATATTGCTTATCTGAAATGTTCTGTTAACCTATTGCATGTAAATGTATATCGTCTTGTGCAGGAAAAATCCTGTTAGCATAGTTTGAAAAGACTTTAAAATTCCAGCATAATAGTTCAGCTTGAATGATCAATGAAGTTTCAGTAATCAATTCTAGTCAGTTTTATATATTGCTTGTCTTCTGCTGCAATTTAAATATCTCATTTAACACTTTAGCAATGAGCTGTTTTCATTTCCCAGTCACTTTTAGTGCATTCTCGTCATTAAAGTGTTAACACTTTAACGATGAGAGTGTACTAAAAGTGACTGGGAAACCAATGCAGCTCAATGTTCAAGTGCTAAAGAGTTCTCATGTTACATGTGTGCAAGATTTCAATACGTTCTTTCACAGAATGCAGAATTGCGTGTGGTTCATCTCACTGTTCTAATAAACATTTTGACTACTGTTACAACGTAGGAGCGAACTCTTAACATATTGCTCATGTTTGTGAGTGACAGCCATAGCCCTATTCTATTCTACACTAATCTGTTTATGGACTTACAAAGCACCTCTCACAGTAAAACCTAATCAGAGGCGCTGCCAGTGTGAAGAACCCCTCGAAAATAAAAGTATTAAGAGAAGAGCAGAAATAGTAGTGCTCCTAGATAAGATCTCTGCAGGAGTTATAGCAGGAAGGTCATTCCACAGCAAAGGATCAACAGAGGCAGGCATGATGCTGTGCTGTGGCAGTCCGAAAATGAGGTACTAGGTCATTACAATCTAAAGAGCGGAGAGGACGTCCAGAGGTAGCTAAGATCACAGGTAGCTTGGAGTTTGACCCAAAAACGTATATGCCTGTTTCGTTGTAAGCTTGTGTATGATTTGTGAGGTGAAAAGACCCATTGTCCTGGGTTAGTTGAACAGCCATAGCACCTCTGGCCTCCTGTTCCAACACCTGTGTGTTTGCATATACAGTCCTTTGGGTGATACATTAAAGACGTATGCAGGCAGTAGGTAACATCCAAATGTCTTATGGCCAATTCACATCTTCTACAAGCAATTAGAATCCATTTTCTCGATGGGGCAGTTTCAAAGTACCACAACCCACAGTTAGCCCCAAATCAACAGGGTAGGCTAATTCAGACCTTAGGGCTCCACTGGAGTGCAAGGCCAAATGTGTAAAATGGACATGGGGAAGGGAGGGCCAAAAGTAGGTCATTTTCTTTGACAGTCTGACAATTTTCTGCTATAGGCGAGGACAATGCCGCACCTACTCGCCACTGATATCATTTTGAGAGAAGTGACGATCGTGTGTTTTGTCGCCCCTTTAAAAGTGCTGCTCTAGGCAGCCGCCTATACCTAAAGCCAGCACTGCATTTTCTGGTAGACATTATGGATGACCCTTATACTCTGATTATATATCTGTCTAAATGAAAAGGGGGGTTGTTCTCCCATTCCAGGTGAGGTGGGGTAGACACTACTAGTAAAGTGGGGTAATATACTACCCATTTGCTGATGCTCATATTCTGCAGGAATGGAAAACTTCTGACTAATATGCCAAACCAACAGGCAGACATAGGTATGAAGTGTTAACAACTGTAACTTAGCCTAAGTATATCATGGACTGACCAGTCACTAGCTCACTCACCAAGTGGTCAAGCACCAGTATAGTTGATGCACTCATTTCACACCCAAGTTCACAAAGGATTAGCAGGACAGAAATCTTGAAATATCTTACTTTCCCATAGATTTAGACCCCATACTTTCAGCCACAACCTATGCAACCACACACCAATATGACTGTTTTATCAAAGCTGCTTATATCAAAGTCTCACTTATTTGAAGGTACTCTATGGTCCTATCAACTAACAGATATAAATATTGAGTTACAGGGCCATTCCAAAATGCAATACTGATGACCTAGTTGTAGGTTATTGATGAATAATTATCAAATGCTTTGTTTGCCAATACGGCTCCAGATACGAGACAAAGACTTATGCAAACGTATGACTGGTCAGTCAACCGAGGTGAAGTGGTCTGATTTCACCTTGTTTTATTGACCTAAATCCTAGAACTTCTGAAAGGTGGGGCGACAAACACGAGGGTTTTGGCGACACCGTCACCAATTGCACTAATAGTTATCAAAGGCCGTGTACAAAATTGAAAATGGACTACACCAGTTGGCTACACGCCTGGAGCACCCCTGTGCGTCAGGGTGCTGGCTTGATACCAATAGCCACTTCAGAGATTTTAATATCGGGCCATTCAAATGGGCGACCAGAGTTGAGGTCATACGTTTGTTATACAAACTCCCTTGAACTTCGATATAATGAAGTTATGCTGTAATCTGAGAACTTAGATTCAGAACTCATTGTAATCTCTTTAGCTAAAGCACTTTCTGCTAACATAGATAGACTGCAGAAGAAAATGCACCACAAGACATTTCTTTGCACCTCAATTCACATGTAACATGTTTGAAATAAAACAAGACTTCCACTGTAAAGATCTCCCCAACCTTGTTTAAGAAACACTGAGGGTGAACCGATCAGAACTTGTAAACAGTAGCCAGGTCTGGCTTAACAAGTCAGCATAAACTCAGGCTGCAGCTTTTTTGAGGAAGAGTCACCATGTATGACCAAGCTGATTAATTTTAATTTAAATGTTGGCCAACTCAATTTTACACTTGCTACAATTGTTCAAAGCAGCAGCAACTCTACTGTTTACAAGTTCTGATAGGTTCACCATGGGTGATGTATTCTTTATCAGTCATCAGTCATCAGTCCAGTACATTGCACAATTAGTCCATTACATAAATTTGAAACACAAATGAAGAGCAGGATTGCTTTCACAATGATTCACGACCAAACTCATATCAGTACACATCTTGTCAAGATCATGTAACCGACAAACAGTAGAATACAAAATACGGTAAGTTAGCCATATTTATATGAATAAAACCCATGAGCACAGTCTGCCACAACAAAGCCAGCCATCACACAGCATACATGACTGCAGTACAGAACTGCAGCAAAACATCTCATACTATCAGTTTCATAGGGAATGCAATTCTCACATTTCATGAATGCAATTGGAAAATTAATGGACAAACCGATAATGTTCTGAAGGCAAAGCTACCTTATACGTGTAAGATTATAACTGAACCAAACCAACACATTTATTGGGGTTTTAGTGTGTTTGAATTCCATTTCTAGGCAGTTTAATTAAATGTTCCACATCTGATAACCCATCCGGTAAGTGATCTGACAGTTAAGTTGCTGGCTAGACTCAGAAGTCCCTGTAGCTTTTCTTATCATTCAAAGTGTTCTGTCTCCTTTATTTACAGTTTCTCAGTATCAGGGACTCTGTACTCAAAACTCCCTGTGATGGTATTTCTCAGGATCAACGTAGCTTGTCACAACAACACGGTTAGCAAATTTCCGACCAGACAGATTCTGCTGTGCCCTCTGACAATCAGCAATTGCTGCAAATTCAACAAATATCTGGAAAAAACAAAAACATTGTACAAATATAAATAAATATACCATTCATTACAACATGATAACGTCAGTTTATCTTCAAGCCTCACAGATGAAATTCGATCAACAGTTGAGTTGGTGATATAAAGAAGTCCCTTACAGGCCTACGACTGCTCTGCAAAGTTATTCCAGAAAGATTCTTGATAGGTAGTCACAAACTGCTTGGCACAACATGGACTTATTTACGTACTCGCGGTTTACGTCCCATTCTGTTTAATGCACGGTGGTCTTATCCCCCAAACACACTGCACTGATTAACTTGCCACACAAGAACTGTGAAAGTCGACCTTTTCATCATTATCCCTTTTTACCTGTAGCCTGGTTTACATGCTGTTAATGAGTCCACACTCTACCTCTCCACAATGGACAATCCGTGTCAATTCAAAGACCACTGATTGCTGTTCCATTGTCAACCATGATTTCCTAGTTGCAAATGTCAATTAACTTTAGATTCTGACATTCCCATACAACATCTGATGCCGATTTGCAGAAAAGTTAATGGATACTCAAACTATAAATATGTCCACCACTGTACTGACACGTCCTCTGGGTGGTTGGAATGCAAAGCACAAGATAGTAATAGTGAATCACTGCATATATGTAAACTCCAGAACACACAAAAAACTGCAAACTCATTTTCAATCCTATTATTCAAAGCTGTCAGTAGCAGATATGAATCCAAGGATGTTCTGAATGGTGACATTTCTACACATGCTTACCTTTCCAACTCCAGGAATTTCAACTCCTTTGATGGGTCTGGGTATGTCCATGCTTTTAACAACTCCATATTTGCTACACTCTTCTCGAACATCATCAAGAATTTCTGAAAATCAACAGCAGCCACGAATAAAATATGCAAGTAATAAACAATATAAAGCATTAAATCCATTGTCTGACAGTTCATTATCACAAAACTAAAATATGTAATACTTATGTATACACAGTAGCTGTTTGAGCTCACTTTCCAAATGGAATTAAGCACACTATGCTTTCAGATATTTTTACTTAAAACTGCATACTGCCTGCATCCAGTTACTGCTCGAACTACTATATGGATGAAATACTGAAATAACCAGACTCAGATTTCAACTAGAAATTTTAAGGATTTCATAGTTCATGTTCGGCTAAAACACTTGAACGGCGGGTTGCATTGGTTTCATAGTCGCTTTTAGTACACTCTCGTCTTTAAACTGTTAAAGATAAGATTAAGCATTATAAGGGTAAGATAAATTGAGGAGTTATGAATCTGCTGGTTCAACACACCATCATACTCCTCTTCATCCTCAAGCTCCTCCGGTTGGACCATGTTCATCAGACACAGGACTTCGGTTGCTGGTCCAGCAGAGGCTGATGTTACCTGGTTTAAGCTTAAACCAGGGATTTGAAGATTAGTCAACATCACTCCAGACTACAATCAAAGAAATACATATTTAACAATTTCAGTGCCAATGACATAACACAAATGATAATTAGTAATACTCATAATAACAATAGTAATACTGTGATGGGGCAGCACTGAGGATTGGTTGGGCATTACACTGTGCATAGTTGTCTACGAGAGGCACCACGGAGAAGCACCCTCAAGCCCACAAACTGGCCAGAGGGTGATCTGTATGTCTTTTTGTGGGCTCACTCCAAGTGCAGTTTTATGCATTAAGGTGCCCACAAGTCTATTGTTGGCTTATGACAAGCCTCGATATAGTATCATGCTCAGTCCCTGGAGTTCTGGCAAATTCATGGCTCAGAATGCTACAGTATGATATATAACAGTGTGGACCACTGTTATCGCATCTCATCTGCTACACAGTAATTTCAGCATGCTCCACAACTTAACTGAAAAAATGTACATTTGTCTACCCTAATGTCTTCTAAATGCTTGGCCCATAAACGCTTAGAATTGGAATGCTTCTTAAGCCTTGGTCACTACTGCTCAACCGTATTGAGGAATCATTCCTACGTTCAGTTTTATTTCAGAAATTGTTCGAGATGACCTTAAAGGCTGGGCATAATTCCTTATTTTCTCAATCACTTACTCCTAACTTAATTTCCTTCAATCAAGATTATTTTTACCATGGTAAAATACTATCTTAATAATAAAATCATAAAATTTAAACCCATATTTAATCTCTAATTGAATCAAATTTTAGGAGATTTAAAAAATGTGTGAGTATGGAATATACATGAAAGTACTTACACCAAGTGGATTCTTTCCAACACTGGCTCTCTGCATGACCAATTTCTTGTCACCAAGTTGCATACCATTGAGACCAGCACAAGCCTAATAATACAATACAAAATTATTATTTAGCCATATTAATGTTTTACTGTAATGCACACTTATAAGTAATTTAATTTAATAATTCCTTCAGCATTTATAAAATCCTTTCCTCAGAAGTCAAACTATGTTAAAAATTGTTGTAATACTGTCATTCAGCTTTAAGTAATTGACAAATTGGAAATGTATTTCCCAACACCTGAAAGAAAGGCATAATTTCAAGAATCACATTGCAACAATTTATTGTCAAGAAAAGAAAGGTTGTATTGTTTGTACCTCAACTAAAACACTCGTTCAACCCCAAGTCTCGATAGTCTATAGTTTAAAAAGGTATGGCAATTTCTGCAAAATTATACTACACATATCAAAATGGTTGCATACGACAAAGATTGTAATAAACATAAAAAATTTGGACAGCTTTCAGAATAACTTCCTTATCTTCTCCACACAAAGCTGTCACTTGACCTCACTTAACCCTTTAATGACGAGCATGTACTAAAATGTATGGGAAACCAATACAGCTCATCGTTAAAGGGTTAAGCAGGAGTACGCTATCTGAGCTGGAACAACTTTTGCAGTTTTATTTATCACACAAACTTTATAAGTTGACTGACCAATAATTTAATCAAGTTTAAGAAAATCTGTAAATTTTCATCATCTCATTACATAAGTTATGATAAATAATTTCCTGTAGAGTGCTCACCTGATCTGTGATGTTTGGATCAAGATATTCACAGAAAGCATAGCCTTTTGAGAGTCCAGTGGCCGTGTCTTTCACCAAATTGAATGATCGAAGTGGTCCAAAAGATGATAGCAACTCTTTTACCTGTAAAATAGACAAACACTGAGTAAACATCAAAGAACAGCAAGCTAATTATTGCCTAATGCGCTAAATTCTATAGCGCCATTACCATAATAGGTAGACTATCAACCAATGGCTGCTTTAAAAGTGGATTTGGAAAGACCAGCCTTTATAACCAAGCTTCATTAGAGGTGACCTTCAATAATCAATTTCTATCAACAAACTGGCTTTGCATGCCACAGAATTAAGCAATGCAGCCAGCAGTCTCTACGGAAATGTAACAGCTTTGTGAAATTTTCATTTTCTGTAGGAAGTCTAGAGCATAACTGAACGAAATGCACGTGGGTTATGAAATTGCACTGAAACAACAAAAATCACAGATAATTTATCCACTTTATACCAGAATGGCATAAAAACAAATAACACGCTCAGGAAAAACAGCACATTATTTACAGTAGTAGAAGCACAAAATCAGCTAAGATATTTCAAAAGTAAAAGTATATGATGACTTAAATCAAACTGATCAGAGAAATTCTGATAACCTAACTAACCAGTTACATTATAATTCAAAGTGTAAAGCTACTTCAGCAGCAAAGAACCATGGCCTTCATACCAGTACAGCTGCGAAGTGCCAACATACCTGCAAGGAAAGCTATTACGAGTGGCTCTTTAAATTACATTACTTATGTGCGTAAGTTTAGCAGAACACTTGCCTTTTGTCCAGTTAATAAATCGATTTTGTGGACTGGCTTAATAGGTTGCTATGCAATCACCCACGCTTTCCCTAAGCTAGGGAATCAAAGGGTAAGAAAAACAACATAGATTTAGTCATCTAATAAACAAGTATTAATACCTGTATGAAACACAGAAAAACTTGTGTTTAGCAAAACTGAAACTAAGTAAATATAATTCGGTCTATAGGAATCTGAAAAAGAACACTAACTGGGTGGTGTTATTGGCTTAGTGAAAGTAGGAAATCAAGAACTTTGAAGCGAGCACAACCATGGAAGAATAAATAAATAAATCTTGTGACAACGACAAGAATCCTGCATGTGGAAGTGAAACTCAAGGTAAAGAAATGCACGAAACCTGACAAGGCAATGGGCAAAGTGGAAACAGGATGAGGAAAGTAAAAATAACTTGGTTTGCTATTGCGACAAGCCCATATCCATCTCTTTTCCCCTGCATTTTCCAAATCCAAATTTAAAGAACAAGCTCTCCAAGGTGCATATAAACCATGAGGATCAAGAAAATGGCACAGGAGCAAGAGCGAATTTGTAACTTAGCCAAAAAGAAAGGTACAAGGCCCCTGAAATGTTAGATCTAAAACTGAAAATCTTTTAAAATTTGATGACACTATGCTAATCAATTTCTGTGTGCTGAAAATGTCATGTAAATTTGCTGTGAATCCCTGAAAGTAATCATTCAATTTCTTCGATGCTGTTTGTTTAGGCTCTGAAACTCTGAAGTAGTTACTTCAGACCTAATGCTAAACTAGAAATTTCAACCATAATATAAAAAATCTCTGAAACGGACAGTTTATTTGTTCTGCTAAACCGTTGCCTTGCTGTTGAAATACTGTACTGCAAAATGCATAAGTCAAACTGAGAATGTCATCTATACACCTGGATATTCTTACCTATCAAAATAACGGACTATATTCACACCATAATAAAATCACATATTTCTAAAAAGGAATGACTTTTAACCTAAGTTTTAAACAGACAGAAATGCAGATGAAACAAACCAAATGCTCAAAAACCACTGAATAAATGTATAGTCATATTTTGTTAGGTAAAGCACATTACTTACTCAACTTCGTATTTACGTGGTAACTTTACATAAAGACAATGCATCAATAGATAGGAAGATGTTGCTATGTGTTCAGGACTTGATCAAGATCCATACAAAGTGATCAGTGACAGAAGGCTTAAATCTGCATATACCCAAGTCCACAGTATCAGCCATTATGCCAAACAGAATATAACCTGCCAAGGCAAACCTAAGAGAAATGGATACAGAATGTACAGTGATAGCAACAGAATGATTAACAGAGAATACAGTCTGTGGTTGCTGGTATGTTGGAATAAAGAAATGAGAAGATGCTGAAGCAGGGACAGTGTTTTAGTTACTGCTATACAAAGAAACATACCTCATCCTCGTTCAGATAGTTTGGCAAGCACCCAACGAATATTTTATGTGGTGTGTCAGCAACCATTGTTGAAACAACACCTACAAAACACAGATTTATTCAATATGACAAAATAGCATTCACTCATGCTGTTCAGAAACTGCACATAGTAGTAATTATTTATCTAACCAAACTTTTAATGCATAAAATTTATACAAACTGCTATAAACAGTTTGTATAATTTCTTCCGGACTAAGTCACGGAACTTTTTTACATGAGCTTCACTTCACGAGTAGCAGCACATAGAAAGGGGTGAAGTATGTGCAGAAATTTATTTAAAAAATCTTTTATTTGTTATATTCAGCAAAGCTGTAATGAAAGAAATCAATTAAATCATATTTATTTAACACGAAACCTATGTAGAAAAGTACTTTAGGCTCACTAGAGCTACACACAGGCCACATATATAACGATAGATTTGCCTATTTGCTAAAACTTGGCTAACCTTGCAATTGCCAATCATGTAGCTATAAACTACAGTGTGCTTAAATATTACAGGTCTATGATAGTATTACTGGCTATGACAGTAGTAATTATTTATCTAACCAAACACATACAAATGCATACATAAATGCATACAATTTATACAACAAACTGCTATGAACAGTTTGTATTGCATCTTCCAGACTAACAAAATGGATCTAACTAACAAAAAGATGGACTACTATTTCTACGCAATACTGATATTAAATTATAACTCAAACTATTTCATATATTGTCAGTCTACAAGAGGTGCTAATTGTACACTTCTTCGTATACGAAGTAACAAATACTAAAGATCATTTTTTGGTATGTTGCTACATCACCCAATAATGATGGCACTCAGACATGCCCACTTTATTAGAGTCCATCAGGTTTTTCGGCTGACTGGCAATAATAAACTTGTCAACGGTTTTCATACGAAGTAGCAAGGACTAATAAATGCGTGCCACTGTTGGAAGGTTGTTGAGTCACACGATTATGACGACACTCAGACCCTTTATAGGGTCATCAGGTTCAGTCAGTCGACCGGGTATTGTACAACTTTAGATCAGATCCAATAAGACTAACACAAATTGAAGAGTTTCAGACTGACGCTGATTGATCGTTTCCGATCGAGTTCTATTCTTGTTGTACATAGACCCGATCCAATTAGAATACAAAATTGGACCAGATTGGTTTAGCATACAGCTACCTGGGAATGTCACAAAACTTTTGGTGAACTACATTGGCAAGCTAACAGTGAGATATCACAGCATGCTGATATTAAACAAACCATGCAAAACACTTAAGACATAAACGGAAAGAATGAAATATTGCTTAGTACAACCGCAAATATATGGTTGTCGTTAGCAAGTGAGTTCTTACAGGATATTGTATGGGTATGCCTGATGTGCCAGATGTATTGATTTTACCAAAAATTTGCCATAATCATCTTAGAAAAGGAGTGACTAATAGTCTGAAAATGTGGTCATAAACCTCATTTTACTTGGATGGAACTGTTTTAAAATAAGCTGTTAACTTTGAAAAGGACACTTGGTCAAAATTTTGGCCTAAATCAAAGAGCTAGATATATACAGAATAAAATTTCAAAAGGCAAAAACTAAGCAAAAGAAATGACTTGAATAACTGACCAGTGACAGCCATTGAAGGATTCTCTGCCAGGCCTGGAAGTGGCTGGTAGTCTCTTGGTCGACGAATCTTTAACGATTGTCCTTGGAAAATGATGCCATCAAATGCCATTGCCTGAGTACACTCGTCCACAGAGCGAAACTGGTAAAAAAAGAAATTTTTTAAAACATGATTTATGGTATCATTTCATGCACAGTTAGGTCTCTCAGCTTGGAGAAGCAATTTTGTATTTTAACTTTATAACACAATTGCACATATAATGAAAAATTTAACTGCTAGGCAAATTTTCCAGCCATTTGCATGACTTACGACAAAGTAAAAATATGACAAGATGCAGCTGAATTGGAATTAAAATTTTATTATGTGGCTGAAAGAAAGAAATTTAAGAAAACTTCTTCCTCAAAACCTCATACATTAAACTGCAAAATTTTTACATCGTTAACTTACAAGAATAAATTAAAGCAACAGCAAAGATGTGAATATGCAACTTACTTCAAGGAAAGCAAAGTTCTTGTCCAGGTTTACTTGGCAGGCAATAATTGGATCACCTTCTGACTGAGCAAGTCCAGCCATTTTCATTTGCTGATTAAAATGATTCATCATCATTTCCTAAAATGAAAATCATTGAGAACATGTAGTGCATAAAAGATATGTGGGTCTTCACTAACAACAATAACACAAAGATTGTGATGCTAATGAAAATGACATGTTAAACACTGTAACGACTACAGTGTACTAAAAGCAGCTGAGAAACCAATGCAGTTTTGTCGTTAAAGTGTAAACACTCTATATCATGAAGAATACAAAGCTGATAGCCTTGGCTTCTCAATATAAAAAATGCAAACTAATGTCCTATACACACTAGATACAAAAAAGTGGATAAAAGACAGACAACTGAAAGCTCAAGTATTGAATATAAAGGCCTACATCAATGTCAGCACTTCATGCTGACTAATTTTCTCAAACTTAACACCACTCAAGATCGCTAAGCAATGATTCTGTGAAGTATTAAAAGGACCACCTGTCTAAAGTAAACATTTCGCTATGCCAATTATATGCCACTAGGATAAGAGCAGATTTTATGACTCACTTAGACTTATAATCAACTACTCCTTGGCTAAAATGATTGTGAAGGTACTTCAAGTAGATAGAGACCGAAGTGAACTTACTTCTGTCACGCCAAAAGGGATATTTCCAATGTAAAGACGTCTTGCTTGTCGACTGATTGCACTTCCAGCAAATGGTATGTTGGTCGTCAGTGTGAGTGGTGCCATCGGAGGGACAGTTGTAGGTGCCAACTGGCCGGCAGCTACAAAAAGGCATAATTTAAACTAGATCAATAAAGCAGTTGATATAATGGGCATGTGTTACATGAATTGCTTCCCCCTATTAAACTTCTAAGTATTCCCTCCGCCCGGGTTCATGACTGTATCATTCCTCCCGCAGATAATTTGATGCGTCAAACTTTCATCACTTGGATGTTATATGAGGTCTGATCAAGATTGGCTGACTTTCTTAGACTACTAGATGTTTGCCCGTCCTAAGACGGTTAAAGGAAATTTAAACAAAATATGCTTACTCCCTCCCTCTTACTAAGCCTTCTTTCCCTCTCTTGATCCCTCCCCGTTTATTGTCAGGATGCTATATACTTTTTAACTGTGTTTATAACATGTCTGTACACCAAAGTGCGATTAGCAATTGGTTAATAAAGAATATACTTACTTACTTAATAATCACATGCACCAATGCACAAAACATGTACAAATACCGTGAAATGAGCAGTCAAAACACAAATAAAAAGTTTTCCATAAATGAAAAATTCAAATATTACTAGATCTATAACTTACAACTTTTAGTAACGCTTCCAACAGTTTAAACTTAATCTGATAACTAACTAGTCTGAACAAAATATTTACCCTGCATTGCTTTGTACTGCAGCGGGCTCATATGTTCAAAGCCAACTGGAGCTACGTCCCAGTACTTGTATGGCTTTCGGTGTCTCCGACCGGGACCTTTTGCATCACGAGGACGACTCCTGCAATTCAATAAAACAGAATTAGTTAACTCTTTCACAGCCATGTTGTTTTTGATGAATTTAACCATAATTAGTTCATATGAAGACAAACACTTAATATTTGTTGACATATAGACATACCCTATATCATTTTGTTCGTATTTTATTCCTAAACAATATTCTATCTTGAAAAAGCTGACCAATTAATGTGTTTGCCTCAAAGTTTATAAATAAATGAAATATTTAAAAAAATAAAAATTATAACATTAGAAATTCATAAAAAATCGACAAATAGAATAAAATGTAATAATAACACTTATAAATGTAGCCACATGTATGACAAACTTGGAGCAACAAGAGAAGAGCTAAAAATTAGTGAATTTATTGGAAAATGATCTTATATTGCTTCCACTCTATGATGCGACATCGGCCCTCACAACGGTTTGTTCCACGACGTTGCCGTATTCAAACCCAAAAACGTCCACCACGTCAAACGTAGCTTATTTCTTTACAGAGCGTTTACAAAATTGCCTGACCGATAAATTTTAATTTTTGGACTTCGCTGATGAATAAAAGAATATAACTATGTACAGAGAAGTGATCAAATGAGCTAATGTTTATCCTAATAAATGATGAGATCGGCTGCGATTGCCGATCGGTCACCTACAAATCCCGAAACCTCTGCATCGTCAAACATATTTGTTTTAGAGCCTTTACAACATTTGTTGAATGATATAATTTATTTGTTTGGAGTTTGTTGAATAAAAAACATTAAATTACAGAGAAATGGCCAATTTTACAGAAGGGGACGTGACTATTCAAATTTAAATGGCTGGATGTAAATATTTCAAAATATCATAGCCAAAGTTGCCTTTTTAACTTCACCAAATCATTGGAAAACCCGTCAGAGTATTTTTCTGAATCTACAACATTTCCTCTATCTAACATATACAAATAGAACTCTAAATATAGCTAATTATATGCGAAATGGCCGTGTTTTTGTTATGTGGTCCTTATCGACCGCAAGGGCTGTGGAAGAGTTAACTCTTCACAATTATCAATTTTGTCTTCAGTACACCTGTCACTAAAAATGACACAGAAAACAAACTGAACAATGGGTGACCTTTACTTCATTAATTTATCACATTATCGCTATATTTGTTATTAAGGCGATACTGATCATTGCCTTAATCACTAAAGACAGGCAATGATCACTACCTGAACTTTAACCTCGTAATTTTTTTGTCATAATTTCAGTTAAAATTAACAAGCAAAACAAAGCAGTCATAATTAAAATCATGTTACTTGCCCTTTTTGATCACGTGGTGATCGAGAACGACGCTTTCTTTCCCTAGACTTTGACCGATGACGTTCACGGCTTCTCGATCGCTTTCTATCTCTGCGTTCTTCTCTAGGACGACCTTTTTTATATTTACAGAATAAACAATTGTTCTGTGTAGAGTAAAACATTGTATTTAATATGCACTGCAGTATCTATTTATAATTTACATGGCATTTGACTTAATTTTAAAGCTAATTAGGCAAAGATTTGCAGTGTGCGACAATGCCAAAAACTTTTGCAACTTATAATAATTTTGCTTGCAAGAAATAAACATATGCTGTTATTGTTTGACTTTGGTCCATTCTCACTACTTACTTACTTGAAGATGAAATATGGGGACCCGGCACGCAACAGTTTTTTCAGGAATCCGGTTTCTCTTTACAAAACAGTTTCAGTGATCCGGCAGAAATACCCGTTCATCTTTCAACAGTTGTGGGAACCACTTGCTGCTCATTTACTAAATTACAATAGACCTTGAAACATAACTAGTATCAAATAATGAGAATCCTTTGCTGTTTAAACCTGGACCATCGTGAACAAGCAGATGTCCTAGAGTAGCGCTTTAGAAATTTGGAGTTTGAGGTTTATTACCAAAATAATCATTTATTCTGTTCAACATAAAAACATTGATGATAATATACACAGATGAATGCCAGCAGAAAACATTGTTAGTTGATAGCGTTTGATGCTGCAAAATTCGCTGGAAACGAGTACGATTCGTTATCGCCGACGCTGTGCAGAGCAACTTTTTCTGGATTTTTAAAGGATAAATCTTCTGCGGCGGAAAATTCCGCTGCAGAAGTAACATTTTCGACACAATTCTGTGGCGCATGCGCAACCTTCGGCGCATGCGCATTGTTCAAAATGCGGTACTTCCTATAAATTGGCGTCGTGACGGTCGGTTAGGGTCAGGTTTAGCCTCGTGAGTGTCGGTTAGGGTCAGG
Source organism: Aporrectodea caliginosa (assembly GCA_020284085.1). Classification (NCBI taxonomy): domain Eukaryota; kingdom Metazoa; phylum Annelida; class Clitellata; order Crassiclitellata; family Lumbricidae; genus Aporrectodea; species Aporrectodea caliginosa. Next base: position 818,059 of record JACEVL010000182.1, on the reverse strand, counting down.
TTAAGCGCTGTGACGGTCGGTTAGGGTCAGTGTTAGGGTTAGAGTTGTGTTTAGATAAAATGTCCCAAAAAATTCCGCCGCAGAAGTAAATTTTCGCGGGTTGCGTGGCGGCATTTTCCGCCGCAGAAGCACCACGCATTTTTAAAAGCTAATTCGGTTTTTAGTGCACGTGCTAAAAGCCGTCGTTTTCGCCAGCCATAACACGTTTCTTATCATCAGGTATTAAACATATTTTATTTCTATCAGCAACCAACAAGCGAAAAGTTGGCTTCTTTATAATGGCTACGTTAAGCCCTGGAAAGTGCAGTGCTAGAACCACGAAGAAATTTTCCCGATAGAAGGACGAAGACGACCAAAATGGCGATCGTATGCATATTACTCGATTGCAAAGAACGAAAAATAGAAAATACAATATGAACTTACCTTCATTTGCTTCTTCGCCGTTCATTATTATATTCTAAATTAACTTGTCTTACAGAGCAGCAGAATTGTGTATTTTTATGTGGTTTCAAACCCAATCTTAAAATCTTACATCGACCACATCACATAAAGCACGTAATGTTCCACAGTCTTTCCACGCGTCACTTCTCTGAACACCACTCGCACAAAACAGTTCTATCTGAAAGTAGCCCATCCAAAAGGCTACAGATTGTTAGTGGGATTTCTTAAGGATGGAATTGAATTGAATTGGTTTATTGCGCAGTACAGGTTTTAGGTTACAATCATGAAACAGCAAGCACAATGCAGCAGTAGCCAAGAAAAGCTAATAGCTTATATTAAGCTTGACCCCCTCTTTCAGAGTTTAACAACGGCTTATAACAACAAAGAAATTATTTTTGGCATATTAGGCCTATTACAGCTTCTGAGTTAGCAGACTTACTGTTAGCTATTTATCTATTAAGGAATCAAGAAAGTACTATTTATATGAACCAGACTGTGGGATCAAGATTTCAGCAGCGACAGTTGACCAGCGTGAGACCAACCATCTGCCTCCTAGTTCTTGGACAAAACTACAGTGTGCCAGCTGGTTGCTTCGACTGCCAAAGGGACGACATGGTGTGACTGTGAGATATATAGCAGCATAATATTATTTGCATTCGCAGGGGCGTAGCCAGAAAAATTTCGGATGGGTTTAAGGATTTTCGGGGGGGAGGTTTATTATTGCAGAAGTCCCATTTTGGGGGATTTTGCATGTAAAAGCATGAAAAATTTTTTCACCCATTTCTGGGGGTTGAACCCGTAAAACCACCCCCTAAATACGATGTGCATTCGTTATTATGAGCTGAGCATTATTGTGGATCTTGCGGAGGAGGATGACGAGGAGAACGAGTTGGAGTGGAATATTCAAATCTTGTGAATCGGAGCTAGTTTTTTGGATCATAAATTATAATTATTAGCCTATAGATGTCTCCTGAAAGTAGGATAATGAAAAGACTATAACGAATGGGTACGTGAAGGCAGCGTTAAGCAATTACGGTAAAATAGGCCTAAACTAAACCAAATCTCGTGAAATGGCAGTTATAGCCTACATAGGATTGCCTCTTTGGTGTGGCGTTGCCAGCATGCAGGGTCTTGCCACAATCTATCTGCGAGATCTGTCGGCCCATGTCTGGGGCCTAGCTAGCTATAGTCTATAGAGTACTCGCCTCCCTCCGCTCCGATGGGCGGGGTGTGCTCTTAATCTTGTTCGCTTTGCGCTGCAGCTACCATGCAAAACCGTTCACTGTCTTTCTCAGTGGTAGGCCCGACGTTCTGGAATGGGCTCCCTCGATCTGGAGTCTGGAGCTTTGCCTACTTCCCAGAACTCTCTCAGATACGTTCTATGTTGATCTTAAAACTGTTCTCCTTGGCCGTGCTGGAGCCGGGAGCACCTCGATCTGAGTATACAGTCCCCTTGAAGAGAGGTGCTATATAAATTCTTGAATGAATGAATAAATGAATATGTACATATTGCATAATTGCAGTGTCTAATTGGGAGGTTACTAAGTTTGGCTATAGAAGTTATGTGGGGAATGGAGGGAGAGATGACAGCTGATACGGAAGGACGTCTAATCTGCGAACTTCTATAGCGCGGCTAGCGCCACTTTCAATGCTCGAGATCTAATCAAAATGGAAACGATGCCACTTGTTTAAGGTTAATCCTGTGGAAAATGCGGGAGAAATACCTGAGAAGATAATTATGAATATGTACGATCTCGGATTCTCGTATACGATAAATACGGTATAATAATATTATTATTATACGTATAGGCCTATAAGAACGTCGACACGGTTTCATTGGTGTGCCATGGGAGCATTAGCGGTCCATGAGTCTGAGGTGGTTCTAAGTAAGTAAGTAAGTAAGTATTATAAGTATATTCTTTATTCAACCAATTGCATATCCGCACTTTGACATACATTTATACAGAGTATAACATTCTTATTATAAACGATCTGCGTGATAGCTTGTGGAATAAAACGGTCATGTAATCTCGGGCGCAGGTGTAGGGGAGCGGCTTTTTGGGGGGAGTAGTCCATGGAGTACATGCCCCGGGTTTCCTAGGACCGCAGAGAAGAGGCGTGAGTCGGCATCGACACTTAAACGGCGTTTCCAAGTCTTCGAAATTCAGACAAGCTTTTCTTTCTTTACGGCTTCCAGGGTGTTTTCAGACCAAAATTTCACTTAATTATCCTTTTCTTGCCAGAAAACCTCCCATGGCTTTTAACTTTTCCCGAAAAGTTTTATTCCACAAAGTTTTATATTTAAGGTCGAAAGTGGAACAAAGGCCATCGCCATGTCCCTTCAGCATTTGAACCGTTGTATATTACATTGTAGACGTAGGCCTATATGCCAGATCGAGTCATATATAGGCCTAGGCCTACATAGTAAACAAATTCTTATTTCCGGTATATCCAGCCGCAAAGACGCACTATAGACTATCGGAAGACATCCACCATAATGTCATAAGTTTTGTATGTATCTACACGTGGGTGGTGTGAAAAGCGAAAATTAGAATTTCGAAAAGTAATAGCGACCAAAAGTTGCCTAATGGTATGGGACGTCAAAAAATGTCGAAAAAGTTTTTAAAAATATTAATGTCTTCCGCTGCCCCCAGAGGGCCAAAGTTACGAAAAATAGAATTTTTTCGAGAAAATTGCAGGTTTTCTTGTAAAATATTTTAATTGAAAACAAATTAATTGTAATTCAATATAGCGATGGATAGAGCTCTTAATACTGAATAAAACGACGTATTAATTTTCAGAATATGCCCATATTTGTAGAAGTTATTAACTTTTAACCATTTCCTCTGGTTCGCGAAATGTCGCTAAGTCTGAAAACGAATAAACACTAATAACGTTTTTATCCTTCTAGAGTCTAATGCATCCTCTTCAGTCTGGATTTATGAAATTCCACTCGACGGAATCTCTTATGGTGAGTCTTCCAGCAGATATACTTCACGATGTGGACCTTTGCCATATCATTCTACTCTCCCTTTATGACATTATAGTGCCGCTTTTGACACTGTTGATCACACCATCCTCTTAGACCTGCTGTCTAGGTCGTCTGGGATTGTTGACTCTGCTCTTCTTTGGTTTCGTTCAATCCTCACGGATCGCTCTGTTTCTGTAGTTTTCGGTCCTACCCGCTCTCCCTGTTTCCATATATGTTATATCTTGTGGCGTACCTCAGGGATCTGTCATTGTTACCCTTCTGTATATCTTGTATACCTCGGATCTAGCTAGGGTTCTTGGTCCACTCAATGTTCTCTTCCACCAATATTCTTAAGACACATGATCTTTGACTCATTCTCGATCCTGTCCTCTCTCTGTCACTATCTCAAGGCCTATCTCACTATTGTACTTCAGTTTATGCTCTCCATGACCTTTGCTCCCTTCGGTCTTCGGTGGCCCTTCGGTCTTTGATTGTCCCTGGAATGCGTACCTCTATAGCCCGGTCCAGGAGTTTTTGCTTTTGCTGGCCCTCCAGCTGGAATCTACTGCATCAGTCCCTTAGGACTGACTTCCTTTCTCTTTCCTCTGACCAGGACCTCAAGCGCCTGAAAACCTTTCTTTTTGTCAGTGAAGATACTTCTGGGTGGGGAGCGCCTCTGATTTTAAGTGACGCTTAAGTAGAAACATGAGTGTGGAAACAACATTGATATGATCAGACAGAGAGAGGGCAGGATCGAGAATGAATCTAAGATCATACAGTTTTTTTCTAAAGAAGAAAACTGTACATTGGGGAACCTAAGATTGACCCTGAGTCCCTTCGACTAGGCGTCAATCTTGGCAAGCTTGGCACGGCTACCTAGCCAAATGTACTGGGTCTTGTCTTGGTTTAGACAAAGACATTAGCGGATAACCATCGATCAAGAGCAGCTGAAGCCTCTAGAATAGGTTCAACCATAGCAGCTCCGGCAGGGCCATGAAGGTAAGGAATGAATGGAACAAAAAAGAGCAGAGTCAACAATCCCAGACGACCTAAACAGCTGACAGCAGGTCTAAGAGGATGGCGTGATCAACAGTTTCAAATGCGGCACTGGTGTCATAAAGGGAGAGTAGAATGATAATGGCTATGGTCCACATCATGAAGTATATCTGCTAGAAGACTCACCATAAGAGATTCCGTCGAGTGGAATTTCATAAATCCAGACTGAAGAGGATGCATTAGAGAGTGAAGATCAAGGTAGTGGACCAGTTCAACAGAGATACATTTCTCATATGTGGGTAGAACAGTCTGCCGTAGTTCCTGTCTGTGTCCGAAATTCGAAACAATGTTTTAGAACGAGTAGGCATTGTAGCTTTTATGCTTCGACACTTCGCAATTATTCACGATTAAAATTGAATGTTCTTAGCGTAGCGCTCAATTCATCGGACAAATTGCGCATTCAACTGAAATGACAACAGAACCAATGAAAAATTGCAAAAAACTATACTAAAACTGTAAAAAATTTAAAAACAAATGTGTACTGGGCTGTTAAAGGCTTGGTTTTTTGGTTTTTGGTTTTGGTTTTTTAAAAAAAAAAAAAACAAAAACCGCAAATTTTGGTTTTTTGGTTTTTTACAAATTTCAAAATTATAAATGCCAAAAAATGTCGTCTCTTCAACTCTCTTGGCAACTGTTGTATGGTCTTTCTTAACTTCATTTTATGACATTCTACGGTTCTACTGTTCTAGTTAATTTCATTTATATGCATCTAATTAATTTGAATGGTATTATGCATATTTTTTGAGTTTTATGATCCGAAATAGGAAAATCTCAAATACAAAAAACCAAAAAACCAAAAAACCAAATAAAACCAAAAAACCAAAAAACCAAATTTTCATTTTCAAAAAAGTTTGGTTTTTTGCACCCCTGACTGATAAACAATCTCGCACCACAATGTATCATTAGAAAGGCAGTTCCGAGCTGAATCGAATGACATACTACAAGTTGAAATATCTAGAAGGATAAAAACGTTATTAGTGTTTATCCGTTTTCAGACTTAGCGACATTTCGCGAACCAGAGGAAATGGTTAAAAGTTAATAACTTCTACAAATATGGGCATATTCTGAAAATTAATACGTCGTTTTATTCAGTATTAAGAGCTCTATCCATCGCTATATTGAATTACAATTAATTTGTTTTCAATTAAAATATTTTACAAGAAAACCTGCAATTTTCTCGAAAAAATTCTATTTTCGTAACTTTGGCCCTCTGGGGGCAGCGGAAGACATTAATATTTTTAAAAACTTTTTCGACATTTTTTGACCCCATACCATTAGGCAACTTTTGGCTGCTATTACTTTTCGAAATTCTAATTTTCGCTTTTTTCACACCACCCTAATCTACACGTGCCATAATCTCTGGGACACAGCATTATATGGGACGAGGCGACATGACATGCACTTATCGTTATGCAGACGCATAATGTGAAGTCTGCACCATTCCATCGAGATTTCCATCTCGTTCAATTCTCTTTCGTCTTTGCGGTCCCAGCGAAGGGACTTATCTGCAGCGGCATTCGGCTTCTCGACAACAATTGTATTTCTTCACTCGCTATAGGTTCCATATCGCGACATGCACATGCAATTGTTCCTTTCTCTTCTATTCATCACCGACCACAGGTCAAGTCGCTTTTTTTATCTACGTAGCGGAGAAGGCTAGCCACTACAAGTCTATATCCGCAACATAGACAAATCTTGGTGGAGATGTTCTCCACGAGATCTCATCGATCCACGACCCTTCAAAGATTACCCGTGTATGTATGTATGCGCGTATGTGTGTATCATGTATGTATGCATGTAATTATGTATGTATGTATACATACATGTTTGTATGTATGTATGTTTGCTTATGTATGTATGTATGTATGTATGTAATGGCATGTATGCATGTATGAGTATGTACATGTATGTATGTATGTATGTATGTATGTATGTATGTATGTATGTATGTATGTATGTACGTATGTGTGTGTGTATGTATGTGTATGTATGTATGTATGTATGTATGTATGTATGTATGTATGTATGTATGTATATATGTAGGCCTATGTATGTATAACACATTTTGTAACTTTATTGTAACACATTTGTAACTTTATTGTAATTCAACTGCAGTTTATCAGAGGTTGATCTCTTGCAAAAAGTATTTGTTATTGATTTGTGATACCATCATCGACTTTCATGACGCATCACAGCAAAGTGCATTTCTTGTTGTTGTTCGGGAGGTCAAAAATATTTAGGCCTACATTACATAATGCATCAGCAGCCAAGATGTTTGGAAGATGTTACTGTGATATTTTTAAGAAGAGTGGACCTACAGTATATAGGCCTATAGGCCTACATAGGCACGTGGCATGAATCAAACACTCAACAGAACTGCCTGGATTATAACGCGTGGTTTTCCACAACCAGGTCGTCATCGTAATCGCTATCTCGAGTTTCCTACAGCGCCTCCAAAAAATGCCAAGACGCGGGGATCACGTTATTCACAGGCGCTCAGTCAAGCAAAATTGATAGGCAGCTAGCGTCAAGATCGCTTCCAGGTCAAAGATCCAAAGGGCATCGCATGCATACAGTCAGATGTTTAGAATGGATGTGTTTAGAATTGAAGCGTCTAGGAAAGTACATGTAAGAGGAAGAGGAGGAATCAGGACTGTATTTGTGAAGCAGCACTGCAGCAGTGTTTCAATGTGAGTGAAAAGCTGTGAAAAAATAGCAAGAAGAGAACGGAGATTTTTTGCGATTCTGGCGAGAGTTTATTCCAGAGCGACGTATACAGCTATGAATTGATTTCACATTTCAATGATGAGGTGACGAAAAGTGTTGGGGTGGCAGAGAAGCAGGTTGAGAGGAGAGGTGTTAGATTGTGAATAAATTACGAAGATAAGAGGCTGAGAGGATTGGAGTGCGTTGTAGGCAAGCCTAGATGATGTATGTTTATTACCATGTTTACTATATAATATGTTTATTACCATGCTTGTAGGCTACACCAAAATGCGGATAGAAATTGGTCAATTAAAGAATATTCTTATCTTATCTTATTCGTTCATGTACGGTAGTTTGAGCCAATGGAGTGATGAAAACACGAGCGAAATCATTATGGATTTCTTGAAGGCACTTGGGTGGTGTCTATATTCAGCAAGAGTTAATTGCAATAGCTTAGTTTAGCGTGGACTATGGACTATGAACGTTGCGACAGTATACGGTGTGGGTTTGAAGTCAAGCGTAGGGATGATTTATCGAAGATCACGGATATGCACGAAGCAAGAGCGGGAAAGATGGGTGAAGTGCATTGAGTTGATATAATGCATCATTTTCTTCCACCATTAACGGGAAATGATTAAATTTATGTGGAAGTTACACGGAAAGCGGTTAACTTTCCCCAATGCATGCCTATACATGCGGCCGCTCACGTAATAATGACCGGCCTAGACTGGGAGAGAAAAGAGCACTGACAAGTCCGCTATAACAATTATTTTTCAACCAATAAGTTAGTAATCGTGACTAATCGATGACTATCGACTAATAGTCTAATAATCATGGTTTATAGGTGACTAACGAACACAACAGAACACGCCTGCAAGAAACTTTGATTAAACCATACGTGACAGAAATTACGCAACTGGGTAAGTCTCTGAAACAGATAGACGGTTAACTTTCCCCAATGCATCACGGCCGCTCAATAATGACCGGCCTAGACCGGGAGAGAAAAGAGCACTGACGACAAGTCCGCTATAACAATTATTTTTCAACCAATAAGCAATGACTAATCGATGATTATCGACAAAGCAACTAACGAACACAACAGAACACACCTGCAAGAAACTTTGATTAAACTTATGCAGAAATTACGCCTCTCTCTGATAGGCGACAATCATCAAAAAGCAGCATGCAGCGCCTCTCCATAGGCGCATCACCAGAGTCTCTCCAGAGAGCCTCTCCATAGTCGACATCTTCCAGAGCCTCTCCATAGACAACTGCATACAGTGCCTCTCCATACGCGGCAGCATACTGCGCCTCTCCATAGGCGACTTCATCACGAGCTTCTCCATACGCGACTTCATCCAGAGCCTCTCTATAGGCGACATCATCCAGAGCCTCTCCATAGGCGACATCATCCAGAGCCTTTCCATAGGCGACATCATCCAGAGCCTTTCCATTGGCAACTGCATGCAGCGCCTCTCCATGGGCGACTTCATCCAGCGCCTCTCCATGGGCGACTTCATCCAGAGCCTCTCCATAAACGAAATCATCCAGAGCCTCTCCATAGGCGACATCATCCACAGCCTCTAGGCGACATCATGCAGCGCCTCTCCATAGGCGACAGCGTGCAGGGCCTCTCCATTAGCGACAGCATACAGCGCCTCACCATAGGCGACATCATCCAGAGCCTCTCCATAGGCGACATCATCCAGAGCCTCTCCATAGGCGACATCATCCAGCGCCTCTCCATAGGCGACTTCATCCAGAGCCTCTCCATAGGCGACAGCATCCAGAAGCCTTTCCATAGGCAACTGCATGCAGCACCACTTCATAGGCGACAGCATCCAGCGCCTCTCCATAGGCGGCATCATCCAGAGCCTTTACATAGGCGATATCATCCAGAGCCTTTCCATAGGCCACTTAATCCAGAGCCTTTCCATAGGCGACATCATCCAGAGCCTCTCCATAGGCGACTTCATCCAGAGCCTTCTCCATAGGCGACATCATCCAGAGCCTTTACATAGGCGACTTCATCCAGAGCCTCTCCATAGGCGACTTCATCCAGAGCCTTTCCATAGGCGACTGCATCCAGAGCCTCTCCATAGGCGACAGCATACAGCGCCTCTCCATAGGCGACAGCATCCAGCGCCTTTCCATAGGCGACTTCATCCAGAGCCTCTCCATAGGCGACAGCATCCAGAAGCTTTCCATAGGCGACTTCATGCAGAGCCTCTCCATAGGCGACAGCATCCAGCGCCTCTCCATAGGCGGCATCATCCAGAGCCTTTACATAGGCGACATCATCCAGAGCCTTTCCATAGGCCACTTAATCCAGAGCCTTTCCATAGGCAACTGCATGCAGCGCCTCTCCATAGAGCGACAGCATACAGAGCCTTTCCATAGGCGACTTCATCCAGAGCCTCTCCATAGGCGAAATCATCCAGAGCCTCTCCATAGGCGAAATCATCCAGAGCCTTTCCATAGGCGACATCTTCCAGAGCCTCTCCATAGGCGACATCATCCAGGGTGGCCTATCCATGTCCCACCGGCGAAAATGCAATTTCACCGCAGCCAATAGAGATTTTTCTACGAAAATTTCAACATTTACAGAGGAATGATGTGTCAACAATCCATAAAATTTCGACCTAACAATTTGCCTAGCTTCAATAGTTACAGCTGTTTAAATATTCAATCCATTTTTTCGAATTTCCGCATATGAGCGGTCCAATAATAGCTATTTCTTTAAGATTTTTTTGTAACACCCAAATAATGATGCCGTCATATGACCTCATTACAGTTGTAAAGAAATTGTTTATGAAGCAAGCTGTTAATAATTGCAGAGCCTATTTTAAAATATAGTGCGTTTGGTCATCAAGAAGCCTTTTCACACGGCACGGTTGGCTCATGGCTTCCATTGCCACCAACTCCAGTGAATTCATTGGCGATGATGGCCACATCCAGACCTTAACCCTCTTGATTATCATAGGCGAGTTATGCTTCATCCAGAGCCTTTCATCCAAAGCCAAAGAACATTGACGAGCTGAAAAAAGTCATCCAGCCATTATGGAACCAGCTGCCATAGGACACAATCATCCATACTGAGCTTCACAAAAGACTTCGAGCTTGTGTGAAAGCTAGGCGACACTTCGAACATGCCTTGAGATCAACTGCTCAACAGATTTCTGATTTCGTAATGAAAGATGATTTTATTTGACATTGAAAATTGCAAGTGACTGTCCATTTGAAAAAATGGAATTTAGCATTTAGACAGCTGTAACTTTTGAAACCATGGAAATTGTTTAGTGACATTTTCGTGGATTGTTGAAAATTTATTCCTCTCCATTTGTTAAATTTTGGTATAAAAATCTCATCCAGAAATTGCTCTTTTATCCGGCGACATCATCCAGAGCCTCTCCATAGGCGACAGCATCCAGAGCCTCTCCATAGGCGACTTCATCCAGAGCCTCTCCATAGGCGACATCATCCAGAGCCTTTTTATAGGCGACATCATCCAGAGCCTCTACATAGGCGACATCATCCAGAGCCTTTCCATTGGCGACATCATGCAGCGCCTCTCCATAGGCGACAGCATACAGCGCCTCTCCATAGGCGACTTCATCCAGAGCCTCTCCATAGGCGACATCATCCAGAGCCTCTCCAGGCGACATCATCCAGAGCCTCTACATAGGCGACATCATCCAGAGGCTTTCCATAGGCAATTCATCCAGCGCCTCTCCATAGGCGACAGCATACAGCGACTCTCCATAGGCGACTTCATCCAGAGCCTCTCCATAGGCGACATCATCCAAAGCCTCTCCAAAGGCGACAACATCCAGAGCCTCTCCATAGGCGACATCATCCAGAGCCTCTCCATAGGCGAAATCATCCAGAGCCTCTCCATAGGCGACATCATCCAGAGCCTTTCCATAGGCGACATCTTCCAAAGCCTCTCCATAGGCGACTTCATCCAGAGCCTCTTCATAGGCGACAGCATCCAGAAGCTTTCCATAGGCAACTGCATGCAGCACCACTTCATAGGCGACAACATCCAGCGCCTCTCCATATGTATGCGACATCATCCAGAGCCTTTACATAGGCGACATCATCCAGAGCCTCTCCATAGGCAACTGCATGCAGCGCCTCTCCAAGGGCGACAGCATACAGCGCCTCTCCATAGGCGACTTAATTCAGAGCCTCTTCATAGGCGACATCATCCAGAGCCTTTACATAGGCGACATTATCCAGAGCCTCTCCATAGGCGACAGCATGCAGAGCCTCTCCATAGGCGACTTCATCCAGAGCCTCTCCATAGGCGACATCATCCAGAGCCTTTACATAGGCGACATCATCCAGAGCCTTTCCATAGGCCACTTAATCCAGAGCCTTTCCATAGGCAACTGCATGCAGCGCCTCTCCAAGGGCGACAGCATACAGCGCCTTTCCATAGGCGACTTCATCCAGAGCCTCTCCATAGGCGACATCATCCAGAGCCTCTCCATAGGCGACAGCATCCAGAAGCTTTCCATAGGCAACTGCATGCAGCGCCTCTCCATAGGCGACTTCATCCAGAGCCTCTCCATAGGCGACATCATCCAGAGCCTTTTTATAGGCGACATCATCCAGAGCCTCTACATAGGCGACATCATCCAGAGCCTTTCCATTGGCAACTGCATGCAGCGCCTCTCCATGGGCGACAGCATACAGCGCCTCTCCATAGGCGACTTCATCCAGAGCCTATCCATAGGCGACTACATCCAAAGCCTCTCCATAGACATCTTCCAGAGCCTCTACATAGGCGACATCATCCAGAGGCTTTCCATAGGCAATTGCATGCAGCGCCTCTCCATAGGCGACAGCATCCAGCGCCTCTCCATAGGCGACTTCATCCAGAGCCTCTCCATAGGCGACATCATCCAAAGCCTCTCCAAAGGCGACAACATCCAGAGCCTCTCCATAGGCGAAATCATCCAGAGCCTTTCCATAGGCAACTGCATGCAGCGCCTCTCCAAGGGCGACAGCATACAGCGCCTCCATAGGCGACTTCATCCAGAGCCTCTCCATAGGCGACATCATCCAGAGCCTCCCCATAGGCGACATCATCCAGAGCCTTTCCGTAGGCGACATCATCCAGAACCTTTCCATAGGCGACAACATAAAGAACCTCTCTATAGGTGACTGCATCCAGCGCCTTTAAATAGCCGAGTGCAGTCTAATTAGAAGAGACTGTCGTGTTTAGTGAAGTTAAGATCATCGGCGAAGGAAAAGACATTCACAGAACTGTTTCTTTGATTTAGTTATACAGTCAGGAAGACTGAACGTTGATTTCTGCTGTCAACCATTGCAGTTTTTCTTTGCGTTCACGAAAAACAATGAAACCTTGAAACAGTGTTGTTATTTTACTTCTTCGGGAGAGCCTCGGACAGACTGTCCGAGCCGGATCCACGGGATATCATTTCGGCCTCGGCTGGTCAACAGCCTCACCCGAGTGAGTATATTTCCGTACTTACACGGATATCAACCAATTTATGCCATGGCCTTGTCTAGTGATACTTGACATTTACAGGATGGAAGAGCACTCCCTTAAAAGCTAACCAAGAGGTAGCCTGAGGTATAAAGTGTTAAAGTGTCACACGCCACTTTCTACTCTTCAACCACTATACTTGGCTTAAACATTATTCTCGTAGTCATGGATTTTTTACGAATTTACGGTTTTACGGTTTAGCACCAACCACAACACAACGAAAGGAAAAGGAACCGAAAGTGAAACAAACATAGAAAACTGAAAAGGAACCAGAATTGAAACTAGCATAGAAAACTGAAAAGGAACCAGAAGTGAAACTAGCATAGAAAACTGAAAAGAAACCAGAAGTGAAATGAGTATAGAAAACTGACCGTAGACTCGAGTAGGATTACCATTCAAAAAGTAAGTAAAACACTCATGTTTTATTTTTCAGTTAAACTTTTGTTATTTTTCAGTTATACCGTTTTCGTTTTTCAGTTACTATTACAGTTTCAGTTATTCAGTATTTTTATAAATTTAGTTAATAGAAATAACACTGCCTAAAAGCCGTCTCACGAATAGCCAGATACCAGGACTGGGCCGCATTCTGTCTCCCCTTTGCCGCCAAATTTAATTGTTAGCCCAAAAGGGATCTAATCACCAAAGATATCTTTCCCGTGCAATTTAGGGGAGACCGGGCATAATGGGATACCGGGGTATAACGGGAAACTTGAATATTATCCGTCTTACTCACTTTTAATTGCTGAAGACGTTATCAATCGGAAGTAAAACATCTTTTAAGATGAAGGGCAAAGGCAATTGCGATATCGACGCGTCTTGCTAATTTTATGACTAAAAGTAGATTTTCAGGGTGGCCGAAGTAAGGTACGTTGATAATTCAAGACTTTTCTAGAAAAAGTGGGGCTATATTAAATTTAGCTTATACGTTGAATATGTAGCATAATATATAAAGTCACATATCCCCATAAGAAATTTTGAGCAAGTTCAGTATATTTTGTCAAAATGGCGGGCTTACTATATTGGCCAGTTGGGGCATAATGGGATACAGATATCCCATTTTGCCCCATGTTGTGATTCGACAGCTGCTTATTTTTGTGAGGCCCTATTTTGCAATAAAAATGTGTTAACTATTAATGCGTAGAAGAGTGACTCATATAGCCTAATAGGCCAGGTGATAGTTTACAAATTTCAGACGATTTGGATATGGAAAAGAAAGAAAGACAGTTGCTTCGTTCAGACAAAAATCGAAATGAAGTGTTCAGCTATGGCAGGAGCCATTGATGAAGTACAAAGTGGAAGACTTGGGTAGCTCGCAGCAAGTAGAGAAGCACCCTCCTGGTCAACTTCAACTGAGCCATCGGCCAATGAAGTCGATGCCACCTATATCTAACCACTCAAGGCACCGTATGGGCCCAGAAATAAAAGGCCATCAAACAAAATTGGAAAAAAATCTGGTCATGACAACTGTAGGCTATAAGAAAAGCTAACTGGAGAGTTTGGTCACAATACCTAAACTGGACAAAGAAGCTATAAAGAAACTTGTCAATCCCTTTTTAACAACAGCTTGACATCTAAAATGTCTGATGCATTCGATTACATGACAAAATAAAAATATCATGAAAAAACAAGCAACAATGTCCCAAGAAAGGCAAAAGATATCGACCTGCAACAATCTTGCAGATGACGATGATACAAATGATTGTCTTCACTGTTGTGAGGCGTTCTCTGATGAAGGCGGGATCAGATGTCAGATGTGCTTGAAGTGGACACACAACAGTTGTGCTGGTGTCAACTAACATGTTATCAAATTTGTGTATGACCTCTGCACTAACAGCTTCGAGCACGTTTTGTCAAAATTAATGAGGGAAGTCTGACCTCATAATGTTATGATGCTGTCATTAAAATGCTGTTCATGGTTCATGTTAAACAGTTAGTTGTAATAAGTTCAAAGTTACAGTTTGTCAGGCTATAAAGTATTTATTCTGGCCTATATTCCCTCTTTTAGATGATATGATATATCACGGGCATAATGGAAAAAGTATATCCCATTTTACCCCTTATGGTGGGCATAATGGGATTTAGGGACATACTAGTAGGATAGCATTATCTTCGGTCTGGGTGATGCTTAAGTGGATTAATCTAATCTATGCTGTACAATAGGTCTGCTGGCATAGCCTGAGTACAAGAAAACCCTGAATTTTTATTAACTATGTGACGTAAATTTCAAAATGCCTTAAGTATCCCATTATGCCCCGGTCTCCCCTACTTCTAATCTAATCTAATCTAATCTAATCTGGAAACTTCTATGGCGCTGTTATCGTAACACATAAGGCATGCAGTCTCATGGGAGGTTTGAACCCTGTCCGCTGTACAAGTAATCTAATCTATCGACTTCTATAGCGCCGTTATAGTAATAATGTTCAGAACATCAGTCGATGTTCGCTTCAAGTAAAATCGCAGTCACAACAGACTCACAATCCATTGGAAAAGCCAGGTCGACAGTAGGTTTAGCCGTAGCCTATTAGGCATCCCTATACTTAACTTTTTTGTTGTAGGCCTAGTAGACATAGTAGTAGGTGCTAATAGTAGTAGGATAACTATATATATTTCTCAAGTTTTATAAATTATAACATTATAATAAATAATCGAACTTACTGGTGTTTCAAGATGAATTTTGATGTTAAACGTCGCTCGGTCGCCCACGTCTCCGCGTTCTGTCTTAAGATGTTTCTATGGCAACATCGCGATGACGTAGGCCTACGTTTGTAACAAAGCAACTGAATCAGATGTGATCTCTGGGGCTAAGACGTTTCATTAGGCGATCGGCAGTGTGTAGAACTGAGGAGAGGGATTTGAGTGTCGATTAAGAAAGACCAGAAAGAACACAGTCGCAGCAGTTGAGGCCTTGAGGGGAGAGATGACAAATATTTAAATCAAGCTGCTGGTTCGCGAGTCCGAAAGAAGCAAAATAACGATTTGTGAAACGAGATTAAACGCAAACAGTGATTGCAGCTGCCAGTTTGTAGCATTAAAAAATCTTAAAACGAAACAGGAAGTCGGGCCATAGGGTTTCCTTGCTTTTGTGGATGCAACTTGGCAAGGCATACAGGACTACAAGAAAAATCGCAAATGCATTTAGCGTCTGCCAACTTCCCAAGGCTATTCCACACATAAGCAGGCATAATTAACTTCAGAGGTCAAAATGCTTTCGGTTCTGCAACAGTGGCGGCAGTGGCTTCTATCCCCCCTAAAGAACCGGGCTCAATACCTCCCCTCCCCCCTCCCGAGCGGGACCTTCTCTCTATCCCAGATCCCATATCGCCGACGTGAGTTTTAGCTAATTTCTGATTAGATAAATGTGTCTGTAATTATAAATATCATCGATCCAACTTCTATTTATGTGAAGATTTCTTTCATCAATCCAGCTTCCATTTAGGCAAACAATTATTTTCATCAATCCATCTTCCATTTTAAATTCACCATAAACAATGGATACCAATGCAAAATAGCCTAGTTAAAGCACCTAAAATGGAGGATTACTGGTAAAGTTGTTCAGTGTTTAAGCATGCGAGTCAACGGGTGTGAATTAAGTAGATTAAAATCTCGCATTCACAATCACCGAAATGCAACAAATTCATCAATGTAAGAACTTACTCAACTTCTGTCGAGCATTAATGCATTATGGCATTTGCTCACAATGCGAAACTGATCATAAGGTTCAAGCAAAGGTTACAGTTAATTGGGTACGTACAGTACGCCACGGTACCGCTAAGTTGTTAACCTGGTAAACTTGAAGGCGTGATGCTTTTGACAGTGTTCTGTCCATTTGTCGGATTTGTTTATTTGAATGTTGCCGCATGCCAACTCGCAACCTCGATATTTATATTTCGTTTTTTCACGCGGCATAGTATTTTTAGTTAATGAAATACGTAAGTGAAAGCATATTTTAGGTCTAGGACATTCCCCCCGGACATTTACCCCCGGACGTTTCCCTCCGAAGATGGACTGATGAAAATAATTTTTTACTTTAATAGAAGTTGGATTGATGAAAGAAATTCTTTACTTTAATAGAAGTTGGATTAATGAAAAAAATTCTTTTCCTTAAATAGAAGCTGGGTTCATGAAACAAATTCTATGCTTAAATAAAAGTTGGATTTATGAAAGAAATTCTTTGCTTAAATAGAAATTAGATTGATGAAAGAAGGTCTTTGCTTCAATAGAAGTTGGGTTATTGACAGTTATCATGGACAATGGTAGAGTTACCTACTTACTGTTCGAGGGAAATGTCCGGCGGGGGGAATGTCCGGGGGGAAATGTCCGGATACCGCATATTTTTAAGTTAAAACCAATGTAAATGTTTATTTTTGTCACAACTATGCAGCCGATAATGTTGCTCGATTAAGTGCGAGAATGCCATAACACATTAAGTAAGCTTACAGTATGTTAACAAAATCCAGGAACTTAGTCGGAGGGTGTCACCGGTTCACACTAATAATATTTATATAAGAAATGTGGGTCTTTCACAGGACTGTGATTGAGGACTCTGTAACTTGCAGAAAGTGTGATAAAAATTGAAAACAAACACTTCCCCCAGTTTTTCACTGGGCTCAACTTGCGCCCGTCAAAATGCTTTCGATTCTGCAACAGTGGCGGTGTTATCTTGACCAAAGGATTGTCGCATTATGTCTGTTCGCTTCCAGAAACTGTAAATTCCCATTAAACCAAGGGTGTGAAAGAGCTGGCCCGCTGACGATGTTTTTCTCGCCCGCGGAGCCTTGCCTAAACTCTACACAATCTGATAATAACAGTTAAAATGTGTCATTATTGAGTTCTGTATGCACAATATATACTTGGCTCGCTTGGCTATATATTAAGCAGCGCCGTGTTTTTCGGTTGTGAGACCTTCCATCTGGAATGACCTCCCGCTTAGGCTCCGCTCTTTACTTGTGAGCCATCCGGCATGGTTCTACAAGTCCCTCAAGTCTTTTTCTTTAGTCGTGGCTGGGCCGGGAGCGCTTCTGAGTAGTTTCTTGAAGGGGCGCTATATAAATGCTCTGTATGAATGAATGAATGAATGAATACTTAGAACCTAGTATACATTGCTTAAGGCTTAATGAGTTTTATGCGATGTCCGTGACTGACAACAAAGATCGAAATTAAGATTTTATAGGCCTAATTAGACTGTTTGCATGCTAAAAATGCACAATTTAAGATTTGGTGTCGCAAAACTTTTCTGGGGGCTGGCCTCCTGAGCCTCTCCCAGATCACCACCTCATTTTGCTCAGACGCTTTCGGCACCGTGGCAAGCCACTTTCTGGAAAAATTACCACTGACTTACCATTAAAAGGTTTGAATCCTCTGCATTAAACCAACTTAGTTTTGTTGCTTTTGGTGTGTATATTTTAAATGTACAACTACTTGCAGAAATGCCCCAGTAGTTTGATATTTGTCCCAGTAATTTGAGTGTTTTGTCCCAGTCAGGTAATACTCTACCGTACTTTTAATGTTAGCTTACAATAATATTATTAAATTATAAACCTTCTAATGCTTCCCTAATAGTACTCTAGTAGGTTTGGAATTAACCATAACCATAACCATCATTTTATTGTAGCCAAACAGGTATTACACAAATGATATTTCATACAAGTATTTCGAGTGGTTACAATAGGGGGACCAGAAGGGACCTTGGTCCCACCAAGTAGGGCCCCTAATTACCAGTGTCAGTATTGGATGGCGATTAGTTATACAATAACAGTTGCATGTTATCTTCAGTTTAACAATTTGACATTATGTAGGCCTAAATATTTACAACATAGGCAGCAGTCTGTGGTGACCGACCTCGACCCATTCACAAGTATCCTTATTGAGGACCTCTATCGCTTCTAGTCACAGAAGTAAGATATGTCTTATAAGATACTGTAACATGCATTGCATGGCAGGACAATGTAGGCTAGCGACTTGGATCTCTATAGTATATTCTGCACTTACATTGTGATTCTGTGAAATCAGTATCAAACTCAGATTCATTAGCCTACACTGCCATGTCATGCAATGCACGTCACATTGTTTTTAAATTTTTGTTCAATTGCCATGCAGGATCATGACTATAGTCAACCGCCGAATAAATGGCTAGGCCTATGTGAATCATTGTTTGATTTTGGGTTTGGCGTATCCAAATCACATTGGAAAATGAAGTTGGTCGTGTTTGCTGAAGTTAAAGCTATCACTGTTTGCTGTAGCTGCAAGACTGCGTCACAGTCCCTCAGTCTGTCACTGGCTTATTAATTTCAATTATTTTGGTGGTCTGGTTGAACTAATTACCCTGGCTTCCGATAAAGAACGCCTGGAAAACTCCTAAAAGAGCCAAACGCCTAGGTTACCTAGAGCAGTCCTTTCCAACAGTCTCTGAACTTGCCAATATAGTCGATGCGAAACTCCTTTTCTCTATATTACACAACCCCAAGCATGTACTTCACCACCTCCTACATGTACCGCCACTCCGACCCCTCTCCACTCACCAATTAAGACCTAGAGCACACAACCATACTCTCCCACCCAAGGACAACTCTCAATTTATTCCAAGATCATTATATAAAAATATTTACTAGTTTATTCTAAAATCTTCTAGTGAACTTTAATTATCCATTATCACTCATGTTAGCATTTCTGCGTTTTTGTCAGATTATTTTCTTAATAAACGAATTATATATATGTCATATTTTCAGATGTCTCTGCATGACTTAAGTAGGAATATGTATATTGTATAATAATGAAAAACAACTTTGGTAAAATAAAGTAGATGAAACGGGCTCCATTTGGCAGCAAATGCTCTCAGATTCGTTGTCGGCTGGGGCTCAACCCCAGCCCCGCTGGGGGCTTACGACGCTCCTCAGACCCCTAGTCGTTGCAGACTGTGTCCCGGTAGTCCCAATTCGTTAAATATATGCACTACGCAGTAGCCACGAAATTGAAATATTAATATGCACTAGAACATTGCCAAAATGAGGTGAATTCACTGTTTGCAATCAATGAATTGCCCTATCTGTTCAGCTTAGGGCCAAACCCATGACCAATTAAGGTCTTTGCCTAGATCCCACTGGGGCACAGCCCCCAGACCCACTAATTCGTCCTTCCTCTGCAGTTGAGAAAATTCCTTAGAATAAGCCTTGGAAGCGCTCAAAACGAAACTCACGATGTTTAGATCGAGAACATTATTTATCTTTTTTCCAATAAGGTCCACTCAGTCTCTGTCCGCGTCTGTGCATGTCTATGCATCAATGTACGCATGCACGTGTTTCTGTGCATGCCTGTATCTTAGCGGATGATTGTGTCTGACTGTCTGGGAGCCATGCGCACGATTGCATCCTCGATCGGGTCCGAGATTTGGTTGTTATTAAATTTTCTTCTTGCTGCATGTGTGACGATATCCTGGTGTCCAGCACTGGACCACCAGATTCAAGTGGGAGATATATCTACAGCTGCAGTCGTATGTCCGAGATTTTATTAAAGTCTGTTCCTGTCGTGTATTCTTCGATCGGACATCGTTCCAACGTCCAATTATCCTGTTCCCACAACATTAGCAGGCTACAGACCTTGCTCCTGAATCAAGGCTACCGATCAATTCCAGTTTCATTATCTCCTCGATCCATCTCTTGGCCATTATAGGCAAGGGCGCTCGCAGAAATTGTGCAAGTAGGCAAAACCATTATAGTACCAACAACGATCATTTTGAGGGAGTAGAAAAGCTCACACGAGGCTCATATTCACATATGGAACATAATAATTAAAATTATTCATTCATTCATTCTGGAGATTGATATGATGCCCATAAACATCAGATGTTTATGGGCATGCTGGAAGGCAAGGCATGGATTTTAAGATATACTCTTGTAATAGTTGAAAATAAACATTACAGCATAACAAAAGAAGACAATAGGCCTAATCCGCAAAAGTGTACTTTTTAGCACATGCATACGTTTTTAAAATACAAATAATGTAAGTTGGCCTAATGAATTGCAATTACATGTATTCAAAGTCATTGAAGCCGTCGCCTATTCTTACCGAATAGGCCTAATTATTCGTCCACAGTAGACCCCTATTCTTCATAAATTATTTTCTGTGCTTGTTTAGTTTATTATATTATTTACGCTGTGTAGTCTACACAATTCTAATTTCAATGCCTCCATGCATTGTCCTCATTTTAACAAGCGGTTGTGGACCATTCAGTTTGAACGGGGCTTGTTTAATCAGGTCGGGTGCTCTTCTAACGAGTTTTCTAGAAGATGTGCTATATAAATGATCACAAGTTACAATTACAATTACAATTACTGACCACACACAACCCGTAACCAACCCTATAATTATAGGCCTATAGTTATTATTACTGCAAAAATTGTTAACGCGCGCCACGAACCTGAGTCATAGACTCATAGTTAGCCAGTCGTCAATTAAGTGATGAGCAGTTAGATATTCAGATGCTTGAAAGCCAGTGAGAAATAATAATTTTAGATGCGTTTGCTGAAAGATGAAAGAGTTCGAACATCGGAGAAACTTACATAATTTATACGTGTGGTTGCAGTCCGTTCCATATTCCTTGAGGCAGTAACTTGGATTGCACGAGACCCCATGGCAGTTCTGCATCATGGCGTATAGCCAATAAACCACACCCGAAGACCGCAGATTGCGAAGAGGGATCTCAGCAAGATACTAGTGATGAAGGTACATGTAGGTCCTATATTAGAGTGATCGTTGTAAAGATTTTATAGGTCCGACAAGCCAGTTTAAATCTTATTCTGGATTCTACAGGAAGCAAATGCAGATGACTAAGTATACGGTTGAGAAATCTGTAGGAGAAGATGCGCGCAGCATCAAGAGGTCAGAGAATTCTGAATGCGCTGAAGCCTGTTTACTATACGATCTAAGACACCTCCTGCAAAGCCGAGTTAGCACAATCGAAGCAAGATCGAGCAGACAAGAGAACAGGCTATTATATGGTCTGTGACATGTCTTTGGTAAGAGCAGACCGTATTTGACGTATTGCCCTAATGCGAGATTTAAAAAAAATTGTTACGTAGGGTTGAAATGCGAGATCACTGTTTAGGGTCACCGCACTGTGTCCAGAGTCATCCCATGGCTTTGACAGGTTTCTAGCTTGACAGTTGTATTGTATTGTATTGTATCTATCAATTTATATAGCGCCTCTCGAAGTGCACACCAATCAGAGGCAATAACCTTGAAAGTAGAACTCTAAACTTGAGTGTAGGCTGGTTGCGAATGGAGATGTATTTAGATAGGTCTACGTTACGCATGTAAGGGCGATTCCTGACGTTTTAACGGTCTATCCTGGGCTGCAGTGTCTATTGCTAAGTAGACACTGCACCCGCTGACTAATTACAACGCAGTCTTGACATTTTCCAGCGACAGCCTACACGTGATAAATTGGATGCCACTCGATGTCATACTAGTTACCACCAGCAATCATGGGATGCATCATGGCCGCTACACGCACTGAATAACTTAACACGTCATAAACGGGTGCAAGCAAAAAGAAGCAAACACCCAATTACTCATAGGTGTGACATCATAGAAATTTCAAATACAAACGTGAGTCTACAATTTTCTGACTTATCGGCATAATATGCTGTAGCCTAGGTCTACAAAATGTGTATGCGTATATAAATGTATTATATGTTTATGTGTAATATGTAGGGGTATATAATATGGTGCCTTAGCAGCCGGAAGCTGGTTGCGCTTTCAGGTGACGAATCCACCTCAATCCGCATTTGTACTTGTATGGACAGGCCTATATAAAACTGTTTAAGTGTACTATTCTACTATGCAACGTATGCTCATCCTCATCCCTTCGTTACTTCCGATTCAGTGTCCGCGGGGTATCAGGAGAGCGCTTCTGAGTAGAAATTACAACACAGTAATGACGCTATAACAAGTGCTCTAATACATAATATTATATACATACAATAGTTATCGTAAAATCAGGTAGGCACGAATATATATATATATATATATAGAATATATATATTGTATTGTATTGTATTTGAACAAGACTTGTTAATAGCGCACCTCCAAGATTTCCCATTCAGAGGCGCTCCCGACTACTGCGCGAGACGCTGAATCGGAGACGATGATACACCCATTTCCTGTAGCTATGAGCAGAATGCTGGACAATGCGAAAGCATAACAAAAAGAAAATTCTCACACCGAAACGGAACTTTGAATATTGTAAAATGTCAAGATTCGAATCCGCAACCGATCACATAAAAATTGTTACGCACCGAACATCTCTGATAACCACCGCGTTCCAAGACTGTATTGTGATGTGTTGTATTGTGTGGTGTATTGTACTCCACAAATTATATTGCGACCGAAATTTTACCCGCAGTAAAGATCCGAGAAATTAATCTCTGATAAATTGACCCGACCGGGAAGCGAACCGCGGGAGTAGCCGACGATGACAAGCAGGCTACCAACCCACTCCGGCCACTCAGGATCCTTATATATATATATATATATATATACCTATATATATATATATATATATAACTATATATATATATAGGCTATATCTGTAGACCTGTCTTGCATTAGCATATAGTCCACTTGATTTAAATAAGCTGGTGCCATGCGCTTTCAAGTGGCGCTTTAGAAAGTTTTAATTGCGATTACGATGCTATAATGCATTTGTACTTGAATATGGACAGGCTTATTTAAAACTGTTTAAATGTGTACTATTCTAATATGCAACGTATTCTCATCCTCACTGCTTCGAGATTTTCTAATTTCCTCGGGGTATCACGCTGAGAGCGCTTCTGAATAATGTAACACGCAATTACAACACAGTAATGACGATCCAGTAAAAGATTCGGTCTAATTAGCAAAAGCAGAGAAGACTAAAACAATAGTTATCGAAAAATCAGGGAGACACGAATAGCTGGGGGCATCCAAGGGGAAGCCATTGAGCATGTTTACACTTCTTACCAATTCTCCAAACTGTCTTTCTTGAAGGATTGATAACCGCGGATGGATGGAAGCAGCGAAAAGACATACAAATGCAATAATAGGTCGCATCTCACAAAGTCACAAGCATTAAAAAAATTAACAGAATATGGCGAAGCAGAGAAAAAGCCACGACAAGAAACTATGAGACGATGATACAACCCATTTCCTGTACGGATCTGAATGCTGGACAATGCGAAAGCATAACGAAAGAAAATTCTCACACAGAAACGGAACGGAATATTGTAAGATTTCAAGACTACAGAAAATTAGAAACGATGATATAAGACAACAGACTGTCAGGCATCCAAACATCTCTGATAGACAAAGTCGTTCTGCGAAGACGGTTTGATGGTTTTGATATATAGAAAGAATGCCTGCAGCTGACTAAATTCCACACAGTGCACTACATACAAGGTTCGAAGGAAAGTGTAAGACGATTGGTTAATTTCAGACGGATCGCCACCTTAGATTTGAGATCCGCCACCTAAACTGTGAGACCCGCCACCTAAAAGAGAAGACCCGTCACCTAAATGTGCTTTTGTTACAATAATCGACCATATGATTCTTGTTTCATACATTTTATGTGTTTTCCAAGTGGCTAATAGAGGGTATCGGTCTATAGAGTCATCAAAAAAGCTTATGTTTTAGATTTGCATAATTTTGGAGATCCACGATCATCCACCATCTCTGGGTGAGCAATTTAACCACTGAACAAGGCAGGTCAAGAATGCGGTGGATAGACAATAAAAATGAGAAATTACAAGATTTGGACTAACATTGAGTGGACTTGACATGACCGAGGACAATGAAAATAATGTATTCGTACCCATCGCTGGCAAATGGCTGGCGTCAGGAACTGATGACGATGGTTGTGACAATGATCAAGATGATGCAATTAATTTATGCAATGGTTAAATCGGCACTTAAATTTGAGATATGAGAATGTAATTGTGCAAAGGTGCACGTGTGTGTATATTAGGCCTATATTTAGGCACGCGAATAAGTGATTGTGATGTAGGCCTATGTATGTACCTGGACTTTTATAAAGCCCATTATTAGGAACCCCTCAAAAGCTCTTTATGATGTAGCCTACACAGAGCATGCCACATCATAGGAAATTCTGACTGCATATGAACTTGTTAAAGGACGTGACACACGAGCAGACTCCTCAGAAGCTGAGAGGGACATTTCCATTTTCCAACACCTAAGGCACTTTGGCCGTGACGATTCGGAAGGTTGGAGGTGATTGCACGATTAATTAGATAGCACTAAGAGTGCTAAAGAGAAACACACAGATAATGAGCGTATGTGGGTTTGAGAGAGACTCAGAGAGAGAGAGAGAGAGAGAGACAGACAGACAGACAGACAGACAGACAGACAGACAGACAGACAGAGACAGAGACAGACAGACAGACAGACAGAGACAGACAGACAGACAGAGACAGAGACAGAGACAGAGACAGAGGATAGACAGACAGACAGGTAGAGACAGAGACAGAGACAGAGACAGACAGACAGACAGAGACCGGGAGAGACAGGGACAGACAGAGCCAGATACAGACAGACAGACAGAGGCAGAGAGAGACAGACAGAGACAGACAGAGACAGAGACAGAAATAGAGACAGACAGACAGACAGACAGACATACGGTATACATACATACAGAGACAGAGACAGAAAGAGTGGTGTGTAAGTGGATCATTTGAGCATAACGTAATGTGGCGGCAATAGATGCAGAGGATGATTTCTGTCATCGCGTGCATCAATCGACACCAACCCCGCATCACCATCACCACCGCCACCATCAGCAGTCTTCGCTGCCGTCGCCTTCAATATAAGATCACTAGCATTCGACAGACGACGTCTCAACTCTCGCGTGCAATGCACCTCCTCGTTCTCCTCTTACTGTCATATGACGAAGACGCTGACCACTCGCACTGACCGACCCACCGACTGACCAACCGATCCTCATTTTCTCCGCTTCTGTCATCTTCTCCTCTGCCTCGTTTTCTTTCTCTTCTCTTCCTCCTCCTCGCCCTTCGTTTCATCTTAATCGTCTTCCTCACTCTTTCTCTTCTGCTTCCACCTCTTTGGCATTCTATTCCATCTTTTGCGTCATTTCTTTCTCTCACGTTTTCTTCGTCCTTCTCTACTTATTTTCTTTTTCCAGTCATTCTCGCTCGTTCTTACATAGATACGGACAGCTCTTTCTGCGTCTTCTATCGCTTCGTTTCCATTCATCGCTTTTCGTTTCCATTCATTTTATCCAGCTTCTTCTATCGTCTTTCCGTTTCTGCATGGGTTTCAAAGCCCGCAGAAAGTAAGATCAGTTTAACATTTCATGAGAATATTATAGAGACAAGGAGTGATATGCTGTCTAGATAGCATATAATCCAGTCACTATAATTTTTGCAAGGATAGCACGCGTTCTTTTGTATAATTCAAATAACGACACTGCTATAGCAATATTTAAAAGTTCATACCTATGAATTCGGTGGCCCTCAAAATGCCAGCACCACTTTGAAATGATTAGCGCCCTCTGACCGTAATGTCAGTCGGAACAGGTCGTGTGCGAGATTCATTTCATTTGGCTGCGGTTTCATATTGCTAAGTGCGTTTTCTGCATTATTGTCATGCACATCGAGAAACTTCGTCGTGATAGCATTTCCTGTACTCTATAGTTACTAATGCATAGACAATGCAATCACGAAGGCTTCAACATTCTAAGAAGGAACTAATGTATATTTGTCTTGTCTTCAAATGGTGACAATCGATGATTTAGAAAATCTCCATTAGTCAGTACTAGCATTGGGTTACCTATGTTGGGCTAATTCATTCTGTCGTGAACCATGCTGATACTCTACGTATACCCTCCAAAGGTCATTTGAAACATCCCTGCTATAGACTCTACATGGTTCACGACAGAATGACTGATGAAGATTTTCTACGCAATTACCATTTATATACATTAATTCCTTCATAGAATGTTGAAGCTTAATAAAAGACCCCAGCTTAGTACAAAATGCCGAATTAGCACAGTGCAGTTATTTTCTCCTTTGGAACTGATGACTGAATAAATTAATAGTGGTCAGCTTTTACTCAACCTCCGCCTTAACTCACTAAGCAGGTTTTTATAGGCTACTCTCTGGCAGTCTCTGCTGCTTACTTTGTGCCCTACCATATGAACTCCAGTAGAAGTCTATCCAGACCGCATCCATCACTCAGCGGGTCATCGTTCATCCGCGAGAACCCAGAATAATATAAGTCTGCTGTTAGAGACTTCAGGAACTCGTGGTGCAGCAAGTGTGAAAACTTTGTAGAAAAACTCACGCAAATGTAACAACTTTACAGAAAACAGTTTCGCTGCGGCAACACAAGTTTCATTCTTTTGATAAATAGAAGCAATTACCCACATGACTGTGAGTGTGCATTGTTTAGATGGATAGACGAAACAGGCAATTTCAACCGTCTTTTTCACTGGGTGTGCAGCTGCAGCTGCAACTGATTGCTATAGAAACAGTAGTAAACAGGCAACGTACGGCAAGCAATTTGGAATCGATGTACAGGAATTGTTAGCCTTTATATATACGCCGCCCTACAACGTGTTGAAGAAAAAGATCTCATCGCCACTACCCTCCCAACTCGCCTCCTGCCCCAAGATTCGGCCCGCGGCAAACCGTCTGGCTTGCCAATCCACCTACCACAGGACCAGCCAATCAGGTCAAACAAAGCCACTCGTGTGCTGACGCAGACAGTCGACGGGGTTTCTTCTTCACAGACAAACCTCACGCCGATGAAAATTCCGCAGTGATGGCGAGCTATTTGATGAACGAGTTGCATGCCTTCGTTCGACCACACCCCCCCCATAGCCTCACCTTTGACTCTTCATCTTGCGGATCTCATCTTTCACGGCCTAATACTTCTCGACTCCGTGCGTTGATAAGCTTGTAGTCCTCGCCACTGATCTGAATGTCCTTGAAGGCCTTGGAAACGTGACTGTTGCCGGTGTTGAGTTTCATATGAACCAGAATGCAGAGGTTCTCGCGCTTTGGCCGAGGACTTGCTTGAGCAGGCAAAACGCAATGCAACCAGCAAGGCCGGTACACACTCCATCCAACACGTAAACGGCCCTACATAAGAAATACATCCGCGAGCAGACGGCCACGAATCTAGACCTCAGGACAGGCCAGAGACTGACCTCGAACTTGCTGGTGCAATGCATAGACTGTGAAACTTTGTAGAGTGAAACTCTGCGGGAGATGTCGGGTACAACTTTATCGCTGACGGCAATTAATTAAGTAATTAATTCATTCATTGATAAATTCATGCAGAGCACTTATATAGCGCCACTCCAAACTGGCTACTGAGTGTGCATTACCAGCTCAACTCAATATGCAGAGTTTCTAGCTAAACGAACACTCAGGCAGATTGCTACAGAAACGCTCAATAATGACAATCGCTTTAAGGTTTTAATTGTCCAATGTCCGCAAGTACCGCCTTCCGCTTATCCAGCTTGCCTTGCATGCAGAGGCGGCTAGCCGTGACAGACAGTAGGTGTCTGTTCGAACAGGCCTTTTCGCTGCCATCGCATCGCAACCACCCTCCCAACTCGCCTCCTGCCCCAAGATTCGAATCCCGCGGCAAACCGTCCTCGCTTGCCATCAATCCCCATCCACCTACCACAGGACCAGCCAATCAGGTCAAACAAAGCCACTCGTGTGCTGACGCAGACAGCTCGACGGGGTTTCTTCTTCACAGACAAAACTCACAGCGATGAAAATTCCGCAGTGATGGCGAGCTATTTGATGAATGAGACGCATGCCTCCATTCGATCACGCCCCATAGCTTCGCCTTTGCCTCTTCATCTTGCAGATTTCATGGCCTGATAGGCTTTTCGACACCGTGCGTTGATAAGCTTGTAGTACTCGTCACTGACCTCAATGTCCTTTAGCCTCTAGGGCCTTAGAAACATGGCTGTGGCCGGTGTTGAGTGGACCAGAAATCAGAGGTTTTCGCGCTTTGGCCGAAGACTTGCGTGAGCAGGCAAAACTGCAACCAGCAAGCGCCGATACACGATAGTGGGTCCAACACGTAAACAGTCCTACGGTATTTCTTCTTCAGACAGCCACGAATCTCGACCTCAGGCGGCCAGGCCAAAGAAAGATCTCGAGCTTGCTAATATTATGTAGGCAGGGAATCTGAAGCGAGGGAACCTTTGTGGGACAATGTCTGGTTGACAACGCCGGTCGTAGTTTCTCTCGCCTCGTGTTAGGCTATGTGGCGCCTCAGTGGAGTGCACGAAACCACTGCTTTCCTACTACTAATCCGATAAATCGGCTTCACACACAGTTTCAGCCGCTTTAAAGACCTCTATACCGACACGACATCGTCACAAAAACCTGCGTTCTGAAACAACACAAGTCCGTTGTTTGGTATACGGACTATGTCAAGTACAGCTGGACTTCATTAGAATACGAGCGAACTTAAGCTGCAAGAACATTGATCATTTCGGTCAGACCTGGCAGTATAAAAAAATGCAATTTCTCTCTGGTGGAAAAACATCTTTAACGTGATTGCTTTCCATTTCCAACACTTACAGTGATTGTCTGACAAATACTAAATAAATAATTTTCTACAAGACAGTTAGTTGTCAGATTTAAATAAATGATATTCCGAAAGAATTCTGCAGTGTGTGTTTGTGCACGCACGCATGTGTGCATTCAAACGCCTTTGTCTGTCCAGCGTATTATGCTGTCTACATGAAACCAAGCACCTCTGGCCAGGGATGTAGTTGTTGTGCTCCGGTGTAGTAGTCGTCAGCATTTGTTTTTCAGGGTAAGGGCCTCGTGCCGTTGCTTGTCTTCCGACCCTCCGGGTGCCTATACATAGGTGCTTGCGAGGGTGATTAGAACGGCGACTCACGGCGGAACGGACCCTGATGCTTTCGTCGTGCTCATCGTTCCGACCTCTAGACGTTGGCGGTCATTGAAACTGACCATTCGATAGAGCGCTCTCTTGCGCTTGTCCGACAAGAGGCTGCCGCCGCCTGGGTAGGGACGGAAGCGCAGATGGCCAGGAACGCCGTCGGTCGTCGTGTAGTCCTCGGAGATGGCGTCTCCAGCCGTCGTTTCCAAGGGACGCCGGGCACCAGACGACGAGCGGGTACAACTGCGGAACAGCAGCTTAAAGCCACGTTTGAACTTGTCCTAGACGAACACAACAAAGCAAGCCAATCGCTAGAAAAACAACAATTATCATGAATTAAACGAGCGCTTTCCTAAGGTTCTGTACTGCATGGATTGTTCTGTTCAAGAACATAATTAGTAGCTCAGAACAGAAATTGTAGACCTATATACACCAGTAAACCAACAATAGAACGCTGCACAGTAACACTGGCATGAGCGCCAATGTATAGCGCTTAAGAAAGCGCTACTGAAGAATGTTGCCATGGACACACGAAACATTTGCTTTGTGTGTCTGTGGCTTGGCTGAAGCACATGTATTATAGAGGCGATGGATTTGTGGAAACATTTAAACGGCCTGCAACGTTTAACAGCAAAAAACCTTTTGAATGGCCTACGATTGAACAACGGTGGAAGTTTGCATGCGTACATGTAGAACGTCATAGACCGGTCGAAACTAGTCTATGCTGGTATATTCTGTCCATAGTGCAGTGTGTAAAGAGCACATGGATCGAGTGTTCTGCTGATATTACAAAATAGTTTTGATATGAAAATGCTATGAATAGGTTCTTGTGTTTAGGAACTGGTAGTCGACGAACTCATTTGTAGTGATGAACTCATTGTCGTATTTAATAATAGGTTACGTAAAACCAGAGACTGTGTGTCGTCGTGCACTGAGCTGCACTACGCTACGGATAATGAAGCTCCATAGTTCGAGACCTAATCTTTTGAGAATTTCGAAAGACGTTGACGGCATAAACGGTAACCATCGCGGTGGTATCGTCTATTCCGGGTCATGAAGAGACTGCAGTGAACTGATGAACCGCTATGAAAGTGGACAATTTTACCCCTACCCGAAAGGACGGCCAAAGGACAATGGAGCGATTGAAGGACTAAGGTTTGAAATGCGACATACAACTACGGTTACTTGGAACGACCGAAGAGAAGGATGATCCGTACAGAAGACAAGATAATTGAAACATAGTAGGCCTACGTTCTCTTTTTATAAGTGTTCACCAACCCATTGGATATCTCAATTGCACTGAAGTATTTTACGGGCCGTGTCAAAGTTAACCGTACCCTAAAGGTCGACCGAGTGCGTAGAATGTAAGTAAATCAGTAATTAAATAAATAAGTATATTCTTTATTAACCAATTGCTAATCGCACTTTGGTGTACAGACACCTACAGATTAAACAAATATCGAAAGATGACACAAAGACGGGCAGCCAACATCGGCGCCCATCGCCAAAACGCAAAATGGATCGATTGCCGGAAGGAAAACAGGTCGAGATAACGCCAGCTGTACGTTTAGGCCTACCATTCGAGACAGGGTGTTTATGCAAGTGTGGGAATAAAAAACGTTCGTATCATCTGCAAACAAGATGAAGAACAGACGATTGGAAACGTTCGGGAGGTCATTAATATAGAGGAGAAACAACAGAGGTCCTAGATTGAACCTTGTGGGACACCATATAGAATACTTTTTAAAGTGGAGCGTTTGCCGTTATTTTCGACACATTGTTGGCGTCCATCTAAATAGCTGGTAAACCAACTGAGCTGCATACCACGTATACCATAATTCTAATTTATGCAATAGGTTTTTATGATTTACAGTGTCGAGCTGTGCATATACAACATTAGAGTAGAACTTATATTCAGAAGTTGACGATGCAATGAAACGTGACAGCCCTCCGACAGCACTGAGCTGTTTTGGTTTAAGGAAATAAGGTGTGGTGAAATAGTCGATCATATTCCAGCTACAACTGTTTCGAATTGCTTGAAAGTTTTTGACCGAAGAAAAAGAATGCTAGTAAAAAGAATTCGCACAGAAGACAACGACAAAGGCGTCGCTCATTCAACTATAGCAGAATAGGCATTGGAGAACTTTAGTCTTGAGTCCAGATGTGAAAGAGTCACCAAAGAGTGAATGAGGATGGGTTATCTCAATTAGGCTACTGAAAGAAATGTTTTTACGAGGGATAAAAATGCCAGACGTTTTGTAAAGTTTACCGTCAAACACGCACTTCACTAAGCATTGCAAAGAAACGCAGCCCATAGATGTAAGCTCTCGAGGCTGTGCTATTAGTCCAGAGTATATTTCATAATCATAATCCTTAATCGCTACAGTTTAAAGCGCAGTGCACCAGCTTATTCACGACATCTGCATCACAAAGTGGGAAAGGATTCGCATGGAATAAATACTTTTCTGTTTACTCCCATATTTCAGTTTCCAATGAATATCAATATAATCACCTGATCTAAGTGGTGTTAGAGATTTCAGCCACCATCTCTCTAAGACAAATACAAGTTAAATCTGGAAGGATTGAGTCATGTCACAAATTGGTGTGTTGAATCACTATGGCTCTAAAAGAAATCTCGTGTACGGTCAAACAATCTGGCTCACAAAGAATTTCCCCTCCAGCTACCACATCAGCCTCAAAATCTATATAATTATGTTAAATTAAAATTCCACATAATTAATACATGATCTACACCTTTCATGAATCGTGTTTTAGTCAGCAATTTTAATAATTTCTTGCTGTTAAGTAAATGTCATCATTTGTTGGGCTTCTTTGAAAGGTTCCCCCAGCAAGCTTGTAGGCTTACCCCTTCCCAATCTAAATACAATCCAAATTGAGCCAGTCTTGCTACAGTTCCAAACAATCAAACAAGGCATTTAAATCAATTATTCGTGTACATAAAGCACGATACTTCTCTCTTTCGCCAATTCCTGTCTTTTCTGTACATATCAAAGTTTTCCAAATGGAGCACAGTCTCAGTCGTGTCGTTTTTCGGTGGTCTTAGTCTACCTTCTTCGACATCTTCCTGCATCGTTTGCTGGCTGCTTTCCAAGTTGAGTCAGCTGTTTTATTTTTTCTTCTCTTCTAATAGACTTGAGCAATTCTTGTATTTCTCACGTGTCATCATCAATGCTTATATTTCGCTTGAACTGATTCACTGTCAGCGAAATCCAAATACCATGACATTAGGCTACTCCTTTCCAATTTCTTCTCAAATTTTCTCTTATTCATCAGTTTCACTTTCACAAGTTCATCTATCTTGGAATCTATTTGAAATAGACCCTATTTCTTTTTAGTTCTGCAACAATTCCATCCACTGCTTTCTCTAATTTAGTTATTCTGTCTATAATTGTATCTTTCCAGGCTTTCAGTCTATTCCATATGTATACAGTTTCTTTGCTGCAGCCGGAAGAATATCAATGCAAGGGTTTCTCATGTGTTGGCATTGGTACTTTATACGCTGACTGCGCGACTTCTTCACGCTTACAATGAAACTATAGCGTTTGCATATGTCACACGCGATACTATCTTTTTAAACTTCCTTACTACATTTAGCACACAGCTTCACTTTCTCATCAAGTTAGTGTAAGCTGGTGTAACTCACCAGCGTCGTCTCAAGGTTTCCGTGTTCTCTCCGAACTGTCGAAGATTCCGCGCCGCTTCCGGTATTACCATTCTGATGTTTCATCGTCCTGGATCATCGTCCGTACTAACCTTCCCAACGTCTCCGTTTTCCGTAACTGTATTACTGTTTTACGAAGTACGTTTTGAGTGTTATGAAATATCCGCTATTGTAGCAAAGTGAATTAATCAAGATTTCAAGATGAATTAAACCTCTAAACTCCTTATGCAGTTTTTCATGTCGCTGGCTAAAACACTCAAAGCGTCCGTCCGTCCGTCTTGCCGTCCGTCCGTCCGTCTGTCCGTCCGTCCGACCGTCCGTCTGTCCGTCTGTCCGTCCGTCCGTCTGTTCGTCTGTCCGTCCGTTATCTGGCGCGCAGGCAGCGAATGAGAAATCATGACCAGAGGATGTCGATAAAAGCGGAAGTCGGAGCTTAATTGGATCTAAGCTGGTGTTATGTCGTCTCAAGGCTGTGCCTGTGGTGGTGTCTGGCGGCGTCTGCTGCGGCCGTGCATCAGAAGCTTCCAAGAAGGTTTCGACGGCCATTTGGGTGGCCTTCGCTTGCTA
Organism: Aporrectodea caliginosa; assembly: GCA_020284085.1. Lineage (NCBI taxonomy): Eukaryota > Metazoa > Annelida > Clitellata > Crassiclitellata > Lumbricidae > Aporrectodea > Aporrectodea caliginosa. Next base: position 784,177 of record JACEVL010000182.1, on the reverse strand, counting down.
AGGTGGTATAAATTTCTGTGTCTGTGGTTGGACTTTTTCGTCCTTTAATCAAGTCCGATCAATAGACGAAGGGATGCGCCGGACGCCGCAGCCCTGTCCGGTCGCAGAATCAAACTGTCGCTCATTTGCACTCAGCAGTCGCTTAATAATAGTCGCTGACCGTCTCGCTTGCAGCAACAATGGTGCAACTCATAAACCCATAACTCTCTTTCTGGTCGGCTCTCAAATGGTTCTGCGGCTCTCTGTCTTTGAACTTGTCGTCGATTCTTAATGCGACGGTTCCCTAGTTTAGCTGGTGTGGAAAACAGTTACTGATCCACAAAGTTCTGAATCGCATAGGAATTCTCTATAATTTTATAATTATACGTCGCCTTCATAAGGCCAGAAGTCAAACTTAGGTGGATCCCCACTGTGATTGAGTTTTAATTACGCTTTAATCTGTCTACGTCTTAGTGTCTTTTGTGGGATTGCCGCGGTGGTGTGGCGCTTCAGCCGAAAGATCGTGCAGCTTCAATGATCACGTTACTGAGGAGTTTCTACATATTATATTTTAGAACCTTAATTGTTTTTATTATTTTTTTGTTCTGTACAATTTTCCATTGTTATTGTCTGTAAGTCTTACTAAAACTGGACTCATGGATTTGGATGAATAAACGACGATTGATTGATTGATTGATTGATTGATATTGGCACGTTCGGTCTTAAAGGTCGGAGGTTGGTTAACCCATGCGAGCCCCAGACTATGCTTGACTTGGATAATTCAATAATCCATAATATTATATGTATTAAATTTATAATTTTGCTAGTCGGTAGATCATAGATAGATCATCTATAGAAGCTTTAAACCTTAGCAGGCCTACATACCACGACGTCACACGAAAGCACAATAGACATAGACCTACGCAACGCTTTTCATCTGCCGCATATTGCGACAAAAATAGGCTTAGAATCTTAGATGGTCATTGGTTAGCTCGTCTGGCTCGCCTACTTCCTTCTTCAGTCGTTCGCCGATTATTGACTTGACGGCCTGTAGGATTACTCTGTTCATCATCATCATCATCAGGATCCATGGGCCGAAAGCCCGTAGGTGTCCAATGCAAATTTCGTCATCCGTTTCCATAATCCTCTGTCTTGCGCCAATACACTCAAACTGTGTAGGTCTTGTTTGCACCAATCTCTGATGTCATCAGTCCATTCCCTGTTAGGTCTTCCTCTTCGTCCACTTCCATCCATCATACCCATCATGACAGTTTTTATTTTTCTATTATTGTCCATTCTGCATATATGTCCAAACAGACCCAATTTCCTTCTCATTACTGACTGTATTAGATCTTCCTTTATGTGTAATCTTCTTCGGACCTCCTTATTTGTCACCTTCATTGTCCAATTCAGATGTAATATTCTTCTATAGCAGTACATTTCAAAAGCCAGGATTTTATCATGATCAGTCTTTTTAATTGTCCAGGCCTCACACGCATAAAGAGCTGTACTAAACACGCATGTTTTCAAGACATTCAGCTTTGTCTTATAACTAATTTGCTTACTATTCCAGATGGAATTTAGTCCTGCCATAACTCCCTTTGCCTTTGCTATTCTTGCCTTTATGTCCTTTGTACAATCATTATTCCATGTTAACAGACTACCTAAGTACACAAATTCTGTTACATTCTCAATCACCTCATCTTGCACTTTTATTTCCCTGTCTATTGTCTTCTTGCCAAATACCATTGTTTTTGTTTTATCCACATTTATTTTTAATCCAGCCCGTTGTGCAGATGTGTTCAGTGCGCAAACATTTTCCTGCAGCCTCTCACAACTATTCTCCAGCAAGTCAATGTCATCTGCAAATTTTAAGTTATTAATCAGTTCTCCCTGTACGGAGATTCCAGTTCCATTGTCTTGTATATTTTCCATGACTCTTTCCAAGTAAGTGATAAATGTATTGGGTGAAATTGGATCTCCTTGCCTTGTCCCTATCGTAGTTAAAAACCATTCTCCTATTTCCCGTCCCACCTTCACTGCAGATTTTGATCTGTCACCAATATTTCTTAGTATTTGTATCAGTCTGTTTCCTACTCCATATGACTTTAGTACTGCCCATGTCACGTCATGCTTGATGGAATCAAATGCCTTCTGAAAGTCCACGAAACAATTATAGACAAGCTTGTTTTTTCTCTTGGCTTTTTCAGCAATCAACCTTAACATCAGAATTTGTTGGACTGTGCTTCTATCTTTTCTAAATCCTGCTTGTTCATCAGACATATATTCCTCCGTTTTTGCCTTCAGACGACTCAACAAAATTGTCATGAGTACTTTCCCCATATGGTTTATCAGTGCTATAGATTACTCTGTTAACACGTCTTTATCACGCAATTTACTCTAATATTGTAGCCCGGGCATATATATGGTTTACAGGTTCCTTATAAAGCTTAATATGTTTATTAGAAGAGCCTTAAATCGAAATGTGATATTGACATATCGCGAATGAATATTGTCTGAAGTGGCACGTCGGAAACCTTTCACAAAATGTCTTGTATATTGTAAGTCTTTGACCATGGTGGGCCAGATTGGTGTTGCAACTGCATCGAATTTCAAATATTATGATTAACTTCCTGGGTTCGATAGATTAAAATTTCAAACATCCTAGCGTAACCATCTTTGCAAATTGTGCTTTCGTAAGAAAAATAAGGCCCTCCATCTGCTCGCGTGGACAAGATTGACGATCTATGTCTAACATATAGCCGAACACTATTTTGGCCAGAACGGCAACATACACTGTGTCCACGATAAAGTGGATCACTAGACTTTGTTAAATATCTTGGTCAATTGTACTATTATAGGTATTAAATTTGGTGCACATGAACTTCAGTCTATTCTATCTATACCCTGCAAATTTTATTACAATTGATGCAACGGTTACGAGGATATACCCTTATGAAATTGGGTGGTTGAGGAACCAAGTTACCAACACGTAAAACGCATAGAATTACGTCATTTTTCTGGCTACCGCAGGGATAGGCTGTTGTTTATAAGCGTCATTTTCGGAAACAATTACACTACGAGACCTGTTTTACGTAACAGTAGTTGGTTGTAAGGAAATGGTTTTCAGTGCAGAGGACAAGATTTTAATCAAGGAGTTGAGAGAGACGAAGGGGTATGGCGTAGGAGACTCATTACAGAATTTCCAATGAAAAATTGGTCCCTAGCTGGTGTCAGCAAGCTGTTAAAAAGATTGCCACAACCGGATCAGTTGCAAGGAAACCACGAGACGCAAACAAAACCACGGACGCAAACAAATATCAATGCTGTCGGAGAACTGGTGCTGAGTCAGGATGATCAGCCGCGCACGCATCTGTCGATGCGTTTTACGTGTTGGTAACTTGGTTCCTGAACCACACAATTTCATAAGGGTATATCCTCGTAACCGTTGCATCAATTGTAATAAAATTTGCAGGGTTTAGATAGAATAGACTGAAGTTCATGTGCACCAAATTTAGTACCTATAGTACTACAATTGACCAAGATATTTTACAAAGTCTAGTGATCTACTTTATCGTGGACACAGTGTATAATTAATATGGACCACGTTAATAATATCGGGCACAAAACAGCGATCGTCAAAAGCGTGATCACAAAATAGCGACGCACAATTTCGCGTTCGAAAAATAGCGACCATCAAAACAGCGATTAAATTAGAAGGTGTATTTCAAAGGAAATTTTTTTGGATTAATGTTCAGTAATTTATCGTTTTAGCGTTCTTTATTATGTACGCTTTATGACAAATCGTTTCATCGTTTTATATAGGCCTACATGGCATTTTATATAGGCTACAATGCCGTATACATGGCATTTGTCCATGATAACAGTCATCAATCCAACTTCTATTTACGCAAACATTAATGTCATCAATCAAACTTCAAGTTTCACAAGAAACTATTTTCATCAATCCAAATTTTACTTTCACAAAATATTATTTTCATCAGTCCAGCTTCTATTTAAGCAAGAATTGTTTTCACCAATCCAAATTCTATTTAGCCTAAGCAAGAATTATTTTCATCAGAGGCCACAAGGCTTGTAGATATAATTTATAAAATAATTTAACTTGACCGAAAGGAGAAGGGGGAGTGATTAGTAGTGTAACTTTGAGCTTAGAACTGGGTTGCAGTCACCCTTGTCCCGTGAAATTATGTCCAGAACTTAATGGAGGCAGCCACCGGTGAAAACGTCAGACGACTAACTGCTTCCTATCATAGCTGGATGGGTAAAATTGGGCATCAATCGTCTGAAACTGAATATGGAAAAGACTCAGTTCATTTGGTTTGGCATTAGATATCAACTGGCCAAGATAACTGCTGCCGCTGTGCTTCAGTTTCAGTCAACATCTGTTCCGTTCTGCAGCGCCGTTGCTGACATTGAAGTTACTGTTGATGCTGAGCTTACGTTGAAAGACTACATGACGACCAATCGATCAATGCCAGTCGTCCTACTATCAGCTGCGCCATCTACCACATATCTGATTGCCACTGATACTTGAAACGAGACAGAGAGCCTGGTATACGCCTTCATAGGCAGTCGTCTTGACTACGGCAACAGCCTGCTGTGCGAAGTTAGGAAGGATCCTTTGCAGAAGCTACAGTGTGTGCAGAATGCAGCTGCCAGGTTCATATCGCACAAAAATTTGATCAAGTTGCACTTAGGAGCAAAAGCCTGCACTGGCTGCCAATATGCAAGAGGATTTACCAGTGCCTGCACGAACTAGCACCAACACGGCACCGACGATGGTGGATGATAGTGTGCGGCATCATCGGTGCCGTGTCTCAATTGCGTTCGTCACGAATTACAACCCAATGTGGAGGGGAAGTCAGCTACTGGGTTAATTATGCACAAATCCAAAATCTGGGGCGAACATGGGAGATTAGTTTTAGCGCATTTTCACGTTCTCATGTTTGTCTATATTGCACTTTTCATTTTTATTTTTTTAACGAAAATAACGATGAAATTTCGTTAGTGTCATATTTGTCAAAGTTCTATATATATAGTTGATGATTTTTAGTTACAGTTATAGTTATCGTTAACGAGAATCACACTGCGATAATGCATAAGTATTTATGGTGACGCAAATTTTTATATATTTTAGGCCTATATGCAATATCCTCGATCCCTGGCTGAAGCGAGAGTTGACACCGATACCAACTTTTGTTTAATTTAACTAATTTGATAATAAGCGTTTGTCTTTTTAAGGTTACTACAAACGTAATGAAACTCCAGTTGTAAAATACGGCGAATGTCCAAGCTATATGAGCGCCTTGGCAACAGTAGTGTCTGGTTTCTGTCTTCTGCATGGTAATAATACTACGAGCTGAACTCGTTTTAATGTCTGACGACTGATTAATATATAATTGAGTTTGCAGCGATCTCTGATCGTAGAAACGAACTGCCTGTAGCGATTAAATCTTATCAAATGCCATGTTTAACTAATTAATTAATATAATACTAGTATAAGCTAGTCAATTACAGTGGCGATATATAAAAGATGTAGTGGCGATAAATAAATATAATATTAGACTAGGTAAGAGGCTTTTAAACGTAATTTAAATGTCACGTGATGTGCTATGTTGCTAAGCGACCAATGACGCTAGGTGGATAGAAACACAGGGACGGTTAAAGACCGGTAATAACAGTTGAGACGTTGTAAGTTCAAGAGAGAAGAGTGGTGAAAAGAATTGCCGAGAATGGAAGGAAACGGCAGCATCGTTTGAGTTGCGGAGATATACGTGGATCGACTTTATTAGGAGCGATCACGGTGAATCCAGGATTTAAAGTGTTTCGATCGAAGTGGAGTTCGAGCGAACTTTAATCTTGCGAGCGTCGGTGGTAGTGAAGCGTTGCCACGACATTATTCGATGAAGTAAGACGGCGAGATTTGAAGTCAATCGTTCCTGCGTAAGTTAGGAAAGACTGTCATTCTGCTGTAGTTACTGTTGAGAGAAAGTGGATGTGTAACGGAGTAAAACAGTGGGATTGCTAAGTCATTCGTTCCGGCGTAAGCTTGGAAAGACTAACATTCAACTGGAATTACTGTTGCGAGGTTGTTTGGGAGCGATCGTCATTCGGAGTCAACTGCGAGCCAAGTGGACGGTTAGTTGCGAGGAATTTAAAGCGTGAGACTATCTTCCTACGTGTGGATTCGGATATTTCTACGCTACCTTGACTTTCAAAGACGGAGAAGTGATGTACGTATTCGAGACCAGCGATTGAACCTCGAGTATCTACGACTACGTGAGACCAATCCAAGAATTCTTCTACGATAACTTCGACATGGGATCCACGTGCACTTGTAATGGGGAATCAGATAAGCCTCATAATAATCTATTTATTGTAGATTAAATACGCCACTATAGGTAGATAGGATTTGCTGTAATTGTTGTACAGAATTGACTTATGTTTTCAATATTATTTTAATCTATTTACTACCATGTGTCCAGTGTCAATATTTTCAACAACACTTATCGTACGTAAGGCCTTCTCAGCCAAGTTCAACTAAGCTTAAAAGCTGTATATTAATTATTAGGCTACACTGCCGACCTAATGAACGGTCAATAGACCTAAACACAAACTAGAACGGCCCTTCACTATAGGTTGTTTTTCTGCCAGTGTCTAAACTATACAGACACCTCATAATACCCTATGTAAAATATCGTCTGTCTTCTGACTTTGCAGAGGACGATCAATTGGTATCACGGCCATTGTGCGAGTAAACAGTTTCCACTCTCTGTGTCCGTCTCGTCTCGTTCTTCAACCTGTCACAGTCACTGACATCTGTCTCCACAGTAACATATTAGGGGTCTATGGTCCTTTGACACCGTAACAGAAAACAAGCAGCATTGTCATTGGTCATTCTGGGCGCGTCTTGTGGATGGAAGCGGTGGAAACGATATGTCGGTCATGGAAAAAACACGTCTTCTATATGAGAACCAGTTACGAAGGGAGCGCCCTTATATACATATAAATCGCATACTATACAAACAGGAATATATAGCCTACAATATATAATGAGCGACATTCTGAGTATTTACAGCCTAATCGATTCCAGCAGGCATACGTATATATGCAATAATTATTTGTTCACTCTCACAAATGAATTTAGGTAGGTTAACATGTATAATCTTTGTGGTGCTGTGATTCATTCGACGTTGATATAACTTAAGATAAAATAACATGTTGTAGGTAGAATTATTGTTTAGAATGATTCCAAGTGTATGCAAGATGGCGAATAATAATGCGATGTAAGGGTATCCAAATGTGACGATGATCTGACTTACGTTAAGCAGTCCGTAGATAAATGGATTGTAGCAGGAGTTGCTCATTGCCAGCCAATTGGAACAGAACCAAATGATGTTGATGTATCTGTAGCTACAAGAAATTAACATCAACGTGAAAACGATTACGAAAATTAATAAAGCACGCACATTCATGTTCATCTGATGTCTGTGTTTATGTGTAAATACTTAGGTCTACAGAAGTGGCAGATCTAATGTCGTAGTTTCCATGTAAGATCCATCTGTAGGCTTTTGTCCCATAAAATGATTAAAAAACCCATCTCTACGAAACTTTGAAATTTACCTATACTGCATTATTCGTTAAAAGATAAAAACAAAATAAGTGAATTTACTCGTTTTGGAGACGGTGCACAAGACATGAGCAATAAATTGTAGCTCAAAAAACATAAATAATGAAAGCGTTTTAAAGGTTTACATGGGCCTATACATATTATATTCAGTAAGGATTACACGTTGTCTAATGGCAATACCTTAAGTCCGTCGTTCAGCCTTCCAGTTAGGAAGAGCATGGATGGGTGGCCAATGATGGGGTGAAAGATGTGGGAGGGGAGATGGGACGCTTTGGCTGATGTGAAGTTCGTAGTTATTAAATTCTAAAGTCCAGGATATTAAACTTCATAGCAAATTACAATCGACACCATCATATAGGCTTAATGACAGTTTACAGAACACAATTCGCAATATATTACGACTGGGCAACTCCCAGCCTCTCGTAACATCCATGGTGTTCGATCAAGTTGTATAAAATGACGAGACGAAATTCAATCACACTGCTCTGGGTTGGTATCGAAAGAGCGACATACCAAAAAGAATGACACAACAACAGCAACAAATGATTTGTTACAAATCGGAGAGCAATTTTTAAAGAGCGACAGAAGTATTGCCGATTTGATAACGAAGAGCGACATAGCAAAAGAGTGACAAATTGGTTAATATCGTAGTCTGTTTGTTGGTGAATATACAATAACCAAGGATACAACGATGCTGTGGCCAAAACAAGACGGTACGTATACCGGTGGGCGAAGGCTGCCGAACTGCACGGTGCAGTTACGAAGCGAGGTCGGGCATGGATCAACTGCTCAGCACATCACTCACCTGAGCCACAGACTTTGTCCGAAAACAGCTTTCCTATGAAGATATTTTCAGCCGCCATCTGCCGGAGAAGGTCATAGAGGGACGCATCGTTTATTTTTGTGATTTTATACAATGACTTTGAGAATAAACAGGGCAGCTGGACATTTGAATGATGTTACGTATAGGCCCTATGTCATTTAAGTAATCCGCAAATTTGTTAGCAATATCGTCATCATTGAGACAACTAATAAATGAAATAATCCTAGAGAGATTAGGCCTACGAGTAAATTTGGGGATCCATGATTTGCAAACTTGCGACGGGCGTTTGTTTAGAAAGTGCTCAAACAGTTCACCAATATGCCGATTGTACAAGTGCTAGTTTATATTTTAATTTAGTTGAACAGGAAATACAAAATGCAACTGAATTAATGCAGGCATTAAATATCGACAAAAGCAACAAATTGTACAAGTTTTCAATTAACTAAACTTCTATGCGTCCGAGCAATCTTCGTCGCATTTCTCCAAATTTTAATCAGGTCCGTTCAATGACTGAACCGTAGAGGCTTCATAATACCCAGGAAATTGGTTGTCCCTTGGTTAAGAGAAGAGCTCAAAAATAATCCTTCTATTACGCGTTCGATGTTGTTGCTGTGTATCGTATCTGAGAATTTATAAAGCGCCTCTGTGTAGCTAGTACTGTAAGGGGCGCTTTATAACATCTAAAGTCCAGGATATTAAACTCTGTCTCAAACTGCAATCGATACCATCATAATAGGCTTAATGACAGTTTGCAGAACACAATTTAATAAAGCGCCTCTTATAGTGCTAGCTACTATTCAGAGGCGCTCTCAACGTGATAGCCCCGAGGAAATAAGGAAGTAGGGTAGGAGACCATATAAATTAAAAACGGGCCATTACAGGTCTATCGGAGTCAGTAATAATGATGATGATGATGATAATAATAATAATAATAATAATAATAATAATAATAATAATAATAATAATAATAATAATAATAATAATAATAATAATAATAATAAATGGGAACGCCATCTGCCTCTCCGGGACACTGCCACCGATCTCTGAACTCTGCTGAAATGACACTACATAATAATAATAATAATAATAACATAATAATAATAATAATAATAATAATAATAATAATAATAATAATAATAATAATAATAATAATAATAAATAATTTGCCTTATTATCTCTAACTCTGCTGAAATGACACTACATAATAATAATAATAATAATAATAATAATAATATAATAATAATATAATAATAATAATAATAATAATTATTATTATTATTATTATTATTATTATTATTATTATTATTTATTTATTATTAATTAGAATGATTAATAATAATAATAATTTTTTTTATTGTCGACGTCGTCGTCTTTATTGCGAAATCTTTTTACGCGCAAAGTCGTACAAAATTGCGAGTCTGAGGCGCGGTAAGTCAGTCGTCCAGTGAAGAGCAGTTACAGCAAACAAAGGAAGCTTTTCGATGTTTATCCTATGGTCTTATAAGTATGTTATAACTGTATTATTTGAAGGCCAGTGCTCCCCATATATACGACGTAAAGGCTCGTGAGACGCATGAATCTTATCTGCAGGGTCGTCGGAAGAACCAGTGTGAAGATCTGTGAAGAGCAGTGGAAGGGTGGGAGGGGAGGGTGGACGACTCCCATCAAAACACGTGTATTAAATGCTTCTCTCTCTTGCGACCTTTTTACCTGACCGAATTACTACTCGTCTGCCGAGGTCGGTCGGTCGGAGTCCGTCGTCTATGAGAGCATTAGATCAGGATGGCGCTAAAATGTTTAGGATATAAATAAGTAAGGAGACTGACGTCGTCGCCGCAAAATGGCAGGAAACGCGCGTCACATGCAGCGTTACGTCATTACAGATGCCATGCAGTAATGGCTCTCCATCATGGCTCGGCGTTTCTCTTGCATTGTAATGTGACGGCTTGTCTGTCGACCGCCTTAATTACATCGCATTGCCACATTTATGTTTGAGCGTAGAGATAAGCATATAAGAGCAGTTAGGCCTAATGGTGATCAAGCTCTTTCATTCATTATAAAAAATTGTTGTCGGACACTGAAAGCTAATCTATGTTGTCATAATTATAGCCAACAGAAACGGGTCATGGGAAATTGGATTATCTAGGCCTACAGCAGTGAAAGTGAGTAACGATGCGAGTGTTTGTTTCTATTAATTATTGGTACCGAGAGCTTTTTCGTTGCTTGGACACATGAAACTAGCGAACCTTTTTGGCCATTGCAAACTATTCAGTAAATCTATCAATGCATGAATGCAATTATTACTGACATAGCATTTATTATTCGCTGTTCATAAGAATTGATAAAGGGAGAAAACAGTATGTTTTACAAACGGGTATACGCTAACATTTGCGTATAAAATAAAAAATTACACATATTTCTTGAAACAGCTCAGAAACAATCAGCGCTTAGAGGTTGGCTAGATATGAAACTGCTCTATGCATATCCACCGAAGTCCGACCCAAGGCAAAATTACAGGCCTATGCATCACAGCTGAGCAGAAGAAGAGAAGAGCAGTCTCTTAAGGTAGCTTAAGAGGCAACCATGGGTATGAAGTGCAAATGAATTCATTTACTTAGCCTCGGCATACGACGTAGTATGACACGTCATCTTGCCTCGCCGTCTGGTTTCCTACCGACAGTTTATGGTCAATGTACTCATCACAGGATGGCGATTTACTGTCGAACAAAACCTCGTCTTTACGGGCTTCGAACCGAGGACTCGTCAGTGACAAACGATTCTCGATCACCGTCCGCTGCACTCAGCTGTTACCGTCTATTATCACTGCTCAACAATAGTGAACTGCGAGCCAAAGATGGAGCGATTTGCCGATCGAACTAACAACGGTTCTTCTTCGTGTTCGTCCAAGCGCCAACTGCCCTTTGTCGAATGAATGCGTTTAGGGACGTCTTGTGACAGCATAGGTCTTTGACGACTTTCCTTTTCCCGCTCACTCGTCTTCTTTTGTACATGTAGGATCCGTTCCCGCCAAAGCCCGCGAAAGTTTGCCTCGCTTTTCTAACCAATCCAGAAATAAGCGCGAGAATACTTGGCGCTCCCGATCATTGAACTAAAAATAGCTTAGGCGCCTCAGTCAACAGAAGATGGCGCTGGCTGTGGCCACGTAATACAGTAGACTACTTTATGATTCAAAAATTATAATATTCATAAGCATAAATTACAATACTTGAAAACGTGTTGAGTGTAAATTGATATTAATTTTGTGCAGCGTTGTTTGGTATTGCATCATAAACTAATAGACCCTACGTGTATAAAGTGTGGCTGAAACCATGGATTGCGTTAGTAAGACAAAAACACTATTATCAGCACTTTTCATGTCAGAAATACAGTGAATTATTAAATTCGAAGACAAATACATGCAAGTTATGATCGAGCGAGTGGTAATATTTCTTCAAAATAAAGATACAGGCGCACACATTTCTCAGTACAACGAGGCCTTATTTAGGTGAGCTAATGAGTAAAACTCTTTTCGATGCAATTCCAGCAAAGCTTGTTTTGTTGGTTTCCGGTACATTCTACAGATACACCTGACATTGGTTTAAATTTATACGCGGCAAAAGGTTTTACGGCAACTGTGAGGGATAAACGCAATCGCTTTTGTCTGAAATTCATCATACCTGTGTCACTGAAGGCAATGATCTCTGACGTTCAACATTGGCAGTCAGTTCGTCACAAATTATTGTCAACTGGGGACAGCGAAAACCAAACGCAACATAAAACTCTTGTCCATGAACGGGATTGAACGCGTCTAGTGGATTGCGGCGGTCCCGAAACACTGTTTGATGTAGAAAACTTCGTCGAAGGCGACGAATCATGACAACTGACATTTTGTTTTAATTTCACTACGCTGGATAGTCCACTGGACGCCCGATTGTGAGGTGGACCTTGTCGTGAATAGCGATTTATTCGCTAGTCAGACGTAAGCCAGAGTTAGTATGGGACTAGAAGTTACGCCTTCGCTGTGCATATGAGCCTTGAACCCTGCTCGACCCAAGATACGTTTATCGTTGATTCTAAAAAGCACTGTAACTGGTGTTCCGATTCCGAAATATTCTAGCGATTGACTGGGAAAGCTCGGTTTCGAAAGGCCGTCTTTCGCTGTAGACTATAGAGAGATATCAATCAGCCAGTCTGAATGTATGCAGTGAGTCGCTTTTCAACCGGAGAAGCAACGCAATGGTCGTTACCAAACACGCGGACGCTTTGATGGATTACATCGCAATCATTATGAGTGCCCTGCCCCGAAATCGCCAAAGGATAGTTGGCTCTCAATGATTGCCTGCTGTTTTGTTCGCCTGTTTTGATATACTTAGAGTAGAATGATGATATTCGTGTTGATTAAAATCATGCCAGATGAAAAACCGCATCGTAGCTAACAGTTATGTATGTGTATGTGTGTAAAGCATCCTAGACGTAGCTTGCTACTGACGATGCTCTAGAAATTTATATAATTACAATTACAATTACAGTTACAAGTTAGAAATGATAATAAAGAAACAGACATTTAACTAAAGTGTTAAAAATGTTTGGTTTTAAATTTGATATTGCCATGGATGATTGATATGCTTGTATAAAACCCTTGATATACAATTTTTTATCGGCCTTGCAAGGCAGTTCGAATCCGTGAGCTCGTGGACGGAGGACACAATGGCATTGGATTGGCGACGGGAACCGGCGGCGCAAAACATATGGTCTCGATACCATTCGATGGTCTTGAGGAGACGGTCCTCTGCTGCACCAGCCCGCATCACCATTGTGGCATCTCCTTCACATAAATAATCCATCCGAACTGTTTTGGCTAGGAGCCTTTCCAGTCTTTGGCGGTCTGCGGCAGTCACATCATAGTCCAGGCAATCTAGATCAAATATATCCTTTCAACCTGGGCAAAATTGCTTTTTCAGAAGCTTTCTAAACAGTGTTCTGCTCAGCAACCATTGCTGAATAACATATAGAAAATCCGACACAATCGGAATACGGGATCACCCAAAAAAATTAATATCACAATATAATTTTTTCTCTTATTTATATTTCCGCCCGCCTGGATTTTGAATATGGGATTGTGGACGACCTCAATGTTATAGAAAGCAGTGTTTTATACGAAAAATGTTTATGATTTTCTTGGTTCTCATTTTCAGAATATATATCTCTATATTGATTAATGTTTTAACTGTGGGGGTTTGGGAGACTCTTTAAATCTACCGACCACATGCGGTTCAACACATATATATCTCCTTCAGGCTTGAATTAGTCCCTCCCAGCGGAGGGGTCAGCCACGCGGATCCTTCTTCTCCACTTTTTCTGTCAATGGTATCTTCTTTCTTCAATCCGAGAGACTTCAGATCTTGTTGTATCATGTCTCTCCATCTATTCTTCTGCCGTCTCCCGACTGCGGCGTCCGGTGACCTCTGCTGTCATAATTCTTTTGATGAAACTTTCATCCTCTCTTCTCATCACATAACCGTACCATCTCAATCTAGCCTCTCGTATTGGTACAACACAAGAAGGCTGGAGATAGCTGTTTACAAAGCGATACGAGGTTATATGATAGTAGGGGCTTAGTATACCGTACAATTCGCAGATGTCTTTCCTCGCAATGAAGATGGAAGTCCTTATGACCTCGTAATGACCTGCTCGACGATGTTCTGGCCGCCTAACAATCAGTTGAGGCTGTGGAAGCCTCAAATGCATTGTTTGAAATTGGCAATTGCTATTGCTTTGGAGGAGAAGAGAACTCACCTAAAGTCTTCTTCGCAGACAAGTCAACTATGGTTGGAATATAAGCGATTGATCAACGCTGCACGTGCCTTGATAACAGCAGACATGACTGGGTCGTGGGATATGCACTTACAAGCTGTGCAGTGCTGGAGATACTCCCTATTGTTGCAGCAGCCGGACATCACAATTACCTTATAATCAATGTACCTGTGCATGCAGAAAATGCTCAGTTCGCCATTTGAAAATCCAGGCGTTCATGAGATGCAAAGGTGGACTGACAAGGGGAAGTGGATTAACAGAAATCCAGAGGACAACGTGGTTGTTTTCTATGCCTCTGTGTTCCACTTATAACTCAACAATAAAGGAATATACCAGCTGGGAAGTTGGGAAGTAGTGGAACAGCACAAGGAAATGAGGGAAAGCAGACAAACCACGGATGGTAATGACATCAAGAAAGTAGTTGAACGGCTGGAATTCATATCCCATTCCATTCTGATTATGGTCTCTCCAATATTGTAACACGAGTAACTGCGGATCCTGGAGTTAACGTTCATGAATTGCATTTCAAAGGTGCGGACATTCTCGTCAAAAAAGAAGAAAACAAGTTCCGTTGCAAATACATTCTGTTCTGATTGTTGCCAAAACTTTGATATTGAAGTCGCTGGAAGAAAGTCAATGCCTCTGGTGTATGGCTGCAAAACTGAAGAATCCACTAGCTCACAACATCTAAACGCTTGCCATAGGTCTCACCTGACTGCACACCTGTCTGTTTTTTGTTTTTGTCCTATACTGATTTCATTATTTAGCACATTTCTCTTGTAACTGGTTGCGGTCTGTCAACCTGTCAGAAAATAAAACGAATATCTATCTGTTATTTAAAAAAGGTAACTGCAGCAAACTCATTTATTACACTCGTGCGTTGCGTTTACTACCTACTGATTTGTCCACAAAGTACCACAGTTTTCGCAAATACTTTCAAATAGGAATTTGAAAGTCCACAGAAAAGAACGTCAATGCCGAAACATGGGGTTGGTATATGTAAAAAACAATTCTTACTACACCGCAGTCTGCGACCTGCCACCGACTCCAGATTATCTACTCAACATGATCCACTTTTCCTGGAAGACAAAATGTGCTACTTCACGATGTGGATGCAAGCGTAATGGATTGCCGTGTTCAGCTGCTTGTCGGAAGTTGTGCCAAATCAGTGGTTGCGATAATAACCAAAGTACCGTTAATGAATACGATGACAGTGATGGAGAATATTAGCAACTGTCTATCTGTGACTAAGTATCACTTCTATAATGGACAGCACTTGAAGCAGAAACTCGTATAATTTCTTTTCTTACCTAGTTATAAATATTATATTATATATTTTTATTATTCTCTTAAAAGATACAGGACATCATTAATGCGTAATAATGGTTTCTTTGTATTTTGCTGAAAATATATTTTTATTCCACTACGTTTCACTTGTAAAGAAGATGCAACATCTCACTTTCTCCAAAGCGTAAATTAGATTTATTGGTATTTCTTAGGAAACAGTCAACCTGCCATTTTGAAGTCCATTTTGTGGGTGATTCCGCGGTCTGATTTTGTCTGATTTCGATATGATATTCAGAAATGGTATCTTAGCTGGAAACCAGTTAGAAAGCTTCTGAAGCAATTTTGCCCAAGTCTAATTGCAAATTTCCTGGACTATAACCCCACCATGCTGGGGAAGCATATAGCAGTCGAGATACTGTAATGGCGTCAGCAACTGCGTTCAACGCCACCCGCGAGAGACCGTGTGATCTGAGTATATATAGGCAATGCATGGAGTGATCCTGAGCAGGCGCCTATGATCTCCTCAACATGGGGTGGCACTCCTGAAGGTTACTCCTAAAGGTTAATCCAAGGATCTTCATTGATTCGACCAGTGGCACGCCAATCAGCAGTGGTGTCTGTGCAGCAGTTCCTAGCCTCATTACCAACATCTCTAGACTTATTTGCATTAAATCTGGTGTTATTGGATGCTGCCCAATCCCATACCAACCGAAGCTCTTCACAGACAGTGGCTCTTGATGTTGATCCGACCAACAGATAAGTGTCGTCTGCATATTTAATCACCACGTTGGTCTGATGTAGGGCTTGTAGATCAGAGACATCGACGGAATAAAAGGACGGTACAACGTCAGATCCCCGAAGAGCACTAGCGTTCAATGACCTTTGATCATACATTTCATTGTACATGTTACATACATACATACATACATACAGACACACACATACATACATACATACATACTGCATACATGCACACATACATACATACATGCATACATACATACTGCATACATGCACACATACATACATACATACATACATACATACATACATACATACATGTACCTGCCGTACATGCTCAAATTCGTACATACTGTGCTCGGTGCAGACACTCACTGTGTGTAATTTTTGATATTTAGTTAACTAGTTAAGCTCTACAATTTTTGGTACCCTTATGCATAACCTGCTGCTACGTTTCCCATGAACATGGGTAACCCTGTTAGCGGGACCCTGGTCCCTTAAGGGTTTCTCACCCTTTGCTTTTTGTTGGCGATTCTGTAATATATTTGTGATGTTAATTGTGATGTTGCCTACTTGAAGGAATAAAATTTATGGTTATGGTTATGGTTATACATACATACATACATACATACATACATACATACATACATACATACATACATACATACATACATACATGCATACATACATACATACATACATACATACATACATACATACATACATACATACATACATACATACATACATAAATACATACATATATACATACATACATACGTACATACAAACATACATAGCAAAATAATTTGTAATAGATAATACATACATATCTACATGCACACATGCAAAAATGCATACATACAATCATACATACATACAATATGAATAATCTCAAATAGAACGACCTGCTGCTTCACTATAAATTTTCTGGCAGTGCCTTGAACGATATACTACCTTCACTGTGGAACCAACTTCCTACATCAACTCGTTCTTCAATATTAACCGCTGGTCCAACCGTCCAGGTGCTTCCTTTCGCTGTCATAAGACCACTCTTTTCGCTCGGGTCTTTCGCACTGGAAGCACCTCTGATTGATGTTCACTGTGAGAGGCGCTTTATAAATTTATAGATACAATACAATACCTACCTCGAAGTCCTGTCTCTTCTTAATAATAATGTCCCTAAATCATCTCCGAAGGACTTCATACCTACATCACTTATTCTCTCTTGCTCTGATCCCACCTTATTGCATATTTAGCCAACTTGTCTTTTGCTGAAGGCTGCTTTCCATCATGCTTTGAATCTGCTTTAGTCACATCTGTACATAAGAAACTTGACCTGGACACCAACAGCCTACTTAACCTTAGACGACCCAACTCCAACTTCAATAACATTTATAACATATTTGAACGACTTTTCCTTGTGCGGATTAAAACACATAATATCACTTCATCTCCAAACTTTAGTCCTTACTAATCAGCTTACCATGAAGGCTATTCCACTGAAACTGCTCTCGCCTTTACGCTGGACAACATCTTCTCATCTATTGATACTAGAAAGGCTTGCCCCTTAGTGTGCCTCGACCTCAGTGCTACTTTTGACACTGTCGACAACTAGATACTGCATTATAAACTCAGTAAAAAGCTTTGTTGTGTCTGGGACGGCCTCAATCTGGCTAGCTTCTTACCTCTGCAATCGGTCTCACAAGTGGATATTAGTACTGCTCGATCTGATACTTCTCTCTGTACTGCTGGTGTCTCTTATTACAATCTTCACTTCACCAATCAAGTGTCGCGCGTATGATGTACGCTGCCCCGGCCTGGTGGGTTACAACTCAGCCGCAAATTGTTAATTTGGGACATACTCGAGAGGTACCTAACGAGAACCCGACGTGCGGGATCTCTCCAGATGGCCGAGTGCGGAAGAGTTGGTGATGGAGGGAGGGGCTGAGGACAGGCTGTTGTCGGCAATCACGTGGAGTGAGACCCACGTTCTGCGTGGCATATATTTCCACCTGCAGTCAAATGCCAGTATAATCTAAGACCATGCACTCCGACATGACTTTGTTTTGCCAAAAAGGATGATAAAAACTTTATATCGAGAGCACTGTATCGTCATCGACTTACAGCCCTATATCGTAACATAATCTGAGACAACTTGTTTGGTTCGAATGATGAACGAATATATATATATATGCTATATATATATATATAATATATATATAGCAGCATAGCCAATCACTTTTAGTTTAGTTACAGCTACTCGCTGCATCTAGTATCAGTTTGAGGAACTACAAGAGCCTCGCAGTATGCCTACTGAAGACATAGGTCTACATAGGTTATGTAAGAATCCTTGTGTAGCGTGAATAGATCCTAGACCTGTTTCGGTTTTAACTGTAAGTCGATGTTTTCTGATCGTGACGTGTCGTGCGTCAAATGCACCTGACGGCGATGACTGTGCATATAGTACGTATGCGCAGTTTTGCGCAAGAACGAAGGTTCGTCCGAGCGTATACGGTTTCCTTCTGCATGACGTGCGTGTCTAGTGGAAGATATCATTTCCTTGAGTGGACAGAAGAGATCTGGTCGACCAGATACGATAATGGGGCAATCGCACAGGACACGGGCGAAGTCATACCAGTTATCGTTATCAATGCTAATGCAAGTGCTAATACTAACGATGCCTTTTACTGGGAGTTTCGATTAACCGCATGAATGGTCCAATATCATCAGGCATGGATGATCAGTAACATCTTCCAGTAAGGGCAATTCTTACACTACCCTGTGCAATTTGACATCCTTCTCGCGCAATGGGATATGGTTTATCAAGTTGATCTAATTCGTAGATTTTTATAGCGCATTCGTGCTAATTATGATGCATAATTAATATAGATTTGTAAAACTTGTTGGACGTAATTACATTTGAAGACTTCTAGGCCTATTTGGCGTAGTTGCCATAATACACCATCAATCGATTGCAATTGTCTAATCCAAGTAAAAAGACAGTAGGCCTAGTTAAACATAACCCATTAGACAGGGCCAGTCAGTTACCATGGATCAAACAGATAAGGAGATTAGATGCAGAAAGTAAGCAGTACGAGACGAATCTGTCCAGCTGTTCACACTGACGTTTTTCATTATAACCAAATCCAAATTTATTCATTTACTAATTAAACTATATCTAAGCTAAATTACGTATAGCATTAAATGAACAGAACTTGTAACTATTAGGCTAAACAATTGTGTATGCTTGCTTGCTACAAAGCAGGTACTGTAATAAAAGTAATTAAATATTGACAAATTAAAGATTCAAAAGGCCCTTCATATAATTATAGCCTTTACCGTGGTTGACCCTGTTGCACTCTGGAAAGGTCTGGAAAGGACTGGAAAGGTCTGGAAAGTGCTGCAACCTGCAGTTCTGTCTTTGCTGCTAATTTACCAACGGTTAAAGACTATTCCATTTGACCACTCTATGTGTATCTGCCGTGTAGAAGCAAAAATGTTTAGTAGTTAACAGTTCTGTTTATTAAATATTTGACGTAGATTAGTTTAGGGGTATGAACGTATGCATACAAATACACGCATTTGTATGTACGAGATTTCTATTCCACCAGCACTCCTAGCCAACTCAGCTATGATGAGTACACTGACCGTACACTGTCGGTGGGAAGATGAGACGGTGAAGGAGAGGATTGGCCACCCGCCCTCATATGCCGAGGCTAAGAAAATGAAGTCGTTAACACTTTATATCCTCAGGGATAGCTTAAGGGACTGCTCTTTTGCGTCTTATATGTTATGACACGTACATATTTACATATGTACACACATACAGCATATAGGAGCCTATATATTATATACTGTATATACACATATAATAATAATAATAATAATAATAATAATAATAATAATAATAATAATAATAATAATAATAATAATAATAATAACACTTTAACACTTTTTTATAGACACTGTCCCCTGCTCCTAAATTAATTTTTTCCAAATCCTGAGGGATCATTGATACCTCGGGTAAAAAAAAAAATAATAATAATAATAATAATAATAATAATAATCTTTTCTTTATTGAAGCGCCTGACAAACGCACTGCGCTGTACATTTACATGTTATGCAATTGAAACAACAAATCTTAACTACTAACAGAACAGACAGCCTGCAATACACGGCGCTAATAGCAGCCTACAAAGCATGTCCGCTCTACGGGACTCGAACTCGGTACCTTTCGCTCTCTATGCCAGTGTGTTATCCAATGCGCTATGGGGCCCCCATAGGTTATATAGGTTATATACTTAAGAACATACAAACATACGTATAATTATACCTGCATGCATGCATACATACGTCGGTCACGACAAAAACATAACCCAAGAACTGGACAACCTATCCTTTCTGTTGACATAGCTGCGCATCCTTTTTACATCATTCACTATATCTGGTTGAATTCCGGAAATCAACAGTGAAAGCGTGACAAGTGAAAAGTCGGTCAACATGTCCACTGTATTCGCCTCAGTCATTGCCTTCTAGATACTACCTCAGTCCTAAAAGACGTCATCAATAATGGTGTTAACTAAACTGCGAATCCATATAAATGCCACATAAGCCACCGAAACAGCTTTGCGGGGCTTATTGGGGCGTCAGAGAATGAAATTCGTTTCTCACTGGTCAATAGCAGCAGCAATGCCTCTAAAGACATCTTAGATTCGTATGAATCCTTCACAGGACGCAGCAGCGTTGACCTCACGCGCGAAGAGACGAGCTTAACAGAGGCGCCCGTATCAGCTCGGAATCCGTTGGCTGCCGTCTATTGGCTGGACGACCAAAATCCATGGAATTGTCAATCCTCCTTCACACTTAATTAGAGTGTCTCGCCACACAAAAGGAAACTACAGGCCAGTTGCACAGGCTGCACTTGTAACAAAATACTATACAATGCTATGCAATTGCATTTTGATAGTGCTTCCTTTTACAAGAAGTTGAAAAAGTAATGGGTTAGAAGTCTGGGGCATGGGGAATGTTAAGACATAACTGACGCAGTTACAGAAATAACTTTCAGTAGCACGAAAACATGAATTTACTCAGAGCTGTTGTTCTTGCTAATCAAAATGAATGTCATTAATAAAAAACATGTTTAATTGCTCCTGTTGAATGTTTACAGAACTGAATTAAAACTGAAAAGTTCTGAAAACTGAAACTGAAACTAAAACTGAATAGATTTGAAAACTACAACTAAAACTAAACTGGAAAGTTATAACAAAACTAAAACTGAGACTGAAACTGAATAGTAAACTGAAACTTAAATAACACTTGTCTGGTCATGGGAATGTTAAGATAGAGCGGACGAAGTTACCGAAACAATTTTCAATGTACGACGAAGGATATTGTGTGTCTAGCTGAACGGTCATCAACTTCCAGATGGAGGTATTTGAAACTCTGATCGAAAAACACTGTCAGTCCAAACGCTATGTTCGTGAGCAACCATAATCGTAAAACTCGAAACCACTTTTGTTTAAAAAAACCAAGTGATGAGAATCGGCTTTAAAAAAAATCGACAAATGAGACGCAGTTACAGTCTAGAAGCCAATTACCTATAATGACCGACCACTGCATATTTTTTAGACCGGACAATTTCTGCCTGTTATCGTTATAGCTGCATATCATCTTGCGCTGAGATGCCTATGCACGAACACGGTCACATTTATTGCGCTTTTAACAACCTCTTAAATGCACTTCTCCTCACTGCCCTAATTAATGCTATACTTCCAAAAAATATCACAGGTTCATTTGTTGTCTTAATGATAGGCTACTCCTATAGCTTGTGAAGATCTCATTTGGTAGTTTCTCGCACACAGTTTAATAATTCGACCATTGCTACCCTTACTGTTGTTGACAGATTGCATTTAGGATGAGTCGGGGAATACGTAGCTTGAACAAGGGTGAGCGGCAACCGACCGCGGAAACTTCTCATAGTCGGTCGCACCGTGCTCTAAGGTCTGGTATGCAATATCCATTTTGTTCAAGCATTTAAGATTGTTAGCCACAAAGACGTGTAAATCATACGCTGAGGTACATTACTCATATCCGTTACAGATTTGCCGATAGAGCAATTTTGCTAACCGACTTGTATACCCGTAACGCAGGACCGGTACGCGTACCCGTTCCTGATCCGTACTCAAGATTACTACCCGACCCGACAGTACCGGCGAGTATGCCCGTGCTCGTGCCATACCCATCACGTAAGTAGGTGGGTATGGTACGAGAACGTAGGCCTTCCTTTAGTCCCAGCTCCTATCAGTCCAATAAGTTTACAACTTAGCATGTGGTAGTAGTAATAATAATAATAATAGGGTGATGATCATGGTGATGCGTACAGTATTAATAATAGTAATAATAATAATAATTTAAATTGCTAACAATAGACGTGCTTCATAATTGAAATGACGTTACAATAGGCCTTTATTCTCACGTCTAATTTTTAATTAGACATGTGTCATAATTGACGCTACGTAACAATGGACGTTTATTCTCTAAATTTAAAGTTACTAATAATTGTGACCTGCTCTGGCAAAAAAGGCGGAAATCGCCAGTGATAAAACTGAAAAAATGAGCTAAACACAAATCAGGTGTAAATTTTTAACTCTTCGTTTTTTGGCATAATCAAAAAATAGGATCTTCCGGTATTGTACGGAAAAAATATTATTTTAATAATATTTCACCTATTTCATGAAAAATGTACACATAAACTTTGCGATCTACCTAGGGTTTGTATTAAGATGATAAACTTTACATGCGTTTTTCTCGAAATTGCACTTTCGAGTAGAAAAAATTATAAAATTTATATCTCTGGAACCCATCAATATAGAACAATAATTTTTTCAACATTTTAAACAGAAATGATTACTTAACAAGTTTAACACAAAATATACATAACTCATTTTTTGGACAAAAGCCTCCTTTTGCCAGAGCAAGTCACAATTATAGGCGTGTTTCGTAATTGAAATGACGTAGCAATAGGCCTTTATGATCTACATTTAAACTTAATAATAATGGAAGTGTTTCATAAATGAAGTAGGTCTGACGTAACAATACACTTTTATTCTCTAGAATTAATTTCTTAATTTAAAATTACTGATTATAGACATGTTTTACAATAAAAGTGACGTAACAATAGGTCTCTATGCTCTTCATGTTTAATTATTAATAATAGATATTTTCATACTGGAAGTGACGTATCAATTCGTTTTCATTCTCCAAATTAATTTTTGTAAGAATAGACGCTTTCACAATATGCTTAGCCTGTTTTCTCCTAGTGAACTCATTTAACAATAGACTTGTATCATAATTGCAGCAATTGATAAATAGAGAGAGAAGAGAATATATCAACTTAACGAGCTTATTCTGTGCATGTAAAATTTACACATTTAAAAATATTTATTCATTCATCTAAGTCCAAGAAAAGCGAGCAACTGGTATTGTGTATAGGGCCTACTTACTGGTTAATCTGCGGAAATATTTCGGCCAGTAAGTTGTAGGTCTGTATTGGTAGCCAGCAGACGGCAAACAGACTCACAACCGTCGTCAGCATTTTGATTATCTGTTTAAAAACAAGATTAACAATTAATTCAAGACATTGCAGATCGTCACAGTCATTATAGGCCTTTGCAGCTAGACATGGCTAGATATCGCATATATAAGATCGCTGTGAACCTATTATTAATCGTTCCATATCAACGATTCTGTAGCCTTTAAGTTACTATAATTCGTAGGTTTAAACTGTACAACCACATCTATTCATCTAATTACTCGTACTTTCTTATTCATTCAGTGCAATAGTCACACTTATTTACTTATTCAATCTAAAAATCAGAAAATATGTACTCATTTGCTCATTCAATGAATTCGCTATTTAGATACTGTTAGAAGGCTACATTGCTCGCCAACAGTTGCTCGCCGGGTCACGAGAGCATTTGCTCGCTAGGTCAATTACTCGCCCTGTCAATTGATCGCCAGCCATACGTTTGAGTTCGTGTTCTTTGTAATCATTAATTTAAAACACTTGCTTCCTGCCTTTGACAGTTCACGCATATTTCTAATGAGTAGGCCCATGATTACACATAATATTTCAAGAAGTATATAATTTCTGTTTCTCTCTGCGTATGACATTGCAATACGTGAACAGTGAAAGAGGAAAGCTAAAGTTGATTGCTAACGGTCACGCTTTTATAAAAGACAAAAGCAGAAACAGTATGATTTGTGTAAGTCTGAAAATCGAAGAAAATAATGTAAGTGTCTTGCCCGTTTACATATCGAGAGAGATAGCACTAGAAAAAAAATTGGCAAGTTCATGCTCCTTATATTGCGATTCTAGAGGCTACGTATTTCACTTTTTGTAATTGTTATAATTATTTGCTTATTCGAGCAATTGACCTGGCGAGCAATTGTCATGGCGAGCAACTGACTTCGCATTTAGGAGGCAGTGGAATAAACAGTGCCTGTGGTCTTTTGCCGGTCTGAGGAGAGCATTTTCTGTCGATTGGTTTTGTACAAGTTGCACATGGTTGCCGACAGTCGCACGAAACCGCGATCTGCTATAGGAGCGGTTGACGAAGGACGCCACTGATTTCAAATTCCACAGACAATAATGTCGATCATGCATTGGCACGCCAACTGTTTTCAGCCAGTCAATAGAATCCTTTTGTCGGACCGAGGAACCCAATTGACCCGTCAACCAGACCGTGATATCTTCTGCCTCTTCAACGGCAATGAGTTGATCTATGCCAGTTGATCGTTACCAGTTGACTGCCGTTGAAAATTGGGATCGATCCTGCATGATTGGTTCTGTGCAGTTTTGCCTGCTGCCTGAGCAGCGTAAAGCGTGTTGTCTTTAACGCCTGAATGCCTCTGATGAATATTCATGATTGATTGCGGATGGCTGTTCTTCTGTTAATGTTTCGTACAGAAAACACTGCAGGAGTGACCGAGCCTCAAGATGTTAATTCGATATCGCTGTGTCATCTAGAACTTTGATATTCGTGTTTGCATATATAGTGAAAAACAGCGATGTAGACATCACTGCTTAACTGCTAAACATCTTATTACTGTCCGTCCTGTTTCGTCTTTAACCTCTTCTTAACTTCGAGTCGAATTTTCTTAGACAACATATTCTCGTCTATGATCTTACCGTCTGGACTGTCACATTTTTTAAAATATTGCACCTAATTTTGCCTAAATCCTATCGTTTTACCTCACATCACACTTCAACAGAATCGCTCGGTTTACTATGCTGTTGCTTATTTACAAAACACTTTTCATTCAAGCTTGTTTAAATTTCTCCATTTGGCTCTGCTTTCTTAGTTTCAATAAAGACGAACATCGATCAACAGATTCGATAAATGTGAATGACACCAGAATATTCTGAAAACTGATAGCTACAACCGGTGCTTGTATTGTAACATAGTCGATAATTTTATCAGTATGGAAGAAGTGAGAATATATAATGTTCTCTAAGATTGTTTGGGATACAGTCCGCAAAATAGTTGCCAATTGTAACATAAATTGAGAGCAAATTTGCGCTCTAACTTTCTCTGGGGAGTAGGCCTATGCCAATGCGATTCGTTCCATACAAAAAGGGTCTTATGCCAAAACCTAGCAATAGCCCAAATCAGCCGTGAAGCGGCATTAAAAATTAACTGGAACTTGCCAATTAGAAACTGAGTCACCAGCTTATGTAGGGTAATATTCAGGCCTGGATTTAGGCATGTGCACTAGGTGCACTGGCACCGGGGCCTCCACCACATAGGGGCCTCCACCACAACTGCAAGAATTTTTTTTCTTGTGTTTCATGATTGATTATGAAATATTTCAGCAGTGCACAGCGAGCACAGACACAATTTAGAAAAATCTAAAACTAAGAAAACGTTAACAGGTTAGAAGGTAGTTTGTCTCGGGTGTGAATTTATGTCAAATTAGTGGAACTTTGAGTGTTTTCTTCTTCCCAAATTCGGTCAACAGGTCCTCAAAGTTGATCTCACGCAGAATGTCAGCTTCTATGCTCATCAGAGCCAGATGGGACAACCACTCATTGCTCATTGATGTCCGAAGTCTGTTCTTTATTAGTTTCATTTTTGAGAAGGAACGTTCCGCACTGCAGTTACTGATCACCAGCACCAGATACATGCGTAGTGCTATTTCCACATTAGGAAATGAACCCTATACTTCTTTCTTGAGTATCAGCTGATACATGAAATGCTAACGACAGACGTCTTGAGCTTTTTCATCCTTGAATGTGTCCACAAAGTCAACAAACTGCACAACCTCATTTCCAAAGCATGCATCAAGGTCGTCTTTATAGACCTCAACGAGATTCGAGCTGCTGCCAGTAGTTCTGGTGATGAAAGTACATGCAGTTTGCGTAGGAAACCGAACCGAGACGAGATAAGCTCGTAAACACCAAGCCGATGTTGCAAAGCACTAACAAACTGATCAATGACTGGTAGAAGTTTTGTATTCTAAATTTATCTGACTGCGTCAACTCCATGCGCGGAACAACGTGACGAGGTTGATCGAGCGGATCAAGTCGAACGTTGCGTTGGCATTCTCTCTTCTGAATGTATTCTGTCGTTCCGGATTTCTCGATGCCTTCTTTCTTGTACTCCTGGAAGCAATCTCGCTTGGACTCGACGAATGTTTTCAGTGATTTTACCACGGCAACAGCGGAGTTTAGGTCAAATAGAGGGTCCTGCAGTGTCTTGCTGGTGGCATTGGCTCTTTGTAAAATGTCATTCCAGAAGACGGTGTAAATACCAGTCTCAAGCTGACACAGTCGCTCTGAAAGTCCATGGGCCTTGCAACGGTTATATCCTTGTGACAAAGATTTAATCGCATCAGCTCTGCACGACCATCGGGTTGTGTTGATTCTTTTTGGAACAGAGACTGATAACTGTGTTAGCAGTTCATAGCGATGTGTAGAAACTGTGAAGAAGACATAGATTTCCTGAAGCAGAGCAAAAAACTCCACAGCAGGAGAGCATTCTGCAGCTGCTTGCACAACCAAATTGAGAGAGTGCCCTGCAATCAAGCAGCAAAGAAAGGATTACGATAACACCCAGAAAACGCTGTCTAGACTTTAGATTTATTATTAGGGCTGCGGAAGTTAACAATTATTAATTAATCGATTTATCATTAATTAATATTAACGATTAAATTTATTTTTGATGATTAACCAAAGACCACTTTTTTCTTACTTATTAACATGTTTCCGTGTATTGCAGGCTGTCTGTTCTGTCTGTTAGTAGTTAATATTTATGTCTTCTGTCAATTGCGTTCTTGTGAATTGTTTCAATTGCATAACTGTTCACTGTAACCGGTTGCGGTCTGTCAACCGGATTGTTTCAATTAAGAATATTGTTATTATTTATTTAGCAGTGTTAACCTGCTGGTTTGTTTATGTAATTGGTTGAAGGAAGACATTTGCACTTAAAAATGTAACAAGAACAATTTAACAGGCAATGCTCAGAAAGCATTTGATTTACACACATTTCTTATAAATGAGAGATGATTCAGAATCATAGATATTTACTGTAGATTTAATATTAGATTTATAAAGTATATTTTGTTAATAACCTGCACAAGGAATCCATGCTGCAAGATTGTTTTCTGACACCTTTGCTTGAAGACCATTATAGCGTCCACTCATGGCAGCAGCGTTGTCATACGATTGACCGCGGCAATTTGACATGTGAATACCGTTCTCGTCGAGGAAATCTACCAAGCCATCAAACATGTCTTGCGCCTTATGACCCTGGTTTGGCATGAACTTCACGAATCGTTCTACCGGATTAGCTCGCTCCATGTATCGAAATACTAGAGTGAGCTGGTCTTTGGAAGTAAAAAGCATGGAGGACCCAATATGTTGTTCAGCGATTAATTGCACGAATTTGAGGAAAACAAATCAGGATTATGTATCATAGATCATCCTATCTTCAATTACATCCTTGTCTTTGGGATATGCTGAAGTTGACACGTCGTGTTTCGCGAGTCGTCGCCAGTGAGCTATAATTGCCGACTTTCAGGCATCATTCGCACCTGGCCTGCGGCTTGCTAAGGGGCCTCCACCACAGCGGTGCACCGGGGCCTCCACCACAGTAAATACGGCCCTGGTAATATTGCTGAGCTCTCATCACGGTCGAAGGAGCTCTTGTAACTAAATGAGAACTCAATTGTATGGAGTTTTTGTAATTGAAAAACCATGAGCGTCAGACGTTTTTAACAGGCACTCGGGGCAATGTACACGACCTTGAGCATAGACAGATGTTAAGTGGAAATTTACATTGCAGCAATTTACGTGGACGTCACATACGAGGCCAATCGCATACATAATTTAAGCAGCTGAACAAAAATGTATTGTTTTGACTCTGAGTGCACGCTGACGACTGTAGTCGAATTATTCACCTGAATGCCCAGAAAATAAGTGCAGTTGGTACCAGGCAGTGACAGAACAGGATCAACAGAAGCTGAACGAGACAGGATATTCCAGAACTACACTAAAGTGATGCCAGTATAAGTATTCAGTCACTTTGCAGAAAAAACTAGAAACCACTGAACGTGAAAGGACAAATGATATAATTATAGTCCACCGTTTGTCCTCTACTTAGGGCAGTCTGTCTAGGCCTGTATTCGTGGACCTCTTGTGGGACTAATTGAGTGTGGAGCTTCGGCATGTCAACCATGAATGCTTCAGTAGCTGAGAATAATGGAACTGATGAACCGCCGATGAAGAGCGCAAGAGATAGCTTCGTGCTCCTCTGCACTCAGCTGAATCTTTTATGTTAAATGACTATGTAAATAGTATGGGATATCCCGGCGGAAACAAGAACTGCCCTTGTACATTCATATAATTTATTAATGTACAAATTGTATGATTAAGAATAAGTGGCAACGCAATGCAAATGAAACATGTAAAACAGCAAATATGAAACGCCACCTTTTTCCAAACCTTATGCTGGTCATGTGCCCGCATGAGTAGGCCTACGGAGAGAGAGAGAGAGAGAGAGAGAGAGAGAGAGAGAGAGAGAGAGAGAGAGAGAGAGAGAGAGAGAGAGAGAGAGAGAGAGAGAGAGAGAGAGAGAGAGAGAGAGAGAGAAAGAGAGAGAGAGAGTGAGTGAGTGAGAGAGAGAGAGAGAGAGAGAGAGAGAGAGTAAGTGAGAGAGAGACAGAGACAGAGACAGAGACAGAGACAGAGACAGAGACACTCCACGAACGGTTATCCCTATAACTCACTCGGGTTCTCGGTAGCTCTACCAACATTTTAATGATCCTTAGTTTTACTTTTTAACTCTTCCTTTTTCATTCATTCACAGTATTCTCCTCTTTATAACCTGTAACTTGTTGCGGGGTGTCAACATGTCTTTTTCATTAAACGAATATATATAAAAGAGACAGAGACAGACAGACAGAGACAGACAGACAGACAGAGACAGAGACAGACAGAGATATGGAGAGATATAGAGAAATATAGAGAAATATAGAGAAATGTGGAGAAATATAGAGAAACATACAGAATGAGACAAAGAGAGATTATGAGGCTCTGGTCTTATTCGGGTGCTTGTAGGTTAGCCATCATGGCGCTGCTTTTCGGCAACGTGAAATTGTTATAATAATTATTAACACTGAATGGAAAATTAGGATAGTTTCTATTTTCTAATATAATGCATGCAGCACAGTAGGATTTAAAGTTGTGTGAGCTTTAGTACTTTAAGCAATATTGCAGATATTTACAGTGTGTTTTATGGCTGCTGATTTAGACTTAATCTAGAATAGACCATTTTGACCCCTCCACTGAAATTGTAATTAATTCTTAATATGTCGAGAGATGAGCTTGTTTCAAAGTGCTCGTTCAAAGCAAAATCTGTGAAGTGGGGCTGCTTCGGATAAAGATCGATTACAGGAATTCACAGGAAGCGAAAGTTGAGGCAACGAGCGAGCTAAGGGAAATAGTTAATACATTGACTTCTCATACCAACATATAGAACTTGAGATTACAAAAATGCTAATCTTTCAGGTGAAAGTTGGCGGTGGAGCATAGGCGCCGACTCTCTGCATGGGAGCCTTGGGTGCGAATGCGCCCAGGGAGCAAGTTCAGTGGGTGCGTCGCACTCAGAAAAATGTTCAAAATATGTCCTATGTAAGACGGGCTTCTTCTTCACGTTCTCTGCCCTCAGGCAGGTTCATATGTCCAACGACGCCATTTTTCTCTGTTCTCTGCTTCTCTTTTCAGTCCGCTGTATCCCTCCTCTGCCAACATCCAGTCCAGTAGCATTGTTCTTGGCCTACCTCTCATCTTTTTCCCCTCCATTCTTCCCTCGATGATGTCTCTTAGTAGGGTGTCGCTCCTTAAGATGTGTCCTATCCATTTCTTCTGCCGCCCTCGTATAGTGCCTATCAGGCACTATACGGGGGCACTAAACAAAGACGGGCTACATTCACAATTTCGGAACATGTAAGCTGTAAAGGTTGCACAAACTAAGTCAGTCACCGTCACGTGAGTTTGAGATACTTTTTCTAACCACGTAACCCTTGACAAGAAAACAATTTTCTTTCTCCGAAAATGCGCTAAAACTCACCAACGGCAAAGCAGAATATAACAATTTTTCCCGGGGTAGAACCATGCACCCAGAGACAAAAGCAAAGTCATTTGTACCACTCCCATATAGGTGCTGAGCTTCTTGTTTAAGCTTGCTGTATCCAATCGACATCTTCCAGTTCAGCAGCATCTCTCTGGGTCTTCAGGACAAGAACAATTCATTTTCTCTGTCACTTCTTTATTTGAGTTATCACAGATTGTTTTCCACAACCCTTTCAACACATCCTTGGTTGTAATAATATACATTACATCAAACTTATTTTTTCCATCATCCATCAAATCCACATTTCGAAGGTTTCACCAGCGGTTTCCAATCGCTTGATATTCTTTTCCATGGCCCACGTTCAGCTCTATTATAACACCACGCTCCATATAAGAGTTTAATCATTCGTTTCTTTAAGGTCTTGTTCGTTTTTCCTCTCAGTAACTTTTTCGATTTGAGAATGCGCCTCCCCCCATTGCTATTCTTCTTTCGATTTTCTTGTGACATTTTGCATCTTGCGTGACAACTCTCCCCAGATGGCAGAAACGCCTTCATCTCTTCTATTTCCTCGCCGTTGATGCTTCCTCCTTCTTACGGTTGTTTCTTCTCTTTTTCTAATTTTCCTGATCTTTGTCTTTTTGATGTTTTGTCATGCCACATTCGGTTGATATGGCGTAAAGACGGTTCACGTTCTTTACAAACCCTTCTGACTACCCGACAGCATCGTCTGGTCATCCGCGAATCTTACAACGTTAAATAATCTCCCTCCGACTTATTACCGACATTATTACCACTTTATGGGCACTCGCATATATATACCGGCGAGGACGCGGTTGTCCACCACGCACTTCATTTAAGAACTGTGGGCCACGTGCAGGTGGTGTGGCGGATAGTTGAACAGCAGAGGCTTTTGGAGACGCTTACTGTCCAATTTCCTTCTCCCGGAGGGGAGGAAATGGAGTAGTCGATTGCAGATTGGCCGTTGAGAATGGCTATTGTCAGTACGCGGTTGTGTAGGACTCCAAATTTGAATCGATTGATTTGAGTGACGAGAGTGATTTGCAACAACTAAGTGTAGAGTAAACTATAATATTATGGAATGGAAACAATATATATATATATATATATAAAGTATATATAAATAAGGCCATGCCTTTCTGTTTCTATATATATATATATCGAGCTCTGTGAAGGTACTGATATGGAAGCAGCAAGAGCCAAGTTAAACAGATCAACGGGTGAGGTTTTGGTTGACATGACACACATGGGTTACGTTCCGCAGAGTGATGTCTCCATGGCAATTGAAAGGTATTTAGATATCTGATATTGTAAATGATCGGCTAGTCTACGTGGATTAAGCCAATGGGCGCATCTATGTTTGCATATGCAGTTAAAGTAGACATATAGCAAGAGATAGGAAAATAATCCTAGTTGCTCAGCAGTAGCAAATGTGCAACAGCATACATAGACCCACCTTTGAACAGATTCCTGCCTGGGTGAGATTTACTTTCAGTCTGGTCTCCGTTTCATTATTTAAGATCTCGATTCTTTATGTAATAAAAAATCAACGGCCAAATCACGGTGAGCAATTTACGCTCTCTGTGCGGTGTTTCCTGTGGCATCGCCCGTTTACAATATCAAGCTCTAACGATCGTTTCAAGCGTTATCGTCGTCGACAGCGTAAATTGCAGCTTAATCTTCTGGTATGAAATATTGCCTGGAGATATTACTAATTCTATTTTCATGCATATTCGATGAACACGACGCTCTATATACTTCAATAAGATTTCAGAACGTTCTGACGGACAACACTGACGCAAACTAAGCACTTTCAACACTTCAGCACTTTGGAACATAGTCTACGTACTGCTATTGCGTAGATCCATTAGAGTCTGATATACAAAGCCGACTTTGATTTACTCCCTCAAAGACCATTTTGTACGTTAGTATTATAAACGTGTAATATACAAAATCGCTTCTTCATATAGGCGTATACATATTCTATATGGAGTGTACTTCATAAACAGCGCGCCTTATGCATAGGTCTACAATAATAATTATTATCGTATGATTCGTATCCATGTCATAATTATGTCACGAGGACTCGGACAGGCACTTGTCGTGCTTGTATAAAAATACATATTCATTATTCACTAGTTTCCTTTCCCCGGCAAACCCGCTGTCACTTCATGCGATACTTGGCCAACGTCACTTGGCCACTGATCTGTTATCTCCACCCAATGTATAAGAGTTCCTTTGTATTATTAGTTAGTAACGAAGCCAACGACGTGGGCATAGACCTAATCTATTTTAATTTAATAATACGTTTAGATTTAAAATCAGAAAGGGGCAATTGCAAACCCGCTGTCACTTCATGCGATACTTGGCCAACGTCATGCTGTTCACTGATCTGTTATCTCCACCCAATGTATAAGAGTTCCTTTGTATTATTAGTTAGTAACGAAGCCAACGACGTGGGCATAGACCTAATCTATTTTAATTTAATAATACGTTTAGATTTAAAATCAGAAAGGGCAATTGCCCTCTTGCCTCAGCGAGCGGGCGCCCACGAGCCACATCATCATGGTTGGCTTACAATATCCTTATCAAGGCTACTATGCCTCCAAAATAATGACAGCACTGGCCTTGGAGATATGAACCTTCAAAGTGGTTCTGTGAGTGAGGAACGAAATTCGAGTCTGTAAAATTACAACATCTCAAAAAAGCATTTTTGCAAAGCACAGGCTACTATAGTAAATTTGAAGGAGCCAGTGATGACTTTATTCAAGGCTGCAAACAACGAAACAGGGTAAAAATCGTTTCCGAGATAAATGGGAAAGGGGTGTCGGAAGTAAGGGGCTTGCATCCGGAGACCTCACTCAAACTGATCAATTGATTCCTTCTGCTAGTAACACAGAGCCACATGCGATTCATAGACCTTATTATTTTGTGAAATGCGCGTTCTAACGCATGCATTGCGATGGAACAACTCGGACTGTAAGCAGGCGTTGCAGTCAATTGACGAGTAAGGCGTTGTTTAAAACAAATGATTAAAAGGAGACAGTGAGTAATTCGAAGATTGAACATCTCTGTGGTTACTTATTAAATTAATCAATCAGTCAAATGAACTTTATTATTCATCGCTTCAATTCAGTTAAACAGTGTTGACATGATTGTAGAGACAAACAGACAATTACAGTGACAATGGTCACTGGAATTGTCAAGGAACCTCAAGTTCCGCTACCAGGGTAGCCCTGTGCGAGCATATGTCAGTAAGTCTAACTAAATAAGCCACTATATAGGCTAGACTCTACCCTATATAGTGGCTTATTTCGTTAATTTTTAATGATTTCATTTCTTAAACATTGTTATAATTAGCATACTTGAGAGTAGGCCATGGTGCAAAGTAGAGCTTCTGAAGGAACTGAGCGGTCTCGAATTGTGGAACGAGTTTCCACTTACCATTCTTATTCAGTTAACTATAATATTATCAGAGGTATCACAGCTTGCCTACTCGCTCTGTGTTCCTATTTTGGAAGCGCCTTTAATTTTTTAAGGATCTACAAACATTACGAATAATCTAACCGATTCTAATGACTTCTATGGAGCCATTATTATGATACCAATCATCAGTCGATGGTCGCTTCAAGTGAAATCGTGGTCAAACATCATAGTCCATTGGAGAAGCCCAATCGAAATCCGATAGGTCAGGACAAATACAATACAGTGCAAGGTCATTACAGTGCAAAGCGGTACAAGTAGATCTATGATACCGTAATCATGCGAACAGCCAACAGCATCTTGAAGCTATAGACAAACACTAGATGTGTTATAGCTTCTCGACTAGCATGGACAATGAGGAGGGAAGAGAAAGGCCTATTCAGAGGGCGGGAAATGTATTTGTTGGGAGATTGGGGAGAGCAGGGAGACATTAGAAAAACCAGGAGATGTAAGGAGTAGAGAGAAGATGTAGCCTACCGGAGTTGACAGATGATAGATAGATCTATCCTAGAGAAATACTCAAGAAACGGAGATATATTTTTATTTATGTATATATTGAAGAACGAAACAGAGAGACAGGCAGATACCGGGTAGATAAAGAGGCATATAACTATTTGACGATAGTTGTTGTGGCAGATCACCAAGTGAACGGTGATTCATAGCATGACTTTAGCGACGCTGCGTGCCAACCGGTCTAATCATGTATGTACACAACACACACACAGCCCATATCAGGGATGGCGAACCTATGGCACGTGTGCCCAACCTGGCACGCCAATGGCTTTTGCTTGGCACGACACCTGAACTTTTCGTGGCAACTAAATGTTCATGTTTTTTAATTTCTTATATTACGTAGCTATGTTTTCTTGGACTTAAATTTTAAATTGCATTCAATCGATGACGTTAGCGGAAGACCGTTCATTTTTACTCTGGCATAATTTCACGTGCATATGACATATATATAATATATATAAGCTGATTCTTTTTTGCATAGGCCTACATTGACTATTGTAACCTTGACCTTATTTCTTTTAATCTAGCGGAAGCTGCTAACAGGCGTTTCGTCTAATGCAGATTAAAAGTATTTTCCAGCGTTTAGACGTTTATTACAATTAAATTATTAAAATAATGTTGTTTTCAAAGTTGAAGAACAAAAACTTTCAGATGAGGGAAGTGGCAGGGACTGTCAAGACGTGTGGACTGATAAATATGGTATGATTTGGAAAAATGAGAAAGCGTTGTGCGTACTGTTTCCAGTCGGTCGTTTGCAGAATATCTGTTAAAAGCCACTACGAGACAAATCACAAATGACTTTTAGAAAAAAAGCGAAGACGAGCAAAAGGAATATATGGCACGCGAATTGAAACGTCAAAAGTAGCAAGAAACCTGCTTTGTAAAATTTGTGACCCGCCCATCAAACTAGGTTGCGGCTAGTTTTGAAGTTTCAAAAACA
Organism: Aporrectodea caliginosa; assembly: GCA_020284085.1. Taxonomy (NCBI): domain Eukaryota; kingdom Metazoa; phylum Annelida; class Clitellata; order Crassiclitellata; family Lumbricidae; genus Aporrectodea; species Aporrectodea caliginosa. Next base: position 748,292 of record JACEVL010000182.1, on the reverse strand, counting down.
ATTGCATGCACTACCGGTACATGGTAAGCCATTCGCAGATGGAGACTAGCCTATATCAAAAAGGCATGGCTACAGCGCACAGTTTGATGATTTTCAAAATAAGGAAAAAATTATTCAGTGTATAAAACAATTGCCAATTAGTAGAACACAGTAAAAGATAGAATAATGCAAATGAGTTCTAATATTCATTCCGTGTTCATTGGTTCAATAAAATTGCTGGAACGCGAAATTTTCCACTTTCTGTCAGTCCTATTTTCTGGCACGCGAGCTTAAAAGGTTCATCCTGCTTAGCCTATTTATACATGCAACTTATAATTTAAAGCACCTGCACATAGCATATATATAAAGCGCGTGGATATGACATATATGACATATATATAAGCTGATTCTTTTTTGCATATATTGACAGTGTTTCGTGCCAATTTTGGTAATCTAAAATAAACGTTTAAATGGATTAAAAGTATCTTCCAGCTTTTAGTAGACAAAAATTGGTACGGTAAAATGTTGTTGACGTGCCACATTAAAAGGTGTAGGCCTACGGCAAAAGCCGTATCACAAATAATAGGCGACGCCGCCACTGGCATGCATGTATATACATGTATATAACACAAGTAGCCTAAATGTAACACAGATATATTTACGTGTGTAGGCTATATAGACTATAATATTGCATATAGTGACTATATGCAACGCATGCATACGCATACGCCTATGCTTAAAATATATTTAGATGAGGTCGAAACCTGCATGTAATTATAAGCATTTTAAGACTTAATGGTGATGGAGATTTCCGATGAAACTGAGAGCTTTGGATTTGATTTTCTGACGACTCGAGGGAGTGGAGGAGGTGGAAGTTTCAACGGAACAACAACAATCAATGATAGAACAAACATCTGTCTGTGTGTCTGTCTCTCTCTCGTTCTCGGAAATTTCCAGTACGGATATTCTTGTGAAAAAAATTAACCACGTGATATGGTCACTGCTCTTGCTTACTTAATTCCAAGCATTTAGTTTATTTTTGCTTTCATCATCATCATCAGGATCCATGGGTCGAAGGCCCGTAGGTGTCCAACGCCTGCATCGTATCCCTGGGCCGAGGCCCGTTGGAGTCCAATGCTTGCATTGGATTTCATTCGTATTTTTTCTTTACGAACGGAGTATCTGCACCCATCCGTTCGACCTTCGCACTTCTCCCTTAAAGAGAGTTCCAGGCTTAGGACTGGCTCTGATATCCACTTGTGGTATCAAAGGCGGCGATGCCGTACACGTTTGCCAGCTTTTTCAGGGTTCCTGCTGAGCCTGTCCACCTCGTGTAGCGCCCTAAGATGGTACTTCAGCCACGACCTTCACCACTGATGGCATAGCCTCAGCAGGCACTCCCCTATTTACTGTTGCCACCCCTCACCACGTTGAGGTGTGAGTCGGACTTTGATGGGGTTATTTTTGCTTTAGAAAGCTAAATACGATAGCTATGAGATTAGCACACTTTTTACACAGCTGAGCATTGTAACAGTTTCTCCGAAGCGGCATATCTGGATTTAAAATATAGGGCCTGCCTTAAGGCGCAACACGTCCAAAGTAATGGTGACGATGACGACGATTTTGGTAATGATGCGTTAATTAGGCCTAAATAGATCTAATTATACGCGCATAATGTATTTAATCAAAAAAGAATGAAGAACAACAACGCAGACAACGCAAACTAAAAGATAGACAAACACACATGTTATTAATTGAAACACGGGCACAGTTACAGACAAACAGAGACGAGAAGTTGAAGATGATGCAAGAAAAACGTATTAGGAAATTCTAGATTTGTTCATAAACCAGGTTCGTAATAGGTATGCCTTCGCTGTGCTGCTCAAAGTGACCATGCACAGATCACCATGACCAAGAGTTGATCTGGTGGATAGACAGTAAAGAAACAGACAGACGAACGGACGGACGCACAGCCAAGAAAGCTCACAGATACCTGGATACAGACAGACACGAGGAGATAGATTGGACACACAGACGGACTAAGAGAGACACAGATTTTGCAATCCTAGGCTTGTTCGACCAACGAATGATACTGCATGGGAGAGCAGTCTCTTAGAGATACTCGTTCTGAATATACATGCTCATCGATTTTATAAATTAGTTTTGCCTCCCTGAGAATTTGCACAATGATTTGTGAAGCCATCATTTTGAGCGATACGTTTTTCTCTTCTAACTGTTTGTTGGAGGTTACTTCGTTTTTCTTTCAAGGCTGCAATCAGCAGAAAACGATCCCAGCTGTTACCTGTCTCGTTGCACATAACAGCAAGCGCTTCTGTCCGGATTGGATGATACCGATGTTTGGTTATCAGTTATTTAATGGAATACAACATAAAAGGACGATTTGTGGATAGAGGCGTATCTGTAGGAGCGATCAGACCATGCCACTTTACGAGGCACGCCGCTGAGTTGGGTCCAAACTGGATACACTGAGAGTTGTCTACTAATTCATCCAACTTGCAAAGTAAAACACGGAAATGCTGAAAACGGTCGCACTGGTGGGCTTCACACACAAGTAGAACCAATGCAACAAAGTGTCAGCCAAGATTGACCTTTGACTCCATTTTCAGAGTCAGCGAGCTATTTCTGTGGTGCCTTATATTGTCAGTAGTCAGTGCACAAGAACTAAATGAATTAAGTTACACAGTTGATCAATAAGAGATCCTGAGTGGCCAGGTGGGTTGGTAGCCCGCTCACCACGTCGGCGGCCCGGGTTCGATTCCCGGTCGGTCGGTTTATCAGAGATTAATTTCTCGGATCTTTACTGCGGGTGGCTCGGTCGCAATATAAACGTGGAGTACAATACAATACAACACAACATAATACAACTGGGGCGTGGTGGTATAGGGGTATGTTCGGTGCCTTGCAACTGGAGGGTTGCGGGTTCGAATCCACCTCAAAGTCGCCGCGTAGGGACCCTGGGCAGTCCTTCACTCGCAATTGCTCATGCGCTTCGGCGTGAAACTCCAATTCAGCGTCCACGCAGTAGTCGGGAGCGCCTCTGAATAGGCAATCTGGTAGGAGCGCTATAACGAGTGTTCAAATACAATACAATACAATACAATACTTAATGCGTCTTCAGGTGCGTATTAAAATAACAACCCTATTGACCTTCTGGATGGAAAGCTGTTCACGCATGTGTGTCCGGCCATTGTTGCAGTCGTGAATCGCTGGAAAAGTCCTGGGTAAACTGCTGATCGCTGCCGCAATTTGAATTTGCTCGCCGCTAACATAGAATATCGATTTTAGAGTAGACCTACTAAGACCAAGTTCAAGTGGTGCTTTGGCGTCCGTTGCAATCAATGGCTTACAACGGAAAAACAATTTAAGCAATAAAGGAAGCATCAACAGTTGCAGTCTTCGTTCGTCGTACAAAGTCAACGGTAGACTGATTGATTATGGCCGCAGCAAACGGAAACTACAAGAGCCATCGTAATTCAATATTCGTAAATTGAAGTGACGTTATAGAATTATTGCATACCCTACAAACGAGCGGCGCTATATAAATGCTCATCTCTAACCTAACAAGACATTAAAGAGCACGCGTTCATCTGTGAGTGAATGCCTAAAATGGAAAAACAACGGCAACAATAACAGCAGCAGCAACAACAACAACAGCAGCAGCAGCAGCAACAGCAACAGCAACAACAAAGAAAGCACCAACTGCAGTCTTGGATTAGTAGACTGATGAACACTTACAACTGCGACCGATGGCCGCGATGAGTTTCATCAAACAACGCATCGTAGTACAATCTGAAAGACAGTGTGGCGCATATTGGTTGATCTGAGGGCGCATCTTGAACTGGATGCACTTGAGCTAGGGAGTTTGTTTTGCACCACTGTCCTCACGTGACCAAGATTTGTACTTGACGAATTTGGGATGTTTAGTCATTTCATTTCGCACGCCGGGCGTTGACGGGACCATGCAAGGACGTTTCTAATCTGCCGCACAATGCACATTGCTTGTTTAAGTTGCGCCTGTGTCAACTTGATGTTTCTTCTAATAAACGAACATGTGATGATGAACATCCGCCCCTCCCTGGAGGTGCTAGAAAACATGGTCTAAACACACATGGACCCAAATGGTGGAAACTGAATTCCGTTCGCTGAACTTTGGGTTATATTAAGTCTGGAGACGATCTCAAGACCGAAAAACAGACAGAGTCCAGGACGGGAAACGTCAGAAATGATCGATGATTATGAGCAGCGGCGAATGATACCGGACTGCGAAGGCATCACGTCATGCTGCCGTCGATTCGCCGTAGCACTGGGTTCTGTGTAATGGTATACATGTTGGTCTGTCGACGCATAGTTTGTGAGGGAACTGGTAAAATTTTAGCTTCTGGCTTTTCTTTGCAAGATCGGACTAAATATTTATTCAACTGACTCTCATTCCACTGGGAAGCTGTCTACCGGTCACTTGCAATCTTCTCTTGACCTTTGGAAATGGAAAGGGCATCATGCTGTGCTGAGAGACCTAGACAGGCACCCGATGCGTTGCATGACGTCAACAGTCTGCGTATCCTGATGTCTCACGGATAGTAGGTTTACTTTGATTGGCAGCTGGTAGAATTCGGCATGATGCATCGGTCAGAAAGAAAGGACTCACTGTCTCAAAATGACTCACTGCAGGCTAAAGAGTCGAATTGGCCAAAAGTACAAAGCGGCTCGTAATCGAATAAATGCGCTAAACAAATCAACCAGTTGAGTCAAAAAGCTAACAGACGTGATCGAACAAGACAATCCTCTATTTCATGTTGTAAGGCTATACGACGAGTTTTCAACTTCACATTTTGCTTCGGATTCAAATCTTAGACGCTGAGATTAACCATCAACCAACAACACAGTTCTAGAAATTTTTACCAATGCTACGATTAGGAAAAGATTTATGGCAGCAAAACGGTCAACGAACAATCTGAAGAACTGACTTTGAAAACCGAACAGATGGTAAATTATGGAAATCGTCGGCGCCACTGAACGGTGCGGAAACGATCGCTTCGTCACTGAATCAACGTCTGGTTGGTCGGCCAGGCAGAGATAAATATGCGTTGACTTCATCTGTTTGAAATGGATGTCGTCGTCACAGCGTTGAGTTTCAGGTCCAGTGAAGCACGAACTGATAAGGAGAGAGTGTCGAGAAAAAACGACTGATAAGACGACTGAAATACATCTCAGCCAAACGATGATTGGCTTAAGTCACTAAATATATGTGAGCAAAATAGGATAGGGTCATAGGGACCCTACATTAGTGAAAATCTCCACACGTCTGAAAATGAAGATAAGGCGGCTTTAGGACGGCAAGGAAAAAAGAGAAGTGAGACGAAACGTGAAAGGAAAAGGCTGAAAGGAGAACGCCAGAATAGAGCAAAGCGGAGAAAAGCTGCAGAAGAGAACAGAGGACAAAGGTGCAGAGGAAACGGAGCGAAAAGACAAGAAGAGTGAACAATTTCAAACGAAATTTTAGCTGGGTTTTTCAATGTTTTATCATGAAATTCTGAATGGCATATGAAAAAGTTTTGTTGCATTACTAAAGAAACAACTATTCTACATTCTACATTAGGCCTACGCTGAAACCGTGTCTCTGTATGTGAGCATGATGAATTTTCCTACAGACCGTGAGGTATGCCCCTCGCAAGTCAGTCTGATAGGGTCGAGGGGATAATACATGGCGTTGAAAAGTCGGTGGATTAGTTCTGACTGCCAACAATAGTTTTCTGCGAACCGAGTTCAATAGAAAAATCGATGGACATCTGCTTCACGACAGAAGCCGTCGACAAAGCAACAAAATGGCGGTCTTGGTTTTGTATTTCTACCAATGGAAGTCACGAAACGAGACGTGACAGTTGTTGCTATGACAATGCGCAATGACGTGGGCGACGCCCTGAATGACTGATTGGTCGATGACCTCGCAACATGAAACTGAAATCACGGGTTAAGTGAGTGCCAGAGGCGGATTTCCAACACATGCGACGCCGACGACAGAGGGCGGCAATTACGAAGCAGAGCAGAAACAGTGGCTTAGACATACACACACAAGCACACACACAGGCACACACAGGCACACACACACAGGCACACACACAGACGGTCACAGACCCGGACGTGGATCTTCTTTTGACGCAACGCCCGTGAATAAGCGTCATTTCCTGGCTGAAATCTGGGCGCCGGGTGGGTAATCCCGCGGGTACGGGTATACCCGCAGACCCCTAATACACACGCACACATATTTTACACGCACACACACACAAGCACACACACACACACAAACACACACAAGCACAGACGGTGGTGCCTTAGATACGCCAACTGGCAAGGCGACCCATTGTGCACGAACAAAAGAAAAGTGCACAGCTTTACTCATAGTGACTGCTCTAGTGTACAGTACTGTCAGTTGGTTTGTTGAGTTTCCTAGTATTTCCTTTTCCCAGTGACAGTACTTGGCGCAATGTTTTTGTTAGCTTTCGTTGTGTACTCGTATTTCGTCTTTCAGTGCAATTTAGTCAAGTCTTAAGCTTATGTGTACAATTTGTTTTACGTACTGTATTAGTAGGCTACTACAGCTAAATGTTCAAACTGCGATTGAAAACTCCTTCTAAGTTTTTCTTTAATTCTTTTAACTTTTGATGTAATGTTTGCATCGTAGTTGACAGTTGGTCATTGCAGAATCTTGACTTATTATGGAAGTTCATTAACCTCATTAAAAAAATAATGAAACTTGGAAGTATTAGTTTTTGTGATTGCTCTCTGTGTGTGAATCAAAGCATTCATTTGCAAACTCCGATAAATCACACCCACTGCGAGTGGTTTGCAACGCGAGGAACAAATCACGAATAACAAAATTAATTGCGGCTTAGCAAATTTTTATTATTTACATATATTTCCGACCTCTGCTTCTTTTTGACAAATCGGGCCCTTATTTTTGCATATTCAATAGCATTGAGATGTACTTGTCATGACCTCGCTCACATAACCGTGTTCTCCCTAGATTTGATGAATTTTGATCCCTCACCAAGCGCGGTTTCTTGGCTAGCCTATATATGAATAATAGGATGCTGTACAGTTAGACTTCTGTTTTCTATACGACTTTATTTTGTTCTTCAGTATAATTATCGTTTCTTTACCGCAATTATTTTAAACTTTGTATGTATAGCGCCGAACGTTTGCTTGGGATTACTAAAGAACACACTTACTTACTGTTGTTTTCACTTATTGAACAAAATAATAGGCTGTGAGGTTTGCTTCAATTCATTGAGCTGCTTTTATCATCCAACAAGAGTTATAGGGGCGAGATACAATAGGCTTGTAAGGACGAGAAGTCTCTAAATGAAACCTGAAAACTGACTTTCTACAGATTTCTGTAACATCAGATTAAAACTCATAGAATATATATAGGTCTATAAAAACATGTATCGATTCCACTATAATTAGGGCCTCATCGCTTGATTTAATGCAAAATTTAGACCTTCTAAATAGTAATACAGTTGATTTTATTAATTGTCAAGTTTTTTAATAAGTAACAGGGAGCTATTGCATTAAGCTCATGCGCTATCTAGTCAATCGTAATATATCTACTTCGCGCGTTAAGTCAATTATAATAATATAATCTACATTAAATAATTATGCACCTTGTATGTAAGAGAGCAGCATACCTGAGCAAGTTCGGTTAATCAGAAAATAGACATCCACTTCATGCAATTTCACATCAGCCAACAATTTTTCTTCTCGTGCGTCATCATCAGCGTCTCGACTCGAGACGCGAGTCTCTCGACGCATATATACTTATATATAATATATATATATATAATATTTATATATAATATGATATATATTATACATATATGTTTACGTAATGGAGGAAAAGAACATACATTTGAGAAATTGATGCCTTAGAACATGAAGATAATGATGAAGACCCACGTGTGCCGCGCTGCCACTGCCACCTCATATAATTATAATAGTCTATATATATAGACTATATATATGTATATTATATATATACATTGTGAAATAAAATATGAAAGTCTGAAAAGTGTGGATTCCTAAGTTTTTCTTACAGAAATATTTTCTATGGGTTCATCTATTTCTTGAAAATTCAGAGAATTTTGATTAACAGCATATTTTATGAATATGTGTTTCACGTGTAAAGTTAGATCTACATGTGCAAGGACTTCGTCTATTAGAAATGAATACCTTATGAACTCATATTGTATGTATATGCATACATCTGCAAATGCATATGTATATCAATGTGCGAAGTGAAGATATTCTAAGTCTGGCTCTTCTAGCAGCTAATTAAAGGATTACATTTACATTGCAAGAGACACGCCGAAGAGGAAGAGGAAGTGGAAGTGGAAATGGAAGTGAAGCATCCTGATTAGACGGTGCTTTATTGAAATCCCTCGATATAATTATGTATACTGCAAAGTAGAAGACAAACCGAGACAAAAAGAGACATTAGTCTATCCATTACCTTTTTTAAGCACATGTAAAGGCAGAGTTTGGGTTTGCGAGAATTAAGCGATAGCGATTTGACGTAAGTGACAATCTTCGGTTTTAATTAGGTTCAGGAACTTCTGCTGCTGCTGCTGCTGCTGATCGTAGGGGAGGAGGCTTATGGATATGATGACACTAAGCATTACAAGCACAAAGTTAAAGCTGTCGATTCTCATCCTTTATACCAGGCAGGTCTGTTTATTGGTCCGTTTATGGTCCTCATACATTTCCAGTCGCCGCTTTTTAACGGAAATCCATCAACTGATAAGCACATCAAATGATCCTCATGGAGAGGAAGAGGAGAAGAATGGGGAGGGGTAGGGGTAGAAGGGAGAGGGGAAGAGAAGGGGTAGAAGGGAGAGGGGAAGAAGGAGGGTAGAAGGGAGAGGGGAAGAAGGAGGGTAGAAGGGAGAGGGGAAGAAGGAGGGTAGAAGGGAGAGGGGAAGAAGGAGGGTAGAAGGGAGAGGGGAATAAGAAGGAGACGAAGCAGCTAGATAAAGAGGATAAGGATGAGGAAAAGTTGGAAGAAAAGGTCAGCCATCCACATTCCACAGTGTGAAAAATGTCAGTCGTCTTTCACCGGACGTAGCTTTATTCAACCATGTTCTCTGATTAGGTCTATCTTTTCTAAGGTCATGCCTGAAAAGGCTGAAATAAAGAATTGTTCCTCGTGAACGATCTCTTTCGGTTGCTGGACCTGGATTTGTTGGAACTCTCTCCCTGCATGTCAGTGCATGATCTGTTCATTCTGCTCAGTCGCTTATGTCATTTTGTTCTCAACTTAAGATTTACCTTTTCAGATGGCATATTTTACACATCCACTGCAGGCTGCCTCTCAACATTATTGGACTCTATTTTCTGGATATTGTCCTGATTAGGGCCTAGTTTTGGTGCGCCATCAGTTGGTGCCTTGTAATTAAGTAAGTAAGTAAATATATTCATTACTGTACCAACTGCATATCCGCACTTTGGTGTAGATATGCATATACACCTATGCAGAGTACAACATTCTTATTATAAACGGTCTGCGTGTGAGATTGTTCGCTTGCGGAATAAAGCTGTCACGTGGTCTCTGGCGCAGGGAGTATAGAAGAGTGGCTTTTTGAGGCTGGGGGAGTAGCCCATGGAGTATATGCCCCGGGTTGCCCAACTCTAAGACCGCAGAAAAGAGGCGTGAGTCAGCAGCGTGGCATAGGCTTACATGTTCAAATGTTGGGCTGTCTTCTGGCAGATACCGCCGACGGATCAGACGCGCCATCGCCGACTACAGGCGGTTCTTTTCTTGCTGCCGGGCAAACCTCCACCAGGACGGAGCAGCATAGAGCATTCGGGCCACCGTTGTAGCACGAACCACGTTGTATAGCATTGGGCCTGAAAAACCATGCGCCACAAGGATGTGCAAGGCATACAACGATTGTATTGCCTGACAACATATACACGGGTGCTGTGTGCCTCGAAACTAACAGCCTCGCCCAAGATGACCATGCTGGAGACCCTTGTCAGTCCCGGAGTGACTGTCGGGAACTCGTCACGCCCAGCACGCCTGTGCATTAGACATCGGCTCAATAGAAGTTATTAATTAATACACTGACCGATCCCCGTCCTCATGCATCGGACGTGACGTCACGTAGCTCGTTAAAAATGAAGCTAAGTCACTCGTCCGACTTCCTCCTTATTTCCGTTCATCTTACCTTCCTCGCTAGCAATAGTAGTGTAAGTAGTATAGGGCATTTGTGCTTCTAATTCTCCTAACAGAGATAGCTGTCTTGGTAGGGAGTGATTATGTGAATACTAGTAGTAGTAGCAGCAGAGGAAATAGTATTAATAAGTGGTGATTGTAGCATTAATAGTGGTGGTAGTGACAGTAGTAGTAGTAGTAGTAGTAGTAGTAGTAGTAGTAGTAGTAGTGGTAGTGGTAGTGGTAGTGGTAGTGGTAGTGGTAGTGGTAGTGGTAGTGGTAGTGGTAGTGGTAGTGGTAGTGGTAGTGGTAGTGGTAGTGGTAGTGGTAGTGGTAGTGGTAGTGGTGAGTGGTAGTGGTAGTGGTAGTGGTAGTGGTAGTGGTAGTGGTAGTGGTAGTGGTAGTGGTAGTGGTAGTGGTAGTGGTGGTAGTAGTAGTAGTAGTAGTAGTAGTAGTAGTAGTAGTAGTAGTAGTACTAATAGTAGTAGTACTAATAGTAGTAGTAGCATCAACTGTAACTGTGTGTCATGGACGTGTGTGTCGTACTTCAACGACGATAAGGAACTATTTCTAGTGGAATTTTCATCATCTTATGAGTCACGTTGAGAAAAGTGGGAACCATGAAACACCCTTCACTAGCAAAGATTGTTTCAATTCAGTTCCTGTGTTCAATCCCCTGGCGTCGACATTTCCCAAGCCCTGAATTGCGGTCTTTTAAAGATATTTGCCTGTGTAAATCAATTCAGAATTCCAGCTGTCTGTTGTTCCACTGCATGCATAAAAACCCTGGCGGGAGACTGGATAGAAAGAGTCGATTCATCGTCTTCAGCGTTAAAGCCTGCTGCGTCGCGACTATGCAATATATCAGACATGTAGGCCTGTAGCGATTATGCCCGGTAAATCGCATATTGCGGCGGAGTGGTGCAAGTTGAAAATGTCAGTAAGTTACTCAACACTGCATCATACTTTGAAATTATAGCAAATACAGATTGACGTTTCAGGACAATACAAAGCTTACTCGGAATGGAATACATCGAGCGACTTAATCTGGTCTGAGGGCCTCTATTGTGCAGCTATAATGACATTACTAGCTAGAGAAGTCCAGATTGCAGAACTTTCGGACCAGCAATCACGAATGCCCGAGAGCCCAGAACTTATAATATATTCTGGTTAAAGGTAAATGTAGACGATTTTATAAAGCGACCGTATGGCCTTCAAACCTGCTCATATTTCAACGAATTGATCGAGTGAGATCCTTAAACACCGCTGCCCGTTTGAATAGCCGCCACGCCATTTAGGGTCCTGGTGTACGGATCGTGCTATTTAAATCTCTGAAATAAAGCCAGCGAGCCGCGATCTGCACGCGCTCTTACCCAGTGGAGAATGGAACGCAGCCTACCCTCTAAACCAATGTAGTTAACTGAGTCAGCGTAGGCCTACAAGAGATGTGTTGACGATGTGTTGCTCTAGTCTAAGCAGTTAAGAAAAACAAAGTAAGAGCAGGGTCGGATTAAGACTTTCGGGGGTCCTAAGCCAAGAGCCGGATTAAGACATCCGGGGCCCTAACCCCAAACATGGGCGTCCGGAGGGGAAGGGAGCATTTGCGCCCCCGGATTTTGCAAATATTAGAAAAAAATTACTTATCAGATTGGTTTGAAAAAATTTAAAATATATAAAAACATTGAAACTTTTAACAGTTTTGTGTTTGAAATAAACGTTCAGAAATAGCTGAAAACGGATCCCAGAACGCTAACAACTGGCTCCATATCATGTCAAATGCTTCCAAAAGTATTGTCGGCTATTGGGATCCGCGCCAGACCCATAATTGTGGGAGCGAGTACTGATGATAGGTTGCTTTCGGAACCCTCGTTATTCCTTGTCCCAACAATTCAAAACTTTGACCCTCTAAAGAGGATTGTTTGCCCCCCTATAAAATTCCTACTTACGCCCATGATTATGTTCCGTTATACTAAATTTAGGTAATTTCAGAATTTCACCCGCTTGCGCACGGTCACCGTGTCAACAATTTCGCTTTGAGCCTTTGACGTCTGCCGTCAGTCGCAAAAAGGGTAGGCCTACCTGTACAGACTGAGAGTGAGCCTTTGACGTCTACCGTCAATCGCAAAAAGGGCAGCTGTACAGACTGAGAGTGTGAATCTGCAACTAGGTCAGTATACTCAGTAAGTAGTAACTAAAACCTACTAGCGCTAAAATATTTAAAATTAAGCTTATGCAAAATTAGGAATTTGCTACAACAATTTCATTTAATTTCTCCGGATTTGGGGCCCCAAAACCTTGCGGAGCCATAAGCCATGGCTTATCTGGCTTTTGCCTTAATCCGGCACTGAGTAAGAGCAGTAATTAATTATGATTTACTGCAAACATCGACACATATTTTAAATAAAAGCCACTGTTGCGGCTGTTATGCAGTTGCCATAATGCTGACATTTTCGGGTCTCGGTGATGGTTCCAACAAGAGAATTATAGATAGTTTTGTGATTTAAGAAATCCGTCCGAGTAATGCCAGTCTGTGATTTACTGCAGTCGACTAAAAACCAGAGTGTTAACTAGTGAAAAAACAAATAAAGGGTAAGAGATACGAAATATACTTCCACGCAATGCAGCTAAACATTTCACAGCGCCCTTTAGTACATGTCGAAGGCGCCCACGCGTGTCGAAATGGTATACTGATATTCATTAAGAGCAATAATGATGCTCAAATAACTGGGAAGTCACGTAGAACCGAATAGACGTCGCATTACGGAATCCGAGATTTCCCGGTCGCAAACGACATTTGCAAGTCTCGGGCTCGACGCCGTCGAAACGGGAAACAAGGTACGTCGACCAAATGATGCGAGGTCTTCGGTTAAATGCGTCCGAATTGGCTGCCGTCCAATAACACACGAATTCAGTGCAGATTTAAAGGAACTCAGCAATACACACTCGACACGGCAGACGTCTGACGTTATATGAGAATTATCGAGACAATCCCAAATACCAAAATGACCAGGAAAAGGAGAAAGAAGATTGAATAAAATAATTGAAAGAAGAAAAAGACGAGAAGATAGGCCTACAGAGAAAAGATGAGAAGAAGAAAGAAAGCAGAAAGGATTAGATGAAGAAGAGGGAGGGACAAGAATGAGAAGAAGAAAGAGAAAGGTTAAGAAAGAAGAACGAAAAGGACGAGAGGAAATGAGAAGAACGAAACAGTATGAGAAGAAGAAGAAGAAGAAGAAGAAGAAGAAGAAGAAGAAGAAGAAGGACAAAAGGGCTTAATAGAAAGACAAAGAAGCGCCATTAATTTAAGATAATCGTAGGCTAGATGGGAGCGACAGTGTTTCGTTGTTGTATGATTGGCAGCCGGCGATTGCCTCGCTGCGTTGTCTCCTCCAGGTCTCGTGTTTACTTATTAATTCGCGGAGATTCTAAAGCGGATGGTGAGACCACTGCTCACTTCCGACGGCGCAAATTTTCTGGAAAGAAAACAGACATTTCCATTTGCGAAGCCATCGCAGTCAACCACGGACAGCGAGATGCCGTTCAAACAATATCACGGAAGGACTATCTGACACGAACAATAGCGCTCACTTCCAAACTAATGCGAATATTAAACTAACTCAGTTAAAGACGGTGTCAGCGGATCTTACCAATCCTCTTCAGCATTCCAAAATAAAGAACTGGACCAAACAGGTCAGCGAGGATTCGGTGAATAAAGACATCGGCCTCAAGTGAATTAATGGTGGATTAAATCTGGATTAATGGAGTAATGATGACGACATGCTGAGCACATTATGTGTCGCCGACTGTGTGTTATTAACGCCAATGTGAGACGTTCATGCATTCAATGCGGGCGACGAATAAAGCAAGAAAACCCAGACACGACTTTTGGAAACGACTATACCGCACGACGCGGGATAAGATTCATTACCACTTTGCCTGCGAGAGTAGGTGCTCAAAATCCGCCATACAAATAATGCCCAGCTTTATATTTATACCTGAATCGAGAAAACAACGCTAGCGTTAGTAACATTAGACCTTTATCTGTAACGCGAATAATATGAGTAGCCTATCGTCCATGACACTCCCGTGCGACTATCTAGTGTCCGAGTATAATTTTGGAACTACAGTACTAGACGCAGAAACACATCAGATGTATTTAATATGCTTATCTAAAAGACATCACATTCATCATCATCATGATCAACAATATTATCAACACCACCATCATATCACGAGCTGCTACTACTACTGCTGCTGCTGCTGCTGCTGCTGCTACTACTATTACTACTATTATTATTTATTATTATTATTATCTACTACTACTATTATCTGTGTCGTCGTTGTCATCGTTTTCGTTGTCGTCATCATCATCCTCAGCAGGAACTACAACAGCAGCATCAGCAAAGTTAATTTCTTGAGGAAAGGTGTTACTTAATTGCAATAGGGATATTATGTGGAATTCACAGAAGTTTTTCTGGAAATAAATCCATGTTATGTAAAATCAATGTAACTTTGTGAAGAATTGGATTTGGCAATATGTTGAATTAATGCCACCGCGTTGAAACGTTTGATCGTCAAGACCAGGCGCTGAAACAGGAAGGAATAAGTTTCTCGTGCATCCTCTGATACGTTGCTGAGGCACTGTCAAAATGACAATATAAAAGGGGGTTGAACCCCCGCGTTCACTGGGCCCAAGGTTACGAAAGCCAGAGGGATAAAGCGGTTGATTGCGACAAGCTGGCTGTATTTGGCTTTTTTTAGAGCCGCGCTGGTTGCAGCTCCGGTCGGCCGTCCGAGAGTGTTCGGTAGACATGAAGCGACTGTAACGTTTAATCCCAAACAAGGATCTGTCCGGCTCGCCACCGGATTAGGATGAGGCCATCCGGACTATTGATGTCGGTTCTCAGAAGACCAATGGGTTCCTTGGTGAACGGATAGTCCGCTCGGACCAAGCTTCGGAACATGAAATCATTCAGAGAAGCATTTCAGGATCAGAATAGGTTCCTCATCCGAGAATAGAATCCTCGCCTCTGTCCTTACTTTACCATCCTCCAGCTTGACTGAGACTCTGCTGCTGCGATTGCCCTGACCTCCTTCCCTCACGTCCGACCCGTGACCTCCATGAACAGCAAAGAGATTTGCGCTCTTCAGAGAAGCTGTGGAGATATATTCCTCCACATGTCCGAGGGGCGATTCCCTCCCTTCAGAGATTTTCTGTGGGCTTCCATGAGCAATTTAGTAGACCCCTAATTATATAAAACCTAATATAAATCTAAGCAATTTATACCACGGTTTTTACAAATAAAAGCCAACGGTAAAAATAAATGCAGGCCTAATACCTCTCGAGTATTATGGATCTTTACGACAATTGTTAAAAAAATAAATACTTCATTTTTATTTACCGTTTAATTTAAAATTGTTTCCAAGATCAAAGGAATTGTAATTAAACTGACTTATCAAATTAATAGTTTCTCAACCTTATCACATGTTACAACACAAATTCCAATCTTCCGTTTCCAATCTTCGCAAAGCGATCAATCACTTTGTCCACATCTAATTCAATTTCTTGATGTGCGTTCAGGAGGGCTAAACCAGTAAACGTTTCCTGACCAGTTTGGTTTCGCAGCCATGTTGTTAAACAATAACATAAAATAATAGCAATCAAATCTTCAAATAAATAAATTAATTATTAGACTCTTGATCGCCCCAATCGCCCCTCTGGAGTCTGGATCCGCCCCTGGGTCTGTGGTCAAAATGTCATGTAGTCTATCTTGCCTGCCTATATTGGCCCCACGAAGTTCCCTTATGAGGCCTAGTAGGGTGGGCTGGTTGGGAAATTGGTCGATTTCGACTTCCGACCGATATATTCAGCAAAAGAAGATCGTCGACAATGACCTTGCAACGGAATTTTAGAAGCTGCTCCTTAGTGTCACGTTCAGTTTGTTAGTTGACACACAATCAGGCGTGCGCGCACACACACCATCACACCATCACACACACACACACACACACACACACACACACACACACACACACACACACACACACACACACACACACACACACACACACACACACACACACACACCTACACACACACACACACACACACACACACACACACACACACACACACACACACACACACACACACACACACACACACACACACAATTAAACAGATTACTTGTTCGACGCCTCAATTATGCATTCGTGTATTGAAACGAGGACAATGAGCATTCGGTTAATTTCGTTAAAGATCTCGGCATCCTTTGCTTAGATTAGGTACCGGTAATTGGAATATACACCGTAACTGCTGAAAGTGAGCATGTCATCAGACCACATACAGCAACGATCAATCGAGGACGATGCATAGCATGCACACTGAAGGAAATGAAAAGACCAGACCTGTCGTGTAAGCGACATTTCGAGCAGTGGCTGCATTCCAGAGTAATTATCCATTCAAAGAAAGTCCGAAGGGAGAGGAT
The DNA here is from genome assembly GCA_020284085.1 of Aporrectodea caliginosa. Classification (NCBI taxonomy): domain Eukaryota; kingdom Metazoa; phylum Annelida; class Clitellata; order Crassiclitellata; family Lumbricidae; genus Aporrectodea; species Aporrectodea caliginosa. The sequence goes on along the minus strand of JACEVL010000182.1, from coordinate 731,597 downwards.
TGCTTTGAATTTAGAGTGACTGACACGACATCCACTTTCTTCAGTCGTCGTTTCGCTGCCAGCGCTCGCTGTCAGCGCTGCCAGTCTCCTGCTGCTGAATAGGCAGCGATGCAAGCAAAACTAACGACGTTTGATCTTCGCTTTCCATAGCTGCTGCTGAAATTGCTCGTGACATACAAAAGCCAGCCTCGTCCAACATGGGGCTTTGTAACGAATCCCCTCCTACTGTCGCTGTGCCACTCCTTCCTTCACCCACGAGGACCGGTCGGATATCATAGACCACGGATGCGTGCTGTAGGTAGAGATATCCACCACTGGTCCCCTAAGGCGCTGACAAGTGAGCAATGCCGAGTGCGGTTGGTACATGGAATGGTGACCGACCTTTGAGCACTCAACCCGTCATCATTCCAGGGTGTATGAATAAATACCAAGGCCGGCTAAGATGTTAAAATATGCCCTGTTTTTGGATTGCTAAGGTCGTGTTAGCGATTCAGCCGAAAGTTACTTAACTCGCGGAACACTTCTGAGGAGTCTCTATAGAAGGGAATATGCCCAAGTGTATTACTTTACATGTATGGCAATAGAAAACTTAGCTTTCCTCGCATAGCCATTGCTATCCTCTTAAATTATCCGAGTTCAAGGTATGTGGGGGCGCACGATAGTCCAGTAGTAGCGTGCTAGACTGTAAACCGAGAGGTTGGGGGGGGTTCAAATCCCCATTAGAGAAGACAATTCTATCGAGACTTGGGTTTCACTTACGTCTCCAGTCAACGCTGCAGATATATGATGAGTATAATTACCTATGCTGTCTTTGGGAAGATGAAACGGCGAAGAAGATGATGAATGGCAACCGGATCTCATATGCAGATGTCAAAAAGTCGCTAACACTTGTCACTTCACACCTATAATGGTCCCTCTTGTCAGGGCCTAGGACAGGGGGGCCACCGGGGCCATTTGGCCCCAGGCCTCACTTGATAAAGGGCCTCGGAATTTTGGAATTATTTATTGAAATGGGGTATTATGGAATTAAGGAGTATTCTAATTATTTCATGACGAAATCGTTGACGTTAAATAATTGCAAACTGCAAACAAATTGTTTGATTATAGGGCCTCGGAATTAAGGAGTTATTCATTGAAATGTAGCGCTATACAAATTCTAATTATTTCATGACGAAATAGTTGACGCTAAATAATTGCAAACTGTAAAAAAATTTTTTGTAAATATGTTATTATCTGAAAAAGGCCTTGAAAATTAGTTGTGGCCCTGGGCCTCCAAATCCTGTCCTAGGCCCTGCCTCTTGTTGCTAGCTTAAGGGACAGCTCTGTTTCTTCTTCGGAAGGCATGCCATTGGTTCATATCATGTGCATCGTCATAAACGCCTTTAGCACAGCCAACAAGGTCTGAGATGAGATTAGTTAGTCATTTACGAATGTTACCACCTGAAAATGTGCAAAAATGTTACTAACATCTTGGACCTATAATTATGCCTTTGGCCAACAGGTCATACCGGTACTAGGAACTGTTTGCTTTATACATACGACATAGATGCATTTATACAGAAATCATAGATACTTACATCCGCAGACATAGGCTATAGGCCTTGACGTAAAAATTACATAAGTATATACGTATATGACTAATGCGTCATAATTACATTGCCTACGTACGTACATACATACATAAATACAAACATACATACATATAATCATACAAACATACATACATAAATACAAACATACATACATATAATCATACAAACATACATACATACATACATACATACATACATACATATATAGTTACATACATACATACATACATACATACATACATACATACATACATACATACATACATACATACATACATACATACATACATACATACATACATACATACATACGTGCAATCATACATACATTCATTGTACACACATAAATACATATATATACATACTTACTTACTTATATATTGAATGGCAGGCATGTAGGCCTATATAGTTAGTCCTATAGTTAGTCTTTAGAGGCATCATAATATGCGTGCTTCCTGTCGACTGACCTTTCGTTTGTTCTTGTTGAGCACCTGGTCCCTGGAGTCCATGGCTGTTCCTGGTGCCTTGCTGAACCAGACCCTGTGCATGATCCTCACATAGGCGTAGGTGATGACGATCAGAGGCAGGAAGTACTGAGCGACGGCCATCAGCAGTCGATAGACGCAGCCCATGTCGACGTCGAACAGACGGACGAACTGCGGAGCACAGAACGGCTTAACGGCGACCACGACGCCCTCCTCCGAGTCCCCCTCAGAGTCCCCCATCCCCCACTCGACGATCTGCTCCGGTTCATCCTTCGTGATCCAGATGATACGGAAGGCGATGGCCGACGGTACGCCCATGGCCACGCTGAACACCCAGATGAAGGACATGGTGACCTTGGCCATCGATGCCGAGAAGAGCGGCTTCAGAGGATGGATGACGGCGAAGTAGCGATCGACGGAGATGACGACGAGGGTCATGATGCTGACGCTGACGCTGACCTCCTTGACGAACGGTGCCACCGTACAGAGGAAGGCGGGAAGGTCCCAGCGCTGGATGAGAGCCGCCTGGAACTGGAATGGGATGCTGAAGATGCCGATCATCTCGTCGGCTACGCTCAGATTGGCGATGAAGAAGTTGGTGACCGTCTGCATGCTTCGGTTACGCACGATGACCAGTATGACGAGCGCATTGCCGACGACAGTCACGACAGCGATCAGACCATACAGAATGGATAGAAGGGCGACCAGACCAGGCGAGACTTCGTACAGTTCCTCGCCCATCTCCCCGTCAGCCTCATCCTCAACCTCAGACCAAGAGGAGCACGGTCGTTCGGTCGCCCACGACGAACTTAAGTTTCCGCTGCAGTTCATCTCTCCGTTCCCAGTTAAGTGTTTCCGGTAGAAAAGTTTTTTTAATCGATTGTTCGCTTTGAATCCTTAGTTCCTTTCGACGGGAAAGAATTCGCTAAGTGTAGCGCTAAATGAATGACTTTTTCATCCCAGTGCAGCAACGTTCATCTTACGTAGTCCACCTGAAACTAACAGCAACATTCAGTTGACGCCATAGCTCCCATAGGATTGTTAAAAGTACTTTGGTTAAACCAAGGAGGCATGCATTATCGTTAAAGTTACTCATTCTGTAATACCCTGTTAGCATGCATGCTTTTCATTATCATGCTCTAGGGCCTATCTAAACGCTTGTGGGATGACACAATCATGTCAAAACGTACCACATAATTAACTAACATAGTAGGCCTATAGGATGTAGGCCTAGACATAGGCCTATATGATGATAAACCTGTAGGATGGAGCGTATATTTGCAGAATTTCGATGGAGATCTAAAACTTAACAATCAGTTAGGCATTCCAAAAATGACCCAAGCGAATAGGAGGCTTAGGTCTGTGTCTCTGATCTGCCATATGCACTGCTTACAATACAACTAAGCATCAGCAATATTTACCAAATTATTTAACGCTTCAACAGTTGACCTAGAAATTGCTAAAGTTATTCTCTAGAATAGGCATATAAATTACTAGGTTAAACTTTATACTGAATTTAAGTTTAAAAATATTTCAAACCGTACAATGAATCAATTGATTGTAGGTTTTAATCTATGCCTACTTTATTCAGCATATTCATCCAAAATATCAAAAAATGAACTACGGAAATACGGAGCCTGCCTGGGTGACGCAAAGAAAGTATACGCTCGTATACAGACACGGAGCAATGATATTTAGCTCTAGTTAGACTACGGTACTTCTGGAACCGCCGTTACTTTCCTCCAGGGGCGCAACCAGAACATTTTCCTGGGGGTGCTCAGACTTAAAGCGCCGAAGGCGCGACGCTGCGAGTGCTGAAGGCACGAAGCCCATAACGACTAGGGGGGTCTGGGGGAGCGTCGTAAGCTCCCCCAGCGAGGTCTGGGGCGGAGCCCCAGAAGTCAACGCATTTTTTAGCAGTTGATATCAAACGGAGCACGTTTTTGGCCCTGTTTGCTAGCTGTTTCTGACCGAAAAAGTCATGAAAACTTCAAGAAGAAATTGTTTTTCCAGATTCTCAGACTAGCAGCGTAACAAATTCAGTTATTTTAACAGAAACAGCATAGGCCTATACTGCAGCACTGGCTGAATTTTTTATAACGAAACAATTCATTTAGTTCCAATTAACAATCTTCAGAAGATCAATCAGAACACAACCCGGCCTGTAACTGTGGAGTCTATAGTTGTCTCTCAACTGTTTCAGGGTCTTGCTGGTGAAGTACGTTTTTGCTCTAGATGAACTTTCAATATCATCAGTGCTTACAACTCCTGAAAGTGCAGGAAATGAAGACAAAGTTTTTGTGCTGGCCAGCAATTTCTTGTATTCGTCTTCCAAACAAAGTTTATCCATCTGGGATGCGAACAGATTCAGTTGTCTATGTGCATCCACAAGATTGAGATGTGGACTCTGAAGTGCCTGACTCAGTTTTGAAATTGGGCAGAGAATGGCATGCCCAACTGAAACTATTGATATTAACTTGTAATCTAAGCTTTTAGCAACAGAATCTAAGTTCATTTCTGTAAGTGTTGATTGAATTGCTGGAAGTTTTTTTTATGGAAAATACACAAGTTTCTCAGTGGCGTAAAGAAGGGGGCAGAGGGGGCAACAGCCCCCGGGCGCAGCACAAGGGGCGAAAAATTGGCTTTCAGTGGTACACAGTACTATGACATGAACGATTAAAAGCCAACAAGAAAATTTTAAAACGTCATCAACTCTTGCCTCCGGGCGCTGAAACCCTTCGTTACGCCACTGAAGTTTCTTGTTCTGGCTATAAAACGAGTGCCACTTAGCCCTATAGACATGCAGTAGACGTCGGTAACGAGGTTCCTTTTCAACCAGCTTAGCCTTCTCGGTTATAAACCTAATTGCATTTGACTCAGTTTCAGTTATAAAGAATTCTGATTGAGAAGCATGGTCGCTGCTTCTTTGTTCACCTTTTCCCACTCAACTTTCATCTACAGGAAGCCCTTGTTTTAGTAGATAGCGTTCCATTATTCCAGTTCGTTGAGACGAAGATGAACTACAACTATAAGCTTCTTTAATTTTGTTGAAACAATCAACTGCAGTAGAATTGCCAGTAGCTGCATGACTCATCACAAGCTGTAGTTTGTGCGACCAACACCAGGTATATAATGCTTTGGGCATTTTGCTCTGATTCGACTTTGAGGCTTGTACGCCCTGAAAATCCCCTCGGGCCCTCTCATGTTTGAACCACCATCATATCCTTGACAGGCCAGATTGTTTAGATCATCCAGAATTATATCCAAGAGTGCTTCTCCAGTTGATGATTGTGCTTCTATCATGGCAATTAGATTCTCTTCCTCAAGTCCATTCTCGTCATTTCTTTATCTTATACTGATTGCAACCTGCATTTTTGTGCTTGAATGCGTCGTTTCATCCATTAGCCTATTACACTAAAAGGTTTGTTTTCCGAATGATGGTCTGGAGTATTTCGTCGATGACTAGTTGATCAGTCATTTGTATGAAATAATTTTGAATTTTCAACATCATATTATGTTGCATTTTTGGACATGCCGACATGAATTTGTCAAGACCTGGCATAAACTCTGTAAAAGTGTGCAGAGAACTTTGAAAATTTCCGTCAGCTCGTGTTTGTCCGCGCGAACCATGGAGTTTTATTTATGAAGAGTTCGCTCATTGGTTGGTTTCTTAGTAAACTGTAGTAATTCTTGCATCCCCTATAAAGAAAAACTCATCGGATTTGGACAAATTGTGTGGGTCACCTTTTTAACTCTGGGGGTGCTCAAGCACCCCCCAGCACCCCCCTGGTTGCGCCCCTGCTTTCCTCCGATTTCAAATCCTGTATCCGCCCGAAATTAATAACACACCATATAAATGTATTTATTTGTAAACTTATAGACCAGAGCTCGAGGGTACGCGTACCCTAAAATAGAATACGTTAAAATACGTACGTACCTTTCAAAAAATAGAATACGCGTATGGTACGTATTATACACGAAAATTTATTTATGGCTTACTAGACGACCCATAGCCTACGTATAATTTGACATTAGTGCATTAAGTGCAATGTATGCTGGATAAACATAGACCTACAATATAGCATTGCAGCAATTTACTACGCTGTATACTGGGTTGTTGCTGTTTGCCTAAATTAAATTGAACATTCTTATAATGAGCAATGACGTGGTTAACGTATTTTTGTATTGTTTACGTACCCTATTACGTACCCTAAAATAGGGTACGTTAAAAAACGTACGTACCTTTCAAAAAATAGAATACGTATGGTACGTACCCTCAAGCTTTGTTATAGACACATTTATAATGATGCCTGGTTTTCACGAGTGCTAACCTACCTTCGAAGATTTAGTTGGCAATTGAGATGGTTTGTAACAAAGCCATCAGAGTCGCTAGCTAATGATTAAAAGCAGCGGGTTAGATTAGATACATTTTGCTCAGCGTCAGATCCTAGCAACAGATCCGTCAGCGAACATAGAATTTCGGTTTAATTCCGTCGACGCCGCTGGATACAAAGCAGAGCATCTCTTCCATCGGAAACTGCAGCAGCAGCGGATGCAGCCTTGGCCACCTCTGCAGCTACCATCGGCCACCGGCGCTCACTGAGTTCCGTAGACTTCTCGATGATATTCTGCCGAACGACAGTGGCCACGGGAAGTAGTTGCGAGCAGGCTGTGATGGCTGCAGAGGCGGTAACCATAGCATCAGCATCTCAGTAGTTCGTCCGTAGTCCATTGCCACAACAATTCACGTAGCCGGAGGTTTTGATATTAAACCCGTTCTTACCTAATGAGGCCTATCAAAACAACAACAAGAGCGATAATAATAACAAGATTGAAAACAAAAACAAAACAATTATTTGCCGACTATTGGGTTCTGCTCTCAGAATACGCGGACTTGGCTTAAATCTGTTCTTCAACGGATCGTAAACAGGGTGGAAAACATAATTTCACCGACGAAAATGCACTTTGTGGTCAATAAGGCAAAACGGGTGGAAAACGTAGTCTCACAGACGACATGCATCTTGCAATTCAACAGAAAAGCGGGTAGAAAACATAGACTCGCAGAGGGCATGCATTTAGCAGTAGAACAAGCAAAATGGGTTCAAACGTAGTCTCACAGGCAACATGCATTTTATAGTAAAAAGGCAAAACGGGCGACATTAATGTTGCAGTCAAAAAGGCAAAACGTGTTTTAAAAAGGTAGTCTCACCGGCGACATGCATTTTGTAGTAGAAAAGGAAACAAATATAGGGCCCACGTTAAACGACAGACAGGCAAACACAGGTGCGTGGAAAGCGACGCATTTACATGCACACACACACGCACACCCAAAGACACACACGCACGCACACACACGCACGCACGCACACGCACACACACACACGTACACACACGTACACACACATACACACACGTACACACACAGGGACACACACGTACACACACACACGCAAACGCACACACAAACACACTCACACACAAACGTACACACGTACACACGTACACACACACGCGCGCGCGCACACACGCTATGTGATAATACTGAGGCAGTTGTATATCTCAATCTCTCAAGAACGTGACTTATTATTCGACTGCACAGAATAATTACGCCGATGTCAATGTTCGAGACATATTATTCATGTCTCGAATAAATTGCGAATGACACAAGAGATCAATTCAGCAGATGTTATTTCTTCCTTCAAAATTGTACGAACACTCGTAACCTCGTGGCCTTGACTTAATTACGTATGGCTGTGGCCATCTTTCCTAGCAGGTTATCAAGTTTCTGAGGATGGGATGGAGGCCTTGACCTATATATTAGCTATCGCTTCCTGATTAGTGGCAGCGATGAGCGACTTAGGCTCCATCGCCTCCATCAGATGTAAGGCAAACTTACGCAAAGTCGTAATAAATATGTAATAAACAGCAAAATCCATTCGAGGAATTTGTAATGATTCGTTTCTTAATTTAGTCGTTCGGTTGCCAAACTGGTCTACTCTAATCCCTTATAATTATGATGTCGGATGGAACCAAGCAATGTCCAGCAGGTAACTATATATAAGGAAAGCGTAAGATGCATCGGACTCACCTGTATTAGAGTAGGTAAGCCTCGTGAAAGTGGATGTCGTCATCTTCACTTGAAACCAATGAATGGCTTAGATGGACTGGAGCTTCTGGACTCCAGCATGTCAAACCTTCTAGGAATGAGGTGATGCCAGTGTTATTTCAGTTATGGTTTTTCAGTTACAGTTACAGTTTCAGTTATTCAGTATTTTTCAGTTTCAGTTACAGTTACAGTTAACTGCAAGACATTTTTCAGTTATTTTGCTATTTCAGTTACAGTTACAGTTAATAGAAATAACACTGGGTGATGCATGCTTCCACTAGCACAATCATTTACGGGTGACCAGTTGCTTTATGGGTGTGGCTGACTGCCCATTTTCGATCCAGTTGGGTTTGAGCTCGAAGCCCACTGACCGACAATCACGACATCCGGTTTTTATGTGGGTGAAAAGTCGTTTTATGGGCATGGACTGCACGGGTCGAACCCATCTGGGCATGACGTCAGAAGGCCATTAATAGACACGCGCTATATACTCTATTTTGGTAAGGATGCCAAATGGGCTCATAGGTTATTCATGCGAACCCATTTGGGCTAGAGGTCTGTCTGCTCCTTTATATGTTTCTTTCACTTTATAAGTAGAGTACTGTGTTTGATGAAAGGGAAACAAATACTTACGTTGTTATAGGCTTCTGTGCAGTTCAAAGCCGATTAAACTGCCACCGTGTTATTTTGCTGACATTTTGCAAAGGTCAAGCGTTTGCTGTCGAGCGCGTCGTCGCTCAATTTGTCTGCACATGTTTACAAAGACTTGATCAAGTGGCCACATAGAAACAAGCCTTTCCTGCATTAGCGTCATAGCAGTGCACCTGCATTCCCGATCCAATCATGCATGTCCGTGAGCAGCAGCTGCAGCGGCGCTGGGCAATATGTCACTCACAGGAAACACTTAAGAAGGCGACTCAGACTGCAGCGTCATAACCTATGTTAGCGGAAGGCTTCAATGATAAGATAAATAGTTGGCTGACCGACCGACAGATAGGCACACGGCTTAAATAAAGTCAGTCAGTCAGTCAGTCAGTCAGTCAGTCAGTCAGTCAGTCAGTCAGTCAGTCAGTCAGTCAGTCAGTCAGTCAGTCAGTCAGTCAGTCAGTCAGTCAGTCAGTCAGTCAGTCAGTCGGTCAGTCAGTCAGTCAGTCAGTCAGTCAGTCAGTCAGTCAGTCAGTCAGTCAGTCGGTCAGTCAGTCAGTCAGTCAGTCAGTCAGTCAGTCAGTCAGTCAATCCGTCAGTCAGTCAGTCAGTCAGTCAGTCAGTCAGTCAGTCGGTCAGTCAGTCAGTCTGTCAGTCAGTCAGTCAGTCAGTCAGTCAGCCAGTCAGTCAGTCAGTCAGTCAGTCAGTCAGTCAGTCAGTCAGTCAGTCAGTCAGTCAGTCAGTCAGTCAGTCAGTCAGTCAGTCAGTCAGTCAGTCAGTCAGTCAGTCAGTCAGTCAATCAGTCCAGTCAGTCAGTCAGTCAGTCAGTCAGTGCAGTCAGTCAGTCAGTCAGTCAGTCAGTTGAGTCAGTCAGTCAGCCAAGTCAGTCAGTCAGTCAGTCAGTCAGACAGTCAGTCAGTCAGTCAGTCAGTCAGTAAATCAGTCAGTCAGTAAGTCAGTCAGTCAGTAAGTCCGGTCAGTCAGTCAGTCAGTCCGCTGTCAGTCAGTCAGTCAGTCAGTCAGTCAGTCAGTCAGTCAGTCAGTCAGTCAGTCAGTCAGTCAGTCAGTCAGTCAGGTCAGTCAGTCAGTCGGTCAGTCTGTCAGTCAGTCAGTCGGTCAGTCAGTCAGTCGGTCAGTCTCGGTCAGTCAGTCAGTCAGTCAGTCAGTCAGTCAGTCAGTCAGTCAGTCAGTCAGTCAGTCAGTCAGTCAGTCAGTCAGTCAGTCAGTCAGTCAGTCAGTCAGTCATTGAATCAGTCAGTCAGTCAGTCAGTCAGTCAGTCAGTCAGTCAGTCAGTCAGTCAGTCAGTCAGTCAGTCAGTCAGTCAGTCAGTCAGTCAGTCAGTCAGTCAGTCAGTCAATCTGCCAGTCAGTGGTTCAAACAGCTAGTCAAAGAGAAAGCAGAACGGGTAGTGATGAACAATGTCGATGACGTAGTCATGGCAGTGTCCTTACATTAGCCAGTTAGACACATTGAATAAGAACCTACTCTAACTATAGTTTGCAACATTCTAGGCCTATGGCGTCATGCCTCATGTGATGCAAATGGCTGCGAGTGCAAGTCTTTGTCAACTGCTGCTACTTCCGCTTACCTTCGTTTCAGCGCGTTGCGCTATAAAGACTTCAGCGCAGAGACAAAGAGACAGAGAGGTCTTGCTGTATGCATTTCAATAGAAGTGTGACAACCTGAAAGACTTCAGTGGCCCATTGGCATGCCGTGGCTGGCCTATGCGTCTATCGACCACCACCAAGCTATCGATCTGTATTAACAGACCTTCGTTAATTTACTAATAGCTCTCTCTATCTGTATGTCTGTCTGTAGGTATGTTTGTCTGTCTGTCCTTCTGTCTGTCTGTTTGTCTATCCGTTTGTCTGTGTGTCATACGGTGGCAGTGTGTAAGGAAGTAGCGACTTGTGCATCTAAGCAAAACAGGATATTGCTAAAGACAATACGTCACATTAGTATAATAGCTACTGGAGTTTGGACAGGAAAGAGGAAGAGAGTCGGCCGATCCGCTTCACTGATAACAGTAAATACAGCAGGTCAGCCATCTTGCCAACGGCTTCGAAGGAAAAGGTCGAAGCGACGCAGGCATATCCCGCCTCATGTTTCTCGGTCTCGTCGCTTTGAGGTAACGCGGCTTTGATATAGGCCTAACGCAACGGATTTGGAAAGATAAGTGCAATCGATGACTTGTTAAGACAAGAAGACTCCAGATTGCCAACTCAGTTAAGACCACGTCTAGTTACCAAGCCTGAATAAATGGTGAAGTTGCCTGATGGATTGAGTTGTGAACAAGATTTCCCACAGAAGTCCATGCAACTTTCGTCTTCATTTAAGATGGACATTTCCGCTAAAACCCTGCTATAGATCTCCAGAAATACGGTCCAATTAGAATCCCTCGTGTACCAACAAGCTAGGAATAACTTGGACTAATAAACGCTGTAACTAGAAACAAGTGTTCAGACGACAGGGATAGTCGATCAGACAGTTAGGTCTGCCAAATATATATCAGGCAGGAATGCTGCTCATGTCGGAGCATGAATAGTATCTACAGACACTAATGTCATTCGCGCAGGCAGAATAGATTAATATTATTATGGTTTACGGTTGCTATCGAAATTGTCGTAGTCGTCGCAATATCCATTCATTCGGTTTAGTAACTCCAGTGCTCACTGCTCAGAGACGTATTATTCTGGGACTATTAAAATGCACGTTAAAGAAACAGTAACTTAGTTAAGCGAATGACAAAAAAAGTTAAAGAAATAGGCTACTTGTGTCCGACTCATTGGTCGGATGGCAGCTCTATAAGCTAGTTCAGCATTACCAGTGCGCATGCGCAGCCAGTTTACTTTTACTTCCGGTCATAGGTCACCGTTCGTAAACAAACCGAATGGTGCCGGTAGCGATGTTGCTATGATCTACTTTGACGCAAATATTAGAAGATATTTGTTTGCCACGAGTTCATGTTTAACTCGATGAAGTTGTCTTGTGACATCTTTCTGTTATAAATTTCTTCAAATCAACTACATTCCATCGATTAAAGTCGTCCACATTGAACGATTCGTCTAAGCTATCCGTCATGTTTCGCTTTGTTTATGAACGGGGAACTATCACCTTTCCCGTCATGCACTGCGGGTTTTGCTTTGTTTATGAATGGGGAACTATCACCTTTCCCGTCATGCACTGCGGGAAAATTAATGCTGAACTAGCTTATTATCCAGGCAGATCCATCCATCTATCCATCCATCCATCCGTCCGTCCATCCATCCGATCCATCCATCCATCCATCTCTCTCCATCCATCCATCTCTCTCTCTCTCTCTCTCTCTCTCTCTCTCTCTCTCTCTCTCTCTCTCTCTCTCTCTCTCTCATCTCTCTCTCTCTCTCTCTCTCTATCCTGCCTACCTATCTATCTATCTATCTATCTATCTATCTATCTATTAGAGCTGTACCGATTAAACTGCCATACGCGTAATCGGGCCGATTATTAGAACAATCGGTATAATCGGGTATCGGCAGAAATAATCGGTTAATCGGTGCCGATGTCAAAATTGTGTTACAATTTAATAATTTTACTTGAATTATTGCATATTCCAAGTTTTGTTATAAATTTTCATCTATCGTTTTACGTCCATTATTATTTACGCATTAAGTCATATCGTTAACAACTTCCCAACTTAGTTTAAACGTCCACTTATATAGTTGTGACGATAGATTACTGGTTTAAGTTTCGGAACCGAACATTTTGACTTAACAAATGATTAGATATTCGGTCTCATAATGGGTATTGGCAGTTTAATAATCGGCTATACGCGGTATCGGTATCGGCAATTTAATAATCGGCTATACGCGGTATCGGCATAATCGGCAAAAAGCGATATCGGTACAGCTCTACTATATATCTATCTATCTATCTATCTATCTATCTATCTATCTATCTATCTATCTATCTATCTATCTATCTATCTATCTATCTATCTATCTATCTATCTATCTATCTATCTATCATCTATCTATCTATCTATCTATCTATCTATCTATCATCTCTCTCTGTCTATCTATCTGTCTGTCTGTCTGTCTGTCTGTCTACCTAGTGTATGCTAGGTCTATGATTTACAAAAAAATTCCACGGTAGGCCTATATAGGTTCCGATTCTGTGAATGACCTCATCGAACAGACCAGCATTGACAGAATCGAATATTAAGGCGTCGTCGTTAATTAATTATAACTTTCCATTTTTCTTCTTACCTGATTTCTTAACCGAGTAATCAACAATGATTTCTTTCTTCTCTATTTCCAAGACTCACCACACTTAGCACACTATGACGGAGCTCGCCTTTCCCGACTTGACGGATTCTTGAATCGCATTGCAACGAACCATCATTTCCGCGCTCTTCACGTATAGCCGCTAATCTCGGCATCAGAGTTCCACACGTCAAAATGATATATCGCCAGACAAAGCTAAAGCAACCTAGGCAGCCGCCTTAATTACACTGAAGCACAGTCGCACAGACAGCCAGACAGACAGACAGGCAGGCAGACAGACAGACAGACAGACAGACAGACAGACAGACAGACACGCAAGACTGATGCACCAACTGATGTTAATTAATATCGATTCATTCGCTAATAAATTATTAAAGTTCACACTGGTCTGTTTGCCAATTCGTCAGTCGACGCCAGGTCGATTCACCGAACAACAACCGATTCAGGTTACTACAAATGGCCGATTCAGTGACTGGCCGGTCATTCTTTGATTATGATGTGGAGGATTTTTGGGGTTGCCCTCCCCGGCAAAGGGGACTGGCTGCTTGTCACTGTCTTTGTATGTGTGTTCCCCCTGCCTTGTCACTGTGGTTGTGTGGGTGTGTCCTTCTTGGCTTCTGCTCAGCCCTCCCCTTCCCCTCCGGCTTCTGCTCAGTCCGGCTTCTGCTCAGCCCTTCCCCTCCCCTCTCGGCTTCTGCTCTCGGCTTCTGCTCAGTCCGGCTTCTGCTCAGCCCTTCCCTTCCCCTCTCGGCTTCTGCTCAGCCCTCCCCTTCCCCTTGGGCCTTGCTCACTCGGCCTTGCTCACTCGGCTTCTGCTCACCTCCGGCTTCTGCTCACTCGGCTTCTGCTCAGCCCTCCCCTTCCCCTTGGGCCTTGATCACTCGGCTTCTGCTCACCTCGCGCCCGGAACACCCCCGCAATTGTACTATATATAGAGGACGCTTTCGTGTAGACGATGCGCAGAGATCCTAAGTGGCCGAGTGGGCTGGTAGCCCTGCTCGCCGCGCCGGCGCCCCGGGTTCGCTTCCCGGTCGGGTCGGTTTATCAGAGATTAATTTCTCGGATCTTTACTGCGGGTGGCTCGGTCGCAATTTAAACGTGGAGTACGAGGTTGCTTTCTGCCTCCGACACTAATCATCTTCGATATGAAAGTGTCGTTAAGCCGAAACAATTTATTTATTTTTAGACGATGCGCTGCATCTGACGGGGAAAGACGTGTGCTCTGACTTGGTGAACTTGCTGTGGTGATTGTTGACGGTGCATCTGACTTTGCGACCGAGAGGAGAGAGATCGGTTCTTGTTGCCGTTGCTTGTCTGTGTGACAGTGATAAAGTGGGCCGACGATTTGGCAGAATATACGGGTTCAAAACCTAGTGACTTTGACTTGTCTTGGTTGATTGGAGCGCGTCGTCAGCGGCGATTGCCTTAAGCCGTCTGCAATACTCCAGACGCCGGACTTGCGCTCTTTCGAGCGACACGCGAGACTGCTGTCCTCCTGCGCAGAAACCTCTGCCTTCGCAACACGAAGAAGCGTGCGAACTGCCCGACTTGGGAGAGAGGCGATTTCCGCGAATATACTAAGTAGGCCTATATATTGACCTAATCGCCAATTGATTTACTTATTGATTCTCCCATTCATTTGACCGAATCGGCAGACCACCAATAAACAACATAGGGCGACGCCATTATAACCTACAAAAGGGCTCATGGGCATGGGCGCCCGCAGCATAGGTCAAGGGGGGTCGCGTGACCCCCCCTGGAAATCATGATCAAATAAAAATCTGACAGGTTTAATCATGCAGATGAAGCTTAAAATATGTCACAAGATTCTGTTCAAAATACTTAGTAAATACTAGCTTTAGTTTCATACTGCTTAAACCTAGTAATAAGTTACTATACTAATATTCAGTCAATTTCAGTGGCTGATTTAGCCATAGGCCTGGAAGCCAACCGCCCTCCCCCGTGCCCCTCCTGGTGGTGTTCTGGCACCCATTAAAACAGACTCGGCGGTCATCGTGGCCTGTCTGGAATGGCCGAAATTTAGTTATTTACTTAGCCCCAATAAACAATGCTCATCACGATTCAGTCCGCTAGGTCTACGTTCAACTGGCTTCCCCATTATTTATGTAGGCCTATCAAAGACACATGTTATCTTGGACTAATGTACCGACATCAGTGGTGGGACACTTCGACTCAGAGGTTGACCTTATCACTTCAGGTCACACATATTGACAAAGCCAAGCCGACTGGGACCTCTGGATAATCTCTGGATGAAGAGGTCGGCCCGAGGTCAAAAATTTCCCCACACCGGCATTAGCTTACCCCAACAGGTCTCTGCATTCCTCAAGCACTGTATCAGTTACGTTTCTCTCATGCATTCTGAGTCTGTATCTGAAGATTTTGTATTCAGTTAAAAGTATGTAAGAATTGAGCGTGTTTCTCTTCTTTTGGATTACTTATGGAAGAAGATTTTTGTGTCAAGGTTATCCTTAATTTTTTCTTCGCTGGTGCTGTGTAGAACAATAGGTTAGACTTTACTGTCTATAGTTTACATCCATTCTGTTGGATTGTCTCTGGAAGAACTGTAAACAACTGTTGGATTATCTGATTATTGAAGAAGCGAAGAGCAGTCCCTTAAGCCAGCCCAGCAGCAGCCATGGGTATGAAGTGTTAACGACTTCATTTTTTAGCCATGGCATGTTAATATGGATAACAAGAATAAGCGTAAGCTGCAGCAAACTCTAAGTGCCCTTTGGACCGTGAAGCCTGCTAAGTCACAAAAGAAGTCGTCTGAACGGTCTGATATGAACCTACTGCTCCATCCTATAAAGACATCCCCCTATTCCTTGCATCCAATTATCCAAGACCGCATGATCGAATTGTCCCACCGGTTGAAAACTTAATGAGAAAAACGTTTTTAACTAGAAACTTTATAATAGTTAATTTCATGTAAACCAAAGTGCGGTTATGTAGTTGGATAAATAAAGAGTATGCTTACTTACTCACTTACTTCTGAATGATTGTTGCGTCTGATTTTAAAAGACTAGGCTATAATTAGTAAGACTCAGTGGTTTTTTCTAGAAAAAGTTCTGGAACTCAGCAAATTCAGAACAAGTATATAGAGACATGTGCTAATATTTCTATTTCATATGTGTCAATCTCAATAAAACATTGAAAGCACTTAAATGAAATTAACGTATCTAAATAATCTAAAATAAGTTTTTATTAAAAGTTTTAATGAAATATATTATTTTGTAATAGCTGAAAAAGGTTCCGGAACGCCGTTCCGGAACGCTCCGGCTGAAAAAAAGCACTGTTAAGACTTAATACGTATTGTTAAGACAATGTAATTATGTGAGTTTAGTTTCAATGACATATTATAACGCAACTAACTCTCTCGGCCGTGACTGACCCCCCCTGCAAATAATCCTGCGGGCGCCCATGCTCATGGGCGTAGCGAGAAAAACATTTCGGAGGGGGTTTTAAAATTTCGGGGTGGTGGTTTTGAAAATCGTCGCAAAAGTCCAGGTTTTTTGTATTTTGCATGTAAAAGCACATAAATTTTTTTAAACTTATTTGGGGGTTTGAACCCGTAAAACCACTCCCTAAATACGCCCATGAAAGGGTGCTAGATTAACAATGACTGTAAATATAGCCTACATATCTGTTTGACTGCCTGAAAACAGACGGAAAATTGGTCCGAGTGTTTTCTGGCTACGTGGCTCTTCAAGAACATTCTCGATCTGCACTGAGGAACAATCGTTCTGATCTGACGCACACTGCTGACGTCAACCTCCCCCGTCGTCATGGTTCAATCAACTCCCGTTCATCGCTTAATGAAAGCAACCTTTTCTCGAGCGAAAGAGGTCTTTGAATGGATGGGCCAGCCTGCTTTAAATTGCCTCTGAACCAGTCCATTACCCGTCCCACTTGGTCCTTGCTGTCTAATCCCGACGGCTTTTCGCCGAGTCTGGACTTGATGCGTAAAGGATTAATAGGAAACAGATGCTCTTCTTCCCCTATTGGTCAAACGATGACCAATCGCCGTCTTCCACGTAATAGCAAATTGTCACAGCAGCAGAAACTTGTCTCCTTTTAAGAATTCGTAATTCAGCCTGGAGCCGTTGTGGAAAATACGTTACCTGCGAAATTCGTTCCGAGACGATGTAACAAATCGTCGGTGGACTATAAAACCTCGTAGGCCTTTGTAGCATACTTTGCGAAATGCACTTGATTGCATCCAAAAATTGCTTGTCATTGTACATATTCTTGCAAAAGCTAGTTTTTATTTGCCATAGCCTACGTAAACGAAATCCTGCACTTATAGGTTTGCCTAAGACACTATTCATGGATATTAATCCTAAGCTCAAAATTGCTCTAACGTTACGCAAAGCTACGCAGGGCTTCAGCTTATCCATGAGCGCTACGTCGTGTTAGAGGGATTATCCAGTGATACCGAATGGAGATGCAAGTACTCATTAATTGAAAACCACAGTTGTCTGGCCTCTCCCGAAAATATTTACTCGGAATCACTCCTTGCTTACTGTGAGAAATGCCGAGAATGAGATAAACCTAAGGTAGACCTAGTAGGCCTATTAAAACATTGCATTAAGAACGCTGCAACGTAAACAATTCCCTATTTTGTCCAAAAATAGGGAATTGCTTAAAAACAGTTCAACATGACATAGGCTATGCTATATGACAGTCTTTTGACAGAAGCAGGTAATTTGAATGGGGAATTGGGGATGAATTCGAGACAAACTGCTTGCTGAAAGAATGTCCTACAATTGGAAAAAATGAATCTTTTTCTGCACAAATTCACAATGGACCATATGTAGGCCTATATGAACGATTTGCAGTGTTACTAGGTTCAAAAGGGTATAACAACAAACTAAGCTTACTGTACACTATTTCATCACTTACAATAAAATTGACAGAAATGGTTACTTTTATGTTTGGCATGAGGATCATGGTGGGATAATTAGTTATGAATTTGCTTTATGCTTTTCAATTTTCTTGACTTGCTGCATCTCCTAAAAAGATCAACGAGTGATGGTTGCATTTACCAAAATAGAAAACGCTGTTTTGTAAAATGTGTTGCCAGTAAATGGACAAAGTGTTGTGTTGGGCATTAAAAGCTTTTAGTGTGCAGACAGACACAGAGGCTATATATATCAAGGGTGATGCAATGCATAAGCATGATATATAGAAAAGGATCACGAGACATGTAGGTATACATGCCTGTTACATTGTTTGCATCCTCACGTAAACACCCAACTTAGTTAAATATTTTGACTGATGCCTTTTCATAAATTTTGCACAGATCAAGTGAATCATTTCGCCCAGGCCAGAAATTTGGGTCAGTGAATTAACTGCTACAAATACTGTTGAGATAAAATACACCGCAAGCCGGATTTTGCCAATAACTGTCAACAGTTACCTCTAACATTTTCAATGAGGGCACAAACCGAAAAAGTTGTCAATTTTTACTCAGAACCACTGAAAATTAAGACAGAAAACTTTGTCCATTTACTGCAACAGTTGAAGAGATGATAATTTTGTAAGCTTAGCTTACATATCAATTGTCTTGTAACTTCAAATTTAACTCTTAATTTTTTTATTCAGAATTTTAATTGAAAGATTTAGAATTCTTGAGCACTTAAATTGTACTGCCATAAATAAATGCCATCACCATCTACCTATGGCTAAACAGAGATTTTATTCCTCACTAGTTCATCCACGATCCTCTACTTCTTCCGTTCTCTGGCATAATTATCGGAATTCCTCCTGCCCACTTCCAAATTCCCCTTCATCTTCTTCAATAGCAGTCATTCTGTCTTTCTTTTCAGATTTTGCTGTTTATGGCAATGAAGCTATCTCACGATTACGAAAAACTTCTGGATCCACCATTGAATTCATGATACTAAAATAAAAATGGCTTCTTCATGTTCGATCAGGGAGATTGTACTATAGATGTGTAATATAGATGGAGTTTTAACTGCCAGCAGGCTCTATACGGTCGGCATTTTGGTTAGGGTCCTCCTGCAGATTCTCAATGAAATCTGAGTCATCGAATGACCACCCATTGATGAAGTCTTCACAAAAAAAGACCACACAACATATAAGTATAAAGGAGTTTTAACACTGCAAGCAGAATTTGCAGCTGTAGTTATTCGTAGAAACTTTAATTAACACAGTTAGGTTAGTTACATCTGCTAGACAAAGTCGTTCAACGATGACTCTGATGGTTTGGATATGTAGAGAGAATGACAGTTGACCGAATCCCACGACATGTAAGATTCAAAGAAAAAAACAAAGGCAGACCAAGACTATGCTGGATAGATAATATAAATAATATAAATGACGTAACATCATTTGGACTAACACTAAGGGACCAATGGACTTGACAAATAACCGAGGACAATGAAGATCATTTATTATACACATTGCTGCCAAATGGCTGGCATCAGGAACTGATGATGATGATGATCATGATGATATTTACAGTTGTAAAACGTTGAAGTAGATATATTTAAGATTTTTTAAAGAATTTACATCTTCAAGCAGCCTTGAAACGGTTTTGGATTAAACCCAAGGCTTGTCAGTATATATATTGACACACTCTGGACTTGTCTGAGGCAAAATTGGAAAGAAATGTACTGTGTATGGATGTACAAGTGGATTATGCTTCTGAAAAGGACAAATCTGTAGGTAATCATCATACATCATTATCCTATTAAAGACAAAGAACTCTGTGAAAACAGGGTCCAAGCAAATCCCCAGTGTTGCTGATCATTTACAAACACTCAAATGTGCGTGGCAGCACGGGCCTCGAGATGTGCAGTGTCTATATCACTGTGAAAGGCAAATGTGCCTAGACTAAATAATGTAATGTCTGGATGAATTGGTGCAGTATTTATTTGTAGAACTGACTTTCAAATGCATCAAATGCCATTCACTGTGTTAAAATATTGGGCCCACTCCTGTTGCCCACATTATGCTAGTAATGGGCTGAGGGCCAGATATATCGGTCCAGCAATGCAGTTGTTTGGTATAGAAGACTACATTATATATGTATTTGGTATGCAAAAGTAGCTTTAATTTAGCAGAACTTGGAAAATACAGTACTGACCAATTTGGCATGAAATTATCAAGAACAGTTTCAATAAAGGTTTCAGTACACACATTTAATCCAAATGCCAAAATAAAAATATAAAAATATTAATATTTGAATAAAACTGGACCAAACAACCACAACTCCTTTCCAGAAGGTTGAGGCAGTTGTTCCATCCAGTTTCATAGAATCCAAAAAATACCACAAAACAATGAATACTTAGCAATCTAATTTAACATAATAAACCATGACATCTGTGTTTGCGTATAACTGGATTAAAATTCTCACAGTTCATTCCCTTAAGAATTTAAACGTTTGAAAACTGAATTAAATAAAGTTTACTGAAACAAAGGCTGAAACTGTAAATATCTATTTTGAAATTTTTTTACGTTCTGTCGCTTATTATAGTTGATGTAACCAAATGTATTAAAGACATGTGTGTTTAGCAGTATGATGTATGGTTGCGAGACATGGGTGCTAACAAAAGATTCGCAAAGGAGAGTGTTAACATTCGAGAGAAAATGCTACAGAAAACTTCTGAAGATAGGATGGACTCAGAAAATAAACAACGAAGAGGTATACGAAAGAGTGGAAATGACCGAGAACCTCATGCAGAAAGTTATTCAGCGAAAACTTGGATTGTTCGGACATATTTGTAGAATGAAAGAGGACAGAAAGATCAAGGCCCTAATGTTTGGAATAATGGAGGGTACGAACAAAAGAGGCAGACCGCATAGAGAATGGACAGATGACATCGAAGAGTGGTGTGGAACAGATCTGCAGAAACTGTATCACACAGCTCAGAACAGATGAAATGGATAGACATTGTGAAGAGGGCATAGGACACCTATGGACACTGAGCCCATAGTTATTGATGATGATGAACCAAATGTATGAAAGCTAAAAGGCTGGTCATCTGTTAAAAGATAAGCGTGATATGGTCACCCATAATATTTTTGAGTCTAAATGGCATTCTTAACTTACAATTTCACCCCAGTGGTACATCACTGCCATATATATATATGTAATGTGCTAACAATGAAAATGAGTACTGCCAATATGCAATTGCGGGTAAATGAATGTATCAGTAAACAAATCAACTTTAAAAGAATTATATCTGGCTATAGAGTAACACCAGATGAAATTTAACATTAGGTTAAATTCACCAATATACCAGGCTTTCACACGTCAGCATTTATAAAATCTTCACTGAATTCAATAGTGTTATGCACAATTGCAACTGAACTAACTACTTAAATGTATCTGATCAACAATGACAACACTTATTTTAAAAAAACCGGACACAAAACTTAATTAAATAACTAAAATAGTCCTTGAATATACAAGAGACCCTTTCTAGTACAGGCAGTGTATACCACATAATAAGTCAATGCCCTCAAACAATTTGCCTCAACCCATTACCAGCGCAAAACTACTCTCCACGATAAAGCTTGTCTGACTACAAAAACCAAAACCCCCAGGCAACCACTTTCAATTACTCAACTGCCTCAGAATAAATGTCCTATACAGAACTTCTCAAAAGCGATTAGAGTTAAGTCAGGTAATTACATACTGACAAAATTAATCAGAAAACTTCTTCACAATTGAAATTATATTTTCAATAGCACTAAACCTGTACTTGACACAACGTGTACTGCTCGAGATTAATATATCTGGTGACAGGCAACTGACCGCACGAACTGACCCAAACATAGCTTAAAAACTACATCACAAAAATAGCCAAACTTAAGTAGAATATGCACCTCAGTTGGATATGATGGAAAACATCAAGTGATACTTGAGTGAAGGCTGAAAATGTAATGAGCAAATCATACATTACTGTGTTAACCACTGTGTTCCAGTGCTGTTTTTTTACTACAGAGCCACATAAAACTGAGAAAACATACCTACTTACCACCACCATCCATTTACAGACCTGCAATCAAAATGCATCCCGAAAAGATTCTGGGTTGAATCGACAAGATTCTGGGTTGAATATACGAAGATAGGTAAGCCAGCTTAATGTACTAGTGATAAAACAGTTAATGAACTGAAAAGTTCCAAATTCATTCAGTCGAAATCAATCAGATTCTTCTCGTTAACAGCATGGTTTTATCTCACTTGTGCTGTACAAGGGTTTTTCGTGACAGAAGGAGACGATGGGATACGACTATGACATCTGTGGATAAAAAGCCATGGCACTGTATATGGGCTAACATAACCATCAAAGGCTGATACACGGTTAAGTGCAGGAAATGCCAAATAACTGTGTTTAGTATCACTAGATATGGCAAATTGAAAATAACTTCAACTCTAACTTCACAAAACTAGTTGAAGCACATCTTCAAAAACACGATTACCCGCATTCTCAAATACCCAATAACGAAGTGACAATTATTCTGTCACTATACCATTATTATTATGTTAGTCGCCTACTGCATTATGAGATGCATTGGATGAAAACCAGAAAACTTATGTGTAGAAATAAGGATGCTATATCAGGTGTATCCAGGCAGTTTCAGTTTAACAAATAATTTATAACCTAAATTTTTGTTCCCATAGCTTGCTACTCATATGAAATTTAACTTTCTGAAAGGGGTATCCAGGGGAAGAATTTATAACATGACAAGTGCATATACAGCAATGTTTTATATTCAGTGACTCAAAGTAATTTTTAGGCAGGTCGACTGAAATTTATACTATGAACAATACTAAAGAGTATTAGAACTTACGATGATACAGATTCATTAGTATTATACTAACTTTAAAACGTCACCTTAATAAGGGAAATACAACATTAAATTCGGCTTCTTCTTGCACCGAACCTCATTACATAAACCAAATTACAAACTTTAAGAAACAACTGAAGAAGTCAATGGTTCAAGATATCAGACTTATTCTCTAAACTTCACAATTCACAGACTTCCGTGTAATGCCCACAAACAGTTCATCACAACATTATAAATGATTTTATAAATATATAAAATCTTACGAGTCAGATGTCACATATAATCATTTCAAACCTAAAATTTACATCGAACACACAATACTGTATAGAAATTTAAATACACACTTTAAACCGGGAACTGGAAAGCACTAAGACAAATGAGGCACAAGTGTCTGATGTGAAATAGATGAGCTGCTTTAAGAAACATTTTAAACATGCGTTTTCGGTAACTGATGTCTGGATTCAATGGTCAAGCAACAACATCAGTAGCCAACGATATTACCACAACACCAGACAAGGATGTTGTGAAAACACCTGTCATGCCATATCACTGGCCAACAATATACACTGTCGTTGGACCAGCCAGAAAAATTACCAAGGACAGCGCCACAACACGTTATTCCAAATCACTACGCAAAGTTCCACAATGTTTGTTTTATTATTAGCCAAAGTCTTAGCCATACGATCAGCCACAAACATAGATATATCACAAAGATCTGAACCAGCTTTCAAAGTTCATGTAAAGTCTGGTTTGGACTTAATTTCTACCAGCAGTAAGGTTTAACCAGCCCATTTTGCATCAAAATTCAAGGTAGGACTAACCACATTTACTCAAAGCCTCAGGTGTGTTATAAATAATTAGCAAGAACAATACCTGGGTTAAATTTAAATTTTAGCCATAAAGCTTCAGCGTAACCCATCTTCAACCATCAGACTGCTTGAGTTCATTTGCGACAACTTCAGTTAGTCCAATCAAATGCATCTGATAAACTCGACACATGAGCCAAGACATCCAAAGCTGAAGAAAAGCGCCATCTCTACTTCCCAATTAGATGCCAGATGTCTTATCCATGACTATACGTTAACTCTCCCGAGATCCACAAGAACCAATCAGCTGTGTCCGAATGAGTAATTTAAATGCATCAATACAATGCACCATATACAACACTATATAACCAACCTATGAAATGTAGAAACCCTTACATTCCAATGTGTCACATTTTCAGGAATCAAAACAGGAAAACATACAATTTTATAAGCAACTTTTCCAGAAAAAACAAGAACTTCATCTTCAGTCTTTAAAAGTATGGTGTGAAACTGATCTCATATCCATAATAAAACCCTGCCACCAAACACTAGGAAATTTTCAACAGTAACAGAACTTTTGATAACCTTATGTGAACATCAGCAAACAACAGTGGCAGCAGTCACAACAAACTACTGGAACAACATTTAACTTCCACAACAGCAGAAAGTTCAAGGTTAAAATAAAAACACAAGTTGGGACGGCTAAACTGTTTGGCACAACTTACAAAATTTTGACTGCAGAATTTTTCTTAAATACTGTATTTTGATCAGTGTGTTCTGAAAAAAAAAATTTTTGGTGAAATTTACTAAAATTATATAAAGTACGGAGTTGTCCTCACAAAGAAAACAGCTCAGTATCTATCAAAAAAATTAAATAGATTCCACTGCCTTAGCTAGTGTTTCAAAGTGTGGTCTCATACCAATTACAAGTCAGCTACAACAATGGTGTAATTTGCTTAATGCTTGCAGAACCCTCATGGTCCATCATCAACTGCAAGATGATTCTGATAACAAAGTGACTGGTTGTGGATTTCATGAGACAACACCTCACCACTTAATGCTCCTACACATTACTACACAGACACAAAAGTACACCTCATATAAAACTTTCTATACCACAACAAGATTCATTAAACCAATGCCGAAACACTAAATGCAAACAAATTAACTAAGTTTCTGTAAAGCATAAATCGAGATCACAAAATCACCAATCTGCCAGGTTTAACTAAATCATCATTAATTAGACAGATTAAAACATCTGAAAATCCACACTGCATGTAGTTGTAAAAACCAAACAAATCAGGTAAGAAAACTACACGTTAAACTTTCCACGCAATGTCATTTTTACTACACGTTTTTGCTAGCTAATTTTGTAAATTTATTCAATTTACAACAACAACTAGAGACAAAATATAACGACCCACGAAACAGGTGTATGGCTGTGACCGCAGTACACAGCTTGCAACAGTCTGTAGACAGATTAATGGAACTTCTGAAGCAACCACTTTCCATAATACAATCCAAAGCAGATGAAATCAAGGACGAGGATCACAGATGACAGAATCCAGTCGTGCAGGAGTTGGATAACAGTCGTCTTCTCTGCTTTCAAAACCTAAGTAAATCTCATCGTCATTCAACTTTTAACATTAGTTCCATTACTGACTGAAACAGTTCATAGACAAAATCACATTTCATTCTAGTGTTAAGGATCAAGTGTATACATATGCAAACACATACAACATAAGGATATATAGTTGCACATAAATTAAGTTGTATATATACACCATCAGCTTATATATACGCATATAAATACACAGCATTCTCCTGTAATTCATCATGGAATCCTAGCCTTGACACAAGACACAGGCCCTGCGGCAAGTAGGTCGGATTTTTAGTTATTGTAAGCACAGGACATATATATATATATCCTGGGCTTACAATTGTATATAAATATATGTATATATATATATATATATACAAAAACAGTAAGAGCTTAAAATTATTTAGTGTAAATGCAGGCATTTGGGAAAGTACAACAAATTGTTTCTAAATTCTGTGCCTGTCTGTGTTCCATGCGTGAACATTTCACGCCCAGAATCACATGGGTAAATGCTTGCATCTGTATAAAAAAATTAAATATATTTATACATGGAACTTTACAACAAGACTATAAATACATCCATAAACAAGTATACATGTGTATTCGCACATATGTGACCCATTTTCACGAAACCAGTCGCATGTCGCAATATTCCGTTTCGAGAAAACGAGCAAAAACTCGATCAGTCAATTTTTTTCAATTCTTAGATTATTACAGATTATTATTTAAAAATATATATTTTATACATAAACGCATTAAAGTTTTAGAAAAAAATAACGTTTAAGGTTATTATTTGGATGATTTTGTACAAGTCATGGTTTTAAATTTCGTGCGAACGCACCGAAATTACGCCATTTTACCAGCTCTTATCCACTCTATTTTTAGCAGTGCAACCTTGATGTTTGGTATCGTTTGAAAGCTCTGTCTTTCGTCTAGCCAATGGTGTCGAGATAATTGCCGTATTCGATTCAAACTCAGCCAATAGCATGGTTCAAAAATAGGTCCCACGTTAAACAAAACTAAGTCAAGTTGCTGTCACGTGATCAGACTGAAGTTGGGAGCTATCGGATTGGTCGGCAATTCAGGTTGAGGCCGACTCGCATGAGCATCGCGTACAACTGGCGTGCGCAGTGACCTTATGAATAATGCAAATCAATAATAAGAGGCAAAGCGTTGTTTTCAACTTTGTTTTGAAAGAATCAAGATCGAGTTTGCTGGTCAAATAAATAATAATTCATTTCAATCAAAATTAAGATAAGGCCTGACTATAATTATCGCGAAGCTTCTGAATTCAACGAAGTCAGACACGGACAAATTGAACGCACTCTTCCAAGATTATCTACTGACAACCGCTGATGATCGTGAAAATCCCGACGGCCAACTTTAGATGCATTTTTCTCCGTTAAACAGTTTTCATACATCCATGTAGTTATTTAGCCATAACTTCAGTTTGGATTGAGCTAGAATTATAATTTTGGTGTTGTTACATAGAGGAGGGGTTCCTCTTTAAAATGGTGTGTCATACTCCAAAAGTCAAAAATCCGACTTCCGACTTGTTTTGTGGTGATGGGTCACATAATTATATACAAACTGTTTATACAATAGAAAGTCTTAGCATCACAAAACTTCAACACACAATATCAGAACAGGCAAAATGAACATTGAGTAAAGGTATCGATAATAACGTGTGCGTACAAAAGTGTGAATATAAACACCTGTCATCATCGGTGTATATGAACGTGTTTCACGCTTTATGTACACACAAAACTGGAAACACACACACACACCTGTATGGATACATATGCACACACCAAAAATATACCTTCAGTGTTTGAAAATTTGCCAGTCTGATGGAAATATCCAACATGTGTGATAATAAAAAAACATTTCCCAATTAGCACAATCAAACTTATATCATAGCAGCTAAGAAGCTAATGGATAACCACTGAGTTAGAATGTGCAACAGTAGTTAGTTTACAACATGAAAAGTTGTTAACACTCCAATCCTGTCAAATGAAACAGACATCCACTGCTATCCACTTATCCATCCATCTGTGCATAAGCCTCCTCTGCCAACGCATAGTATTTGTTTGCTATGCGACCTTTCATAGCGGCCGTTGCACACTCTGCGGCCTCTGTGTAAAGATCACCTACAAAAACAAGAACAAGTCAGTGCCAAGTCGATCACTTCCCTCACCACAGCTATTACAGGCTAAAGCTGATAAATGCCAAAATGCTCATCATTTCAACTTCAAAGCCTACCAAGACTTTTGGCTGGGTTAAGTTGTTACAGGTACTGGCATAAAAAAAAACACATCAGTCGGTACCATAGTAATGACCAAAGATCAACTAAACAGGTAGCATTTTTATATACATCTACGCACCTGGCTATTTATATAGCACTTTTAGAACCAACTGATTCTGTGCTACTTAGAAGCAAGCGATCTCATGACAAAGCTTCAGTCTCACTTCACAATGGGTCACTCAACAGAGACAATACTGCTGAGCCTCATTTCTGACATATGTGAATGCACTGATCCAGGACATGTCACGTCACTTGCTCTTTTGGATGTGAGCAGAGTTCAACATCATGGACTAACCTCCTTACATGCACAACAGCTCTTACGGAATCAGCAAGTCACCTTGTACTGGCTTCACTCTTTTTTTTCATTATGGCTGTGGGCTCTGACCTCTCAGCTAGGGTGCCAGTTCCAATTGGCATCCCACAGGACTCGGTCCTTAATACGCTCTACACGGCTGATCTGACCTAGGTCAACACTGTTCTTGGAGCGTGGTGTCACCATTATGCGAACAGTGTTCGGCTTTATTCAGCGTGCCATCATACATGCATACACCTGCGTGTTGAATACTCGAACCCTCATTTCAGAAGTACAGGCATGAATATCGTCAAATCGACTTCAGCTGAACCAGGCCAAAGCCCAGTATATATGGCTGGCACATACCAGGCATGACCTAACGTCAATGATGGACTCCATGAGTGGAGCACAAAACTTATTTTTCATGCACTGGGTGTGATAATTATTGGACGATGAATTATCAATGACTGACCATGTTAATTTGTTTTGCAAACCTCTTCTATCAGTTGTGACAGAAACAGGTCATAAGGCACAACCTTTCGTTCAACACCAACATAACATCATTCATTCATACTGACACACTTGACTGTTGTTATGGTATGCTTGAACTTTGTTACTACCGTAACTCAATTCTAGCAGGACTGCCAGAGTTCATAAAACATCAGCTCCAGTCAGACCTCAGTTGTGTTGCCAGAGTAGTGGTCAATCAGCAAAAATGCTCACATACATCTGAATATATGAGAAAAACATCGCTCTGGCTTCCTATTGAGGAATAGGTTCAACTCAAGATCTTCCTATTTGTATGATACACAATGGTTGGCACTGTGCCAGCATTGATTGTGTTACATTACAAAGGTGTTAAAACATGGTTATCTAACACCTGAACATGATCCATAACAAATAAACCAGAAAATCAAAATAGTAATTAAAAATGTCACAAACAAAATCTTCAAGACAATAGAGTTAGTCGACTTGAGTCAAAAAGAGCAGCGGCACAGATGCTTCTGATTTTCTTATATACGAAATCCCTCATGGCAAATCTCTCCAAGACTTACCAGCATACGAAGGGTCTTGTCCAAGACCGTATCCACCTTCCAGGTAGAGTTCTGCCATCTTGGCCTTCAGCTCATAAAGTGGGTTTTCCATAATTGCATCAAACTCTCCACATTCATCCTCCTGGACTGTATCTGCAGCTGCCGAATACCATTCCACCGCCTGAGTGAAAGACTTCACTCTGAATCACAACAGAACAACACAAAGTTCAAGCATACCATAACAACAGACTCCACTGGAACACATACAAAGACCAAAAATGTCCAGTGTTTACTGTTCCTCATTGTATTGTTTTTTGGCTCCTTAAAACATAGTAAATTAACAGTTTCTTATGAGAAATGGTTTAAAAATTAATTTAACTGGCATTCACATTATGATCTCAAAAATTATTCATACAAAAAGAAATTAGATTATGCTCAAAGTAGCTAAGCAAGTGCAGCATTTGTGTTAATACACAATTTGCCTAGTTGAAAACAGTGTAAAACATAACTAAATATAAAATGGTTTCATAAGTAAGATCATGTTTGGCAAGGAACTCATTTTTCAAACAAGTGTATGTGAAGAGTCATTTCAGATCTCAGTTATACAGAGCTATCTGATATCACTGGATGTGGCTAACTGAATATAAATTGCTGACCCATCAAGTCCCACTCCTGTCTCGTAGGACCTTGCCAAGTACAGCATCGCAAAACGATCACCAGCATTTGCAGCCATCACCATATATTCCGATCCCTTCTTCAGGTTGGCATCAGTCTTCTACAACAAAGGAAAGCCATATGGTCTATTAGGCCTATTCCACACGTTTAACCCTTTAACGATGAGCGTGTACTAAAAGCGACTACGAAACCAATGCAACTCGTCGTTAAATTGTTAAGAATCATACATAAACACAGAGATACTTCACTATCTTAATCATGACAAGACATCTTATTAACCCTTTCCGTACCACACAATTTTAGTCCTGCGCTACCGGGAATATCCTGGCAAATTGGAGAACTTTCATATACATAATTAACATAACTTCTATTTTATCTAGAAACATTGAAAACTTTAAATACGTATTTGTTCACCTTTTAGTATGTTTTATCTTGCATGCTTGTATAATTATTTATAAGTACAGTACTGTACAGGTTTTTAGCGATTTTTTATTGTTTATCGATACCATTGGGAACTTTCGAATGCAATTATCAGCACTATACATACAAAGTAAGGCCAGTCAAATTCGCCAGATAATCAACGGTATCAGATGTAAATAGTTCAGTAATTATACGCACGCCAGTCAACAGTAGGCCTAGTCCACTTGCGTGTGGTATGCTCAGAAGATCAGTCGGTAAGGTGGCATGCATGTTATCACTCGACTCATCCTTACCATTGTAGACTCGGAACGTATAGACTTCAGACGTATAGAAATTAGAATAGGCAAAAAATAATTTTTCAGTATAATTTCTTCATTCAGTATCTATCAGCACTCAAACAATAAGCACACCATGCAAAGCAAACGCATTATAACGCTATCTTACTCATGCAGGCGTCTATATACTATCGGACGTACGCCGTACGTCATAAGGTAGCGCGGCCGTCTTAATCATGACGTACGGCGTACGTCATAGGGGACAGAAAGGGTTAATTAATACTAATGGGCAGAAAGGCGAAGAGAGACAGAATGTTCTAACCTCCAACGTAACATTCACCAGGACCTCATGGGTCAGGCCAAAGTAGATGCTGGCCAGGGTCACCATGGCTTCTTTGACTCCGAGATCGGCAGCAAACTGCTCGTGAAACATAGCAGCTGACATATCTGGCTGCTCACCCTTCTCAGCAAAACGTCCCACTTCATGATATTTAGCAAGCTCATGATGGATCTAAATCACAGACACACAGTTAAAGTCAATGTCTTCTTATATAGGTTCACCAGTAGATATATATGCTGCATCCTTTTTCAGTGCTCTTCTAATACATCTACTGGTATGTGACTTAGTGTATTTCTGACCCCTGTTTATTTGACGCAGATCGTCTTCTTCATATATATGATACAGAAAATTACAGTGCATTTATATGGCGATGACAATGTCTATCTTCTCATAAAACAGCAATCCAGCCCAAAACACTTTCTCATAATGTTCTATGGTAAACACTGGTTGCTCTGGCTGTAGGACCATTTAATATTATAGTCTTTACGGCCACATTAATGGCCATCTTTCAGTAGATCATCTGAATTTTCACACTCAAGCCAAGCATTTATTGAGTAATGATTCTCTAAATTGTTTTCAAAATTGATCAAGGCTCCCTGCATCACAAGCTACAACCAGAGTTAGCTAGCTACTTTTAACACATAATTATTTACAGTAACTAGTTACTGGACAGGAAACATAACCAATTTGCGTAATTATTTAATAAAAACAGTAAATAATTACTTGCTACTATCCCAAAGTTATTAATTATTTTCAATTACTACACATAGAAATACTAAAGTCAAAATTGGCTCTATTCGTTGTTTAGCATAAAATAGGCATACTAATAATAAAAATACCTATACTGCTATCGATATCAATAACAAGCACACTCAAAATTGTTGTATGTTGTTGAAATCTTTATTGTAGCAGCAGCAAACCAACAACAGTGAAACACTACCAAAACTGAAGTTAGAAATCAACCATAGTTTACCTTAACTCAAGTGAGAAATCAGCAGTAAGTTACAAGTCAGAGGTAAATGCAAACCAAACGCAATTGCATATTGTAGAGATATGCTTATGCTAAATTAATTCCACATAAATTATTATAAGAGACTAACATACCAGTCCAAGGACAGAATCACACAAGCGACGGTGGTTCTGCAAGTTGCGCAAGTTTATCTCATGTGCCACGCAAGCAGGTCGTGCCGCATTACTGGAAGCCAACTGGAACTTCATTCGTTCTTCCTCCTGAAAAACAGACACAAGACATTAAAGGTAAAATAGGTCCTACATTTTCTTACCTCATCACATTATGCAAGCACTCATATATGGTATCAACATGCTGTTAACAAACTGTAAGACTTTACCTAAAATTTTACATGGTAACTAAAATATTAGGAAATAGGAAGCCAATAATTAAATTTTTTTACTTGTATCATTATTATTAATATTACATTCATTATTATTAATATTACATTCATTATTATTACTGTTGTAATTATTATTGTTACCCGAAACAAATTGACTGTATGGGAATACCGGCATTTTAGTGATTCTTTATCAGAACCTTGTAATGACGTAGAGTAAATCTGTGTTCAATCTAAAACCCTGAAAGGAAGTTTGTTTAGCTGTGTAACAGCCAGGAGGCCTATACTTTACTCAAAATACTCTTATGACTTTGCCTGTATGGTGATTAATGTTCCTTGTCTACTTCTTACCGGCATCAAAAGCATTGCACAAACATAAGTTGCGCTAATCTAGGTATCGTGTGGCAGCACATCTAACTTTTAGCACGTCACTTTTAGGACGTTACATACCAATTGAAGAGATTAAGTTTAAATCAACAGAAGCCTAGGCATTATTAATATGGTCAATGAATAAATTCAGTATAAAGTAGTAGGCAAATAGGAGAAAATAAAAACAAATAGATGTAATCTGAAATCTCAAAACTAACATAAATAAGAAACCGTTCAATGCAATATCAATTAGAATTAAATTTAAGAAAAGTTACAACACAAAGAAAGCACAAATTCAACGACAACATCAAGTGTAGAATGTCACAGAAAGAGAAGTCATGTCACTGATGTACCAGGGAATTATAAATCAGCCAACTCTTGTAGTTTCAACACTCCAAGTTTATTCAAAATGTAACAAAATTTATAGACTGATTCGACAGTTCAGTGAAAGATGTGCCTGTGCACAGAAAGCACATGAAGATAAGATCCCATGTAACCATATGCAACATTTCACACCTGGTGGCTTGAAGACGGCAAGCAAATAAAAAACTTCTATTTCTGTGACACTAGCACAGGGGTGTCAAAGAACTGGTTTGCGGGCCATTTCTGGCCCACTGACGATGCTTCTTTGGCCTGCATAGCCTTGCTGAAAGACTACACAATTTGAGAATAAAAGTAAATAAAATTGTTTCATTTTTAAGGCTGAATGAGTTTTATGTGATGTTCGTGACTGATAATGCAATGCAGATCAAAGTTATGATTTTTAGGCCTAATTTGACTGTGTGCTAAAAATGCACCATCTAAGATATAGTTTTGCAGACATTTTCTGAGGACAGGCTCACCGAGCCCCTCAAACAGCCGGCCCGCAAGCCATTCCTGGCCAGCCAATGATTTTTTCCGGTCAGCGTAGCCTTGCCTAAAGACTAAACAATTTCAAAATAAAAGTTCAAATTTGCCATTTTGCACTGCATATGAAGCAAAATCAAATTGCTGTGCTAGCAACAAGCCAGTCAATACTAAATCCTCACTCCGCTTTAGAGGCTTTTGATAATA
The DNA here is from genome assembly GCA_020284085.1 of Aporrectodea caliginosa. Taxonomy (NCBI): domain Eukaryota; kingdom Metazoa; phylum Annelida; class Clitellata; order Crassiclitellata; family Lumbricidae; genus Aporrectodea; species Aporrectodea caliginosa. Next base: position 698,142 of record JACEVL010000182.1, on the reverse strand, counting down.
AAGATCAAAATTAAGACTGTTTGAATGCTAAAAATGTACCATTTAAGATTTAGTTTCGCAAACATTTTTCTGGGGATGGGCTCACCGAGCCCCCTCAAAGACCTTTGCCCTTATTTTGCTTAGGCGCCTTCGGCACCCTGGCCCATCACTTCCTGGAAAATATTGCCAGTGGCCCGCCATTAAGAAAGCCTTGATACCCCTAATCTATATGATCATTTTTATCAGTAAAGATAATCATGCAGAAAGACACTGTCAAATAGTAAACAAAATTAATGTTGGCGTAAATTGATTAGTCAAATTCATGACAAAACCAAACAAACACTCCCAATAAACAAAACACACCTCAAAAATAAAATAAGTTAAGGTCAGATGTGGGCCATATATAAGAGAATTCTGCAAACAAAGAAATATGCAGCTGTTTTCAAGGCTTTAGCAATCAGTTCGTTTTGTAGACCTGTAACTGGGACATGAAATTGACAGCTGTTTTCAAGGCTTTAGCAATCAGTTCATTTGTAGACTCCGTAACGGGGATATGAAGTGACAGTTTGTATTTAACCTCATACCGATATTTTATGAAAGTGAGAGGCCAAGGATATTTAAAACATTTACATATCTTCATGCAACAATTTAGGATGCACAAAAACTGAAACTTTAGGCTTGTGCTATTCTTCAGCATAAATAACTCAATAGATCACCATATGTTATTAAACTCAAAATTAAATGACCTTGAAAAGCAGCAGCTGCAAATCCGATTTTCAAAACTATACTACTTAAATAATTTACGTACCAAGCTTTTTGAAAGAAGAAACTGCAACATTATCAAAACTAAGTCGAATATTGAACTTATTTTACATTTTTCCTAATCAGAAAAATCACTTATAATATCTTATTTGGACATGGCAACAAATTTTTATTAAAAACCATAACACTAGAACATTTTACGAACACCACAACACATTAGACAGAAAAAGGCAAAATTTTTGTACAAATATACTTGGCTATATATTATATAGTGCTCAAGCAAACAAACATACACAAATTAAAGCCCAACAGAACGCTTGATTTACTACTTAAAATTTACAACAGAAATTTTTTTCAGTTTATGGGCAAGAACTACTGAAAGTCTAAACTTCATTCTATCTAAAATAACGTAACAAATTAAATTATGCATCTCACTTAAGGGTATAAGTAGCAACCATAAAAGCCAAGACCGCATATTAGATTTATTAGTTAACAATACTTGTTGAATTTTTACCTTCTCTGATGTCATAAATCTTGATAAATGTGCCCTCACTCTATATGAAAGTCAGGATTTAAGAGATTTCCAGTAAGCAATTACAACCCCATTCAAACAGTTGTGAAAAAGGGCAAACAACCAACCTCTGATCGTGATGCTGACATGCTACTTTCTTCGGACTCGCTCAGAAAACGCTGACGATGACGGAGAGGGGATGTAATCATCGGACTTCCAAAGTAATCCTCATATCTACAAATACAAATTACCATTCTAATCATAACCTTCTATACGTAATACATTTGTCTTTTGAAAAAAACTCAGAAACTCGTCACACCATGACTTGAAGATTTATTAAACTACTCACAAGAATGCACCACAACATTATGACAAAACATATTTTTTTGTCAAATTACATACTAATCTACTGCAAATTTAATTCTAAATTTTTAAATATAACCCAGCGCAATTGATAAACATTTCATCCTAATATAATTTGTTCAAGTTTCTGCAGACAGTTGTTGACATTAACTGAACAATCCTCTTTTGAACCACTATCAAGTGGCAACAGGTACTGAATGCAACAGAAGATCTGAACTCTTTGCATGCCAAAGATGCCCTTGTGACATTGGAAAGATTCCACACACACCAAAGGCATAAAATTGTAACATTACAGGTGCACATACTAAACAATTGAAAATTAGGGAACCAATGTTCATCCTAGATAAATAAGTTAACTGTTAATTAGAGTGATAAATAGGTTACAATTTTCCCATTAACATAACATAATAAAGGTTTAAGTGGTTCAGAAGACACGTAGTCTGTGTTAGAACCACGGCAAGGTAACCTGTAATGCTTAATAGCCCATCTCTCCTAGCTTGCTCTTAAAAGCTGAGTGTCCACTGACACAGTACCATCATCCAAACCATTCCACGAGTCCACAACTTTGGCACTGAAGAATTTCTGCCCTAATGCTCCTTTTGGTTTCTTAAATAATTTAAACCCATGTCCCCGAGTTGTCTTGTTTCATGCTAATTCAAAAAACCTCTCCCACTGCAATGCCTCCTTTCCAGTAATAAGCTTGTAGGGTTTAATTAGGTCTCCTCTGCTCTTCCTTCTCTCTAATGTTGTTAGTCCAAACCTTTTCAACCTTTCTTCATAGCTCAAATCCTTGTAACCCCAAATCATTTTTGTAGCTCTTCTTACAAACTTTTGTTTTTTGGTTGTTTTATGCTTATTTAACATGGAACAACGTTGAAACAAAGATGAAATTAGTTTGCCGCTGAAACGATATGCTACGATGGGCGAATAATTTGGGACGCTAAAACAAGAACAAGGTAATGTTCTTTATAATCAGCATTTTGATTAAACTTCTAACCTTGGTGAAATATCTCCATTGAAATCATCAGATCTTTGCAAATCATCTTCACTCAACTCGCTTGTCTCTGACATGATTGATGACGAACATGTTGACAGTCTACGACTGCGTTCAAAAAACATCCTCAGGTTGGATCTCTCAAGCGGAGAGGCCGGGATACACAGCTCCTCATCACCACGGATACGTGTTGAACAGCTCCTCTGTTACCAATGATAACACAGAGAATAACATTTACCTAATCTAAATTTTCTGGAATTTCTGGTGGAACATATTCAGTGAAAGCAAACAGAACAAACCAAGTAAACTTGTCAACCTCATCTACAACACCAAGCAATGTAGAATTGCTGGTAGATCTCTTAAACAGTATACGAAAGTTGAAATACATAAAATAATATATACACAATCTTGAAGGGGCGCTATATAAATTCCATAGATAGATAGATAGATAGATACATACTACACAACACTTTAAAAACAAAGCCGAATGAAATGCCTGCCTGTCTCAAGAACTTTTCATCAGTCTGTTCCTCCGATGGAGCCAAATCAAACTTGGAAAGTCCAAGAGACTCGCAAATGGGGTTACATGTGTGTGAATGAAAGAAGAGTCCCATGCCCTTGATGCCGAGGTTGCCATCCCCATAATCCTTGCCCTCAGCAGTATGGATTTGCGGATCAGTCCAAAGGTTGCCAACTCCTTGGATGTCAACGACAATCAGCTGGTGTCCAGAACGCTCAAAAGTAAAGTGACTGAATGCCTACAACAGAAACATACATTTGACATATATACTGCACTATTTCTGATATCAAAGGTGAATGATGACCAAGTAAGTTAGTTTATAAAAATTCAGGCAACATTCCAAAAACCAATTCCAATCTTCCCTAATGCCTGGCAAGCAAAGGGGAAGGCCAGTTTGCAGATTAACGAAGCAGAACTAACCAAATTTGAATTTTGAGCCGCTATCTAAATATCTGATAAAGTACAGGTAGTAAGGTTGAGTTACTGACTTGTGACAATCAAGAGATAAAGACACGTTGGCTTGGTATCATTTGCTCAGTTCAAAAGGTAACAGAAACTGCATCCTTTTTCTGGGTTCATGTAAGAAACTGATGCCTCAGCATTTACATGCAAAATGAACAGACATCTCATTCATCAATGATTAAGTTAAGTAATGATGACAACTACGAAGCCTCCTCTATACAACTGTGTACTGAAATGTAAACAGACCACTTATACAGTGCTGCCTTAGTGAACTCTTTCTCGGTTGTGCAGCAATTCTCGTTAACTCAAACACATCAAATACAGACCTATATTTCCACCAAGCAACCACAGTTTGAATTCTGGATGCAAGGACAAAAGACTTAATGAAAGACCACTCTGCCTCAAAACTGTCAGTTGCTTCTAAAATACCTGTGGGGTGAATCTGGCATTTTCATCGACAAATCCAGAGTTAGAGTTGAACTTGATGTAATGGCCCTCTATATAATGTTCCAGATGGTAAAACTGATCACCAGGCTCTCTGTTCTCAAATTCCAGCACACCCATCTGAAATACATCCACCTGAAAGAACAAGAGAACACATTTGCCTTGGAATTCATCTCCCGAAAGATACCTATGGCAAAACCACAGTCTGTTAGTTCATTCACATTCAAATCCATAAATATTAGAAAAAATATTTAAAAACCTTACAATATTAAGCTACGACAATAAATACCATCTTTAGCATTACTTTATCACAAGACATTTTCCTAGTCTCATTATTTTTAATTGCCACGACTAGAAAATGAATCCTAAAAGCAAATGACTCACTTTCTTCGGTGGATTGTGTCGGTTATACTCCTCGCCCCACAGTTTAGCTTCCATCTGGAGGCGAACATCTTCAAAGTAAACCTCCCGAGCCGTGTCATCTTTGATGTAGCGCTTGGCTACATAGTTCTGAGAATGCTTCCAGTCACGACTACGACTGAAGCTTGACAACTTTTTCCTGTATTACCACAAAATGCAAACTGCTGGAAAAAACCAACTTGGTCAAACATTACTACAAAACCATCAATCTTGGTTTTCTGTAATTACCAGGCAAGCACAAACCAGTACCATAAGGAATGACGGTTTGCAGTACTGAAATGGAATTTAAGCCGCCCCTTTTAAAGACAACTAGCAGACGAGCTCTCAGTTTTAACACAACCCTTAAATTTAAAAGTCATTACCTTGTTACCTTGTGCTGTCAGTTCCTGGAACTCTTGCGACCTTCATGATCAAGCCTCTCCATTTCCTTCTGTCCGCCGTCGCATCTCTCAGTTCTGCCAAATTCATTCCAGTTGTTTCATGTATCTCGTCCATCCACTTTTTCCTTGGTCGTCCTTGTTTTCTCCTTCCCTCTCCATATGCTAACATCATTTCCTTTTCCAATCCATGTGATCGCATGACATGACCAAAGAACCTCAACTTTGCTCTTAGCACTGTTTGTTGTAGTGTCTCTTCATTCTCAATTCCGATACTCATGCGCACCCAATCGTTGGTCCTTTTCTCTTTCCATGATATTCTCTGCATCTTCCTCCATATCCACATTTCGCATGCGTTAATCTTTTTTTTCATTTTCTTGGTCATTGTCCATGTCTCACTGCCGTATGTTACTGTTGGTATGATCAGAGCCTTCACCAATCTTTTTTTCGTGTCTATACTCACATGTTTGTCCTTCCATATTTTTTCCAGACCATTCATTGCAGTTTTTCCTATCGCTACTCTACGATTTATTTCCATATCACACTTTCCCTCTTTTTCTATTACTGATCCCAAAAACGTGAAGCTAGTTACCGTTTCTATTTCCTCTCCATCTACTACAAAACTGCATAGACCTATTTAAAAAATATCGAATACTATGCAAATAGACCAATGTATTATAAATCCTTTGAGCAAAATTAAGCAAGCAAAAGCAAAAACTTAAACCAAAGTCAGTTGTTATATGGCAATATTAACCCTTTGCATGCCACAGCAAAAAGCTGCAACATAGCAAAATGTTCTCTGCACACTGCAGGTGCAAATTTGCAACATTACAGATGCACTTACAAAAGTGGTTTGAAGTTATGGAACTAGCATTTGTTCTACATAAATAAGCAAACCATTAAATAGAGCAATAAATAAACTACAAACTACTGTTTTTATTTACAATTTTGTGTGTGACCACAATGGCGAACAGAGACGAAATTTGGCATATGATTTCAGTAATTTAGAGTTGGATAAAGCATCAACTGCACAGGATTTCACACATCTACAGATGGCAGCAGTACTGTTTGTAGTGTACATGCCAACGATTTACAGAACTTTACAAACAATAATGAAAGCAATACCAGCAGTGATTTTTTAAATGAATCTGCGTCGACAATAACAGGTTTTTGTCATCTCCAATAAAGGCTGATCAAAATATTTAGTAAAAGGTTCAGACTGCTTGCCAATATTAATGAAAGATTTGTCATCATCTGACATATTTCTGTAGTTTTGCAACAAGAATTACACGCCCGGCTTGTCACTGACCCTAATGGGGACGCATATGTTGCATAGATAACGCATTCAAGTGCTAAGCTAGCAATGTCTGGATGTAAACAAAGCGAACATCGAGCAGAGGACATTAATTAGATCCATGCAACATAGATAGTCTGCTCTCTGACTCGAGATTGTACTTAAGGCACAGGCTTTGCTGAAGTAACTACAAAACTTAGAAGCAGGCATCCATATAAGGCATAACCCTCCCTCCACCGCATGACAGAATGCACAAAACTGGGTACTGACTGCTAAAGTTTAGGACGACCACCTAGAATGCCTGAGAAACACTGTTTTGACGCAAGCACACCAAGAGTGGCTGTATCCATTGACAGCAATATTTGCTTGAATGAGGGGTGAGCAAGGAGTGCAGACTGGCTTGAACGCAATGTTTGCGAACTATGAGACAAATATGAAAAAAAATTCTATTCTCAATGGGCAGCCAGTGTACTGAGCACACAATATTGGTGTATGTTGACAGTCATGGGTTTTTATTAAGGTTCTTTTGAACAATCTGTACTTTGTGCAAATCTCAACTAGAAACACGATTGAGAATGCGAATTGCAATACATATTAAACATGTTACATAAGATTTATATTAAACAGTTTTTGTGCCTTATTCATGCCTTACAGACCTACCTGTATGTAATAATGTAACTGAGCAAATGTTTATATCAATCTGAGTCTCCTCATAATTAATGTGCATTCAATCTGCTCTATCCGATTTTACAGCAGAGCTCAAAAACTCATCACAAAGTTTATTTGTTATGTTACACTTCAAGATACCTACATACGATAGCAGGCTCTCATTGCACCATGGTCAAACGCCTGTAAGAGAAAAAACACCCACTGTTAATCCCAAACGTACTAGTGACAATATCTGCATTATGGTATGTGAATTATATGAAGGAGTTTCAGTGTAGTACAGAACAGAACTACAAACACTGAAATGACTGATAACATAATCATAAAAAAAGAAAACAATTACACATAACAAAGCAATATAGGCAATCAGTCTCCATAACATTTCTTTAAAAATATTATTACAAGTGCCCACAAATAAAAAGTCCATTAAATTTTACAAATTAACTTCAGTTGTAATGTAACACATGGTTAAATAAGTGAACATTGTGCTTTTTACCAAAAAACTACCCAGATGCACTTGGTTGCAAAGAAGGGTGTTAAATAGCTCCTTAGGAAGCACCAGTTCGTTTTAAACATATGTTATTAGAATACTTGGAAGACTGAAGTGACACAAAAGACTAAGCTCACCTCTTTTTCCATCCTCACTTCCACTTTATCCACCACCCAGATCTTCTTCAGCGCATGGTATCTGTGACGTGTGGCGATCTCACTCGGCATGTCCGTGATATGGTATTTTTCCCACGGATCCTTCAGGTGTTTGATTTTCTTGATCGCATGCATCCAGTTCAGCTTCGGTGATGAGGACATGGCAACTTCTGTCTGCAGGTGATTGGCATTGGTCTTCAACGGAATAGGCCGAGCAGACGTCCACCTCGTCTGCTGAGGTGGGCGCGAGTAGCCATTCTCAAAGAACTCAGACTCAAGGCCATCCGAGTCTCTCTTTCCCTTGTGGTATGCACAATCGTCTGTGTCATCTTCATCATCTCGACAGATGTTGTTGTTGTCATCTCCATCAATGTCCGTTAACGGAAAGATCATGAGGTCATCAAGGTCATCCAAATCTCCGTCGATAATCGACGGCATTGTGAATGTCTCACCTCTTTTACCAGTTCACTTATCTAAATAATCAATTTTCAATCACATATAATTAGCACGTACAACATCAAAATCAACAAAACACTTGTCATAACCGTACTCTTCGATCTTCCTAATAACATTCATCACAAATACTATTGTTAACACCAGACTTAAACTATAAATACTACACTGCTGTTATTCTCACCATCTTCTTGCTCTCCATAACCTAACATTAAAACTCCCAAAATATTGGAAGTAGTTGTGACATCAATGGGAAAAGTGTACAACAAAAGTAACAATATTCACATGCATCTCTGTGCTTTTTCATTTGACAGTTTTGAAATTGCAATTAAGGTATTTAAAATATTCAGTAAAACACAGAATGTAGTGTCACTTAAAAACAAAACATATAACTGTTTTCATAAACAATAAACTGATTTAGGCTTTGATTTTTTATAACTATCCCATTCTCAAGGACAGGTAACAGTATCATTCATAAAAGGCATTTGAAGTGACCATCAATTGATACCTTGTGCTATATGATAATGGCACTATAGAAATCATTAGATTAGAGTATATCAGTAGGCAACCCACATTAAATTTTATTAAATGCATTGCAACAAAATGTTTTACATGGCTATTTCCTTTAGAATAGTGATCATCTTAAGGTAAAGACTAAAAGCTGCATATTAGTGGACCAGACACTAAGAAAACAACTTTACCTCCAAAACTCAAGGTCTAGATTCACTTCAGATAAGCTAATCAGTTGGCATTCAAACAAAGTCTCCTTTCCAAACTCAAAACACTTCAGATGTCACTGACAAATACTTGACAAAGCTTCTGCTTAGCCACTCTAAGTCTGACCACAATGATGCCACTACACTGCAGCGCTACGTACAACTATCACCAAAATGCACACAACGAATGGAGTACAGTCAATGAGATTATACCACGTGTCAGCTGCACACAAAATCGTTATCAAACAGCACTTCATCATCCATCTGACCCAATTTTTGGATGAAGCACTCAGAAAGCTAACAACAGATGGTATTTCTAACAGTTCAAATACACTTTAAAAATCAATTCACAGGGAGGTGACTAACCGCTTGATTAGTCAGACTCTTTCCTAGTATTACCGATCATCTTCAGCATAATTGTAATTGTAATTACGACAATTTATATAGCATCATTGGCAGCAAGCTACTTCTACGATATTTACAAAACTGTCCACTGTCCGCTTTCCCTCATCCAACCCATCATCATAAGGGTGGATCCAAGGGAATTACAATCATGCTCCCATTTGATTTTGAGAGGGCACATCATTGAGTTGCCTCAAATCTGTTTCGTTGAGGTTTAGCATAACATAACATAACATAACAAGGGTTTTAAGTGGTTCAGAAGATGTTTAGTCTGTGTTAGAACCACTGCAATTAACCTGGAACAAGATTAATAGCCCAATTAAAAAGAAGAATTCTACAATGTTGGACACGAAGCCAGTGCATAGGAAACTTGCTAGCAACTACCCACTGCAGGTGAGCAGCAATTCAACACCAGTTACCAAACTCTGTCACTTAATGAAAAAGACAAGAATCTTAATTTAAGCAGTAGGCCAGCTTATCATTGTTCCCAGGTTATCATGAACAATCACAAGTCTGATCTAAAAGTATAACCAGAGTAATAACAGTGATATAACTAATAACAAGTCACCAAATTACAGTCAATTATTGGCATGCAGTGTAGAATTAGACCATAAATACCTTCACTTCATATTTTACAAAGTAATGGCCGCAAATAATGTCATTATGATTCGCGTAATAGATCCTAGTTTAACTACACGGATCTAGTGTCCAATTTCCCATACTGCACACGGCTTCTGCAACAACAACCCTTGAATCCCCATCCATATGACTGACACCTATAAATAAGATTTAACTCCCATTCATACGACGACTAGCCAACTCAGCTATAATGAGTACACTGACCGTACATTGTCGGTGGGAAGATGAGACGGCGAGGGAGAGGATTGGCCCTGCCCTCATATGCCAAGGCTAAGAAAATGAACTCGCTAACACTTCACACCCATGGCTGCCTCAGGGCTAGATCAAGGGACTGCGCTTCTTCTTCTTCATACGACCAGAAAGGAAAGCTGATGTGTATACATAAGGAATGCTCACAATGAAAATTATGTTATCGCATCAAAGATGTAAACAGGATTTTTTACAGTTTTCACCACTGTGCTCTAGCAGTAACATATTTTCCTCCTCAAAATTAGGCTGCAGTTTTAGTAGATAAGATGTCATTAAACTGGTGATCCATCATGCAAACCCTATGGCCTTGGACTAGGTGGCAAGTTCTTAAACTGCATAAAACATCAGGATTCAAACTTTCTTCAAAAAGATCGGAAATTTAATTAACTTAAGTTGTTTAATTCAATTCACTGTAGTCAAGCATGCTTTTTACGACTTCTTAGCAAGAAACATCCACACGCCAACTGTTTCTGGGTCAAAATATACGCCTTCAATGCCAAATGCTTTCTAGTGCAAATTTTAACTTCATGAATCCAGAAAACGGATAATGCCTTCCTCTTTTAAATCGCACACATTTCATTAGTGCAATATACCGTTCCTAATGCACCACAATTAGCAAGTTGTCATCGCATGGATCAAACTAAAAGAGTTTGCAATCTGTTCTGACCTTAAGAGCGCGGACCCTCGATGCCTTTAAAATGGCGACGCTCCACGCCAGAGGCGCGTTGTCAAGAGCAGAGAAGATGGTTCGATCGATCGCTGATATCTGCGAAGCATTCCGTTGAAATTGCACTGTCCAATGATTCTCTGGCAATAGCACTCTACGAACATTCCCTCGATGCGCTGAGACAAGCACCAATTTATGGCGAAATTGGAGCAAATCTGTTGCTGCACCAACTCCACTCTGGCGACGAGGACTCAAGGCACTCGACGGATTTTTCCAGAAATATTGTTTATTTCGGTCGGCTGTTTTTAGCGCAGCTATTTTTAGCTCCTGACGTGATGTCTAAATTAAAAGAAGTAATCGCACTGAATGGCGTAAGAAGTCAGTCTCGTATGTGAAGACCCAAGGACATTATTGAACACTAAATAGGCCTGTGAATTCCTTGGTGAAACCACAGAATAGATAAAGCGAAGCCCGATAAAGTAAGTATTGATGTTGACCTAATTTCACTTAATTATTAATAGATCTGCCGAGAGAAGGCATAGGCCAATATTTGAGATTGTAAGCAATTATAGGCCTATAGTTTACTCAGTCAAAGTCCAGATAGGCCTATATATATTGAGACTGTGAGAGTAAAGCAGATCGTTAACTTGGCTTACGATTATGACAAAGGTTAAATTCGATCATAGCAGTTTTACTGCTCCATTAGGACTGGCCGTGCACCATAAATACACACTAATTAAGAAATTACTTAGAAATTATTTTCCATTTATCATCCCTCCATCATCCCAAGGCCACCTGCTGCATCCTATAGACCTATACTACAAGCTCTGCAGCACACTAAATTCTCCGGTTGACCTAATTTCGTCTTCCAAACACTGTCCTGACGTATTATCGCCCTAACAGAAACGTGGATTAGCCTACTTCTCCAGCCAATGAATTATTCTACTCTATCTCAACTTAATTGCTAGCTGCAGACTGAGGACTATAGGCCTACTGTTCACTTAATATCAGGTCATCTGGCCGGCCAGCCTAAATCATTATGAAAAAGTTCATCCTACAATCTGCAATCTCCGAGGCGGCACTTCCTTCCCAATCCGTAAACCAACTTCAGCCAGTCATTGTAAGCCTACTCTAGCTGCTCATCCAACCAGGGTGAGAATTGCCGGGGGGTTGGGGTTCAACCCCCTAGTCTTTCTTAGGGTCCCATAGCAAAGTCTACATTTCACACCCAAACTGCACATAAATCGACGTCCAACCCCCAGTTATTTTTTTACAATTCCCATACTGCATCCATGCCACATATCATTGTTTAATGTATATATATATATATATATATATATATATATATATATATATATATATATAATATGTATTTCTTTCCAGTTTCTTTCCTACTTCTTGATCAAAATGTTTCTTGTGCCACTCACATGCAGACACAACCACCTGCTGCTTGCACTTATGATTTTGTCATCACATAATAATTATGTCTAATCCTGCTTGTCACATATCCTCAGTGACGAAGTGAACTCGTGCTCTACCGGTCTACCCTCACGCACCTAAAGGGGGAGGGGCGGAAATTTGTGACGATGTGTGACATGGGGGTGGGGGTCTACAGTTTGTGTGACGTCACACCAGGTCTGTTATTAAAAGTTAACAATTAACAACAACGTGTTCGAAAGTTGGGGGACGCGTCCCACGGGTCCCAAAGGGTGGTTGCGCCTATTATTTTAATGTATAGGGCACCATTATTCACCAATTCGGTAATTATTTCAGCCATCGATTTGGTCACCCCAAATTTTAAAATGTTCACTCCTTCGTATCACCTATAGGCCTAGGCTGTATTGACTTTGATGCATACAAAATCGACCTTGGGCCGTCCATAAATTTGTCACGCACCTAGGGGAGGGAGGGGGTTTTTGTGATTTGTGACGATGTGGGACATGGGGTGGGGTTAAAGGCCAAATGTGACGTCACATCAGGTCTATGCAATTAAATTTAACAAATAACAACAATTTAATTTTAATAATAACATATTGGGCTAATTTTTGTCTGACAATTTTCAAAAGTTGGAGGGGACCGTCTGAACGTGTACGGAAGTTGGGGGAAATTTCCCACGGGTCCCATAGGGTGGTTGCGCCTATGCGTATAGGCCTAGGCCTATTCACCAAACTCGGTAGGCCTATTTGTTCCATCGAATCCCCGCTACCCCAAATTATGTTCACTCCTTGGTATCACCTATAGGCCTAGGCTGTATTGAGCTTTGATGACATCATTTTTACAAAATCGACCTTGGGCCGTCCATAAAGTACGTCACGCACCAGGGGTGGGAGGGGGTCGGAAATTTGTGACGATGTGTGACATGGGGTGGGGTCAGGAGATGTGTGACGTCACACATTTATTTCTTTTTATTTTATTTATAATTTAACAAATTTTTTTAGTAAATTTCATAGCTTTAAAAATAATTTTCAAAAATTTTCTGAAACATTTTAATTAGTTTTTGATGTCAAAATAGCATGAAATGCATATATCCTGAATGTTTTTTCACGATTCCTCTCAATAGCGCTAGTAATAATGCTGTTGCGAAGCCTTGTTTATGTATTAACCTTGCTTTCATGTATTATTATTTCTATGTTCAAAGTGTGACGTACTTTAGGGGGGTCCGAGATTTGTGACAGTTTGTGACAGGGGAGGGGGGTCAAAATGGTCAAAAATAGCGTGACGTACTTATGGACTTACTTTTGTGACGAAGTGTGACGAGGGGAAAGGGGGTTCAAAATCGGCCAAAATTGCGTGACGTCATTTATGGACGGCCCCTAGTAGATTCACGTCTCTCCTAAACCCGGCCGCGACAGACCCTATAACTATAGCCTAGCTAGACTAGGCCTGCCTTGTTCGATTCCAATTCAACGTACCATGCCACGAACACAACTCGATCCTCGATCAATATAATTTATCATATCATCAATGATGCTTCGTCATTAGCACATGGTGGCGCTTAATAAATGCAAAAATAATAGGCCTGATAATAATAATAATAATAATAATAATAATAATAATAATAATAATAATAATATAATAATAAGGGGCCGTCCATAAATGACGTCACGCAATTTTTGGCCAATTTTTTAACCCCCTCCCCTCGTCACACACCCTCTGAAAATGACGTCACAAAGCTCTGACCCCCTAAAACCAAATTTCCATGGCGAAGCAAAATGCTCCTTCATGGAAGAAATAGGGAAACTATGAATATTTTAAAAATCTAACGGTGACCAAATATTGAAATAATTAGAAAATTATTAATAATGGTGCCCGAATACATTAAAATAATCAAAAAATAATGAAAATTTAAATTAGTGCTGTTATTATTAAAATTAAATTGTTGTTAATTGTTAAATTTAATAACAGACCTGGTGTGACGTCACACTTCTCAGACCCCCACCCCTATGTCACACATCGTCACAAATGTTCGACCCCCTACCCCCTAAGTGCGTGACGTCATTTATGGACGGCCCCTAATAATAATAGCATAATTGTAAAGAGGCTTAATTTCTCCCAAGTGAATCTTTGATTTGAAAAAACAAAAATAATAATATAGGCCCTAATAACAATTAATTAATTCAGACTGCAGTCATGACCACTTAATTGCATTCGATCGTATTATCACGTACTAGATCTGATTAAGCCTTCTTCAAACGGCCATGATTAAGGTATCTCTGCTACGACCCTATACGTATTAAATTTTCGTCGTCAGTGATTGTACCACAACGAGTGCGATTTCATCGTTTACAAGAACAGCACCGCAGCGCGAACCGTACGCTTTCGAATTCCTGCAATCGTGTCACGTGACGATATCTATTGGATGGGCACCGCGCCAAAAGGCGTGAATAGGAACAGGTGATCGTCGCAGGTTGCCCCGAAAGAAAGGCGGTCCTTGTGCGTTGACCATGGGTTAGAATGTCGCCTGGCCGATAATCTTGTGCCGCACCGATGGGCATGCGCAGCGGCCTTGAAAATGGACTCTTATAAGAATCTATTTTTAGGGATGTAATAAATGTCTTATTTACATAATGTAATGTAGCGTAAATCTCATAAATTTCTCAACGCACACTAAAGCCGCGTTAGATTGGTTAGATGCTATTTAACGACACTGTCATAAATTATAACAAAAATGATTAGCGTCGCCCTCCTCCTTTCTGTAGGCTTGGGAGTTGGGACTGGAACTAAAGCGAGCAGTGGCTTTAGAGGGACTCCGCAGCTATAAACCAGCGCTATATGAAACCAAATGCGCAAGAGTCAGGTAATTGGTTGGTTTTTTTTGCCTGGTCGGAATGCTAGTGGTCAAACCAATATCACGTAGGCCTACAGAATGGTGCCACAGTGGGACTGTTGGCGATGGGGACCATAGACTCATGGGGTGGTGTACGTATACCAGCAGAACCAAGATTGGATATAATCTTGAAAAGTTGTCAAGTTGATTCACCGCATCTTCGAATCAGAAGTGATTTGCCTAATGACGATCGCGTGATTATAAGGGGCCATCCCTAAAAGATACGTCAGTAGGAATAACCTGCGTTGAACCCTTCCTCGATCCCCTTGTCCGCATTTGGCATTGCCTATCCATAGACGAAGCTTTGTATTGTGTCCGGTCACCATAACTTTTGGTGTGTTGAAACATTTTTGGGCCACGAAAGCGTTGTTTGCGTTGATCAGGGATAGAGGAAGGAAAAGGGAAGGAGAGAGGGAAGGAAGGAATTACTCACCACCACTTTGGGGACAAAATTATGCTCACGCCATTGACCAAGATTATGCCCGTCCGCACTCCAGCGGGCCATTAAGGCCTAGATTAGATCCTGTTGATCTTACAGGGCTGTAGTGTAATTTAGATGCGGTGTTGGGTACTTTAATTGATCCAGCAAAATGACAGCAGGTAATTATGAAATGCAATAGACTGCCTATACTGGGCAATTGAAGTTCGTGTTTGGGGTACAAGCTGCACTAAAGTAACTACCACATTTAGATACGGACGCCCACTGGGCTTCACTCCCTTGCCTCTTGTCCGCATGTGTATGACCCTGTTTCCTTATGGACGTCCTAATTAATTAAATTCTTAGGGCCTTACATTTCGCCACCTAGGGAAAGAACAGTGAATTACGTTGATATCAGGGCCTACTGTCGTGGCAAGACTAATAATAAGCAACCATTCTTCTGTTATAAAAGATACTGAAACGTTGCTGCTAACTGTGTCAACATAAGAGAATGAGACAAAGTTCTTGAGAAACAATCACCAGCAGCACATCAAGAAAGACAAGTTGCCACTATGGAATTTCCAATGGGCGGCACTGTTGGCGACAAAAGTTCATGCAACACAGTTGGAAGTCAGTATTACAAATTTCCTCATGCAGTATGAAAGCACACACACTCAACACCTTAACGACGAGCTGCATTGGTTTCCCAGTCGCCTTTAGTACACTCTTGTCGATAAAGTGTTAAACATACCATAAATTTTAATGTGTTTATTTACCCACACAGCAGTGCAAACTAAAGGCCAACTGGTATGTACATGTATGACTCAGTGTGAGACTATTTGTATACTGCCGTAAGAACCTCTTGAATGTGCTGGAAAGTTGTTGTGTACACTGTAGAGAATTCAAAAGACATAATATATTATCTTAAAAATTAATGGCAGGCCTATTCATGTATGCTCGCATATTACATATTTACACAAGCTGGGTTTTGAAATGCAAATAAGTCTTTATTGATTATTTAACCTTAGAATGAAATTATTGAACATAGCTGAATTTCAATGAAGACTGCAGACTTCTGCATTTCATTGTTTTCTTTATGCTTTATTACTTAAACAATAGATTTTTAATATCATGTACGGAAAAATGCATTCAAATGAAGTGGCCTCCAGTTATCAGGATACATGTGCATATAATTATAAGTGACTCACCATTTGAAATAATTATAAGAAAATAAAAGCCTACCCAAATATAGTTGTAAATTAAATAAAGGCATAAATTAGATCTTTTACATGCAAGATTAGTTACATAGCCTGACATTTTATTTCAGATCTTTTCAGTCATCTAAAGCACATCTCTGACAAAATGCACAAAACTATTTTAACCTATTTTACACATAGATGCCTTCTGAGTCAATTTCTCGCATATTGATTTTTTATTTTCTGAGGGTTTTCTGAAGCAGAGTCACATACATATTAGTAAGCTTTAGAAATTCTTAAATACAATACCTTAGTCATGGACATTAGAAAGTATGTCTACAATTCTGTGGAATGGCTTGGGAGCTCCAGTTTGAAATAGGGACAGCAAGAACAGGCATTTGCTGTTCCAGTTTTCAGTTCAATTTAGTAATAAAAGTAGATACATGTACCTGAACTGTAAGATCTGCATGCACAAAAGTCAAGCTGCAATGCATGTTGTAATTACAAGCACCGGTAATTAATTTTAGTTGTCTTTTAGTTTCTTTTAACCCTAATTGTCAGTGTGTAAATACAAACCAAAGACAAGAAGTTGGAAAAGAAAACTTTAATCGCTGTATAAGTACAAAAATTTATAAAATTGAAAGCTGTTGCTACATTGATGCCTTAACTATGGTTTTCTAATATAAAACCAAGTGGTTCACACAATAAACATCGAAGCACCACAAGGCGCTTTACAAACATAACAAGTCAAGTTAGTCTTAATCACATACAATCTAATTAATGGATTTGGTGCACAGATCGAATGTGTCTAAAACTAAATGTCCGTGTAAGGCATGACAGGTCATCATAAAACATCATTAACCTGTTTCAAGCCAACACACCACAAGAAATCAGTTCTTAAACCCGTAACCCAGTGCAAGTAAAAAATTAGAAGCAAACATGTAAAGAGATTCAACAATTCAGCTGAGTGACACCAAAACGCTACATCTTAACACGCCTGATGCTTAAAGCCTTTATCTCTATGATATGTATCACATATATTTGCTGAAACCCTTAAACACTGTTTACTGCCCAAACTCAGTGACGTGTGTCATGGTGGGCAAAAATTTACATCGTTACAAGTTTATTGAAATAGTTAATTATGAATTTAACATATACTACAACAATGCCGTTAGCCGTTAGTACTATGCTACATTACGCATTTACACGATGCTGATTGGCAGCAAATCAAGGAAAAAATATGAGTTTTAATTAATGCTAATCTTTAAACCTTGGCATGTGAGTTTAAAAAGCCTGCATTCCTTTCTAAATGTAAGTGGAACAAAAACAAAACTGGATCCAGTCTGAGAACAAAGACACAATAAAAATCGATCGAAGCTTATATAATGTAACCTCTTCAGCATGTGCTGAAACAAAAGTTCACAGTGGATGCCATGAAATACTGAAAGCAAAGGCATCAACCACCTGATTATATTCAGAAAACACTTTAATATGCATGGCACATTTATCATATCACAGATGCCAGTTTTGCTACATGTCAGTGGCTTCCCAAAGAACAGGACCTATTGTAAGTATGCCTGACCCTCTTCCAGTACAAGTTATCACAGACATGGAGATCAAGTTTAACTCGACTTGAGAATGTGGTCAAGCTAAAACATGACCTCATGCTACATCCATGCACTACATGTGGGTACAAACTATGTTACAATGAGGGTCAGACTAACACTGACACAAGGACCACTTCAGTGCAATAAAAATGCATGCAGGCGTCTTAACTTTCTACAGTGCCTTCGAGAACATCTCAACATTTAACAGTACATGATTAGAAAAACATGATGATTCATTCATATCATATATGCTCTAAATGTTTTGCCACAATGCATAATGCTTTTGGATCTTGGTTAAAAAAATAATCAGCGTGCAAATACAGTACCATTAGTCGTTGTGTCAGAGAGCATGAGGTCTACGCTGTATTACAATACAGATCCAGCAGCCATTCACTGGCTAAGAGACTCTTGGGTGAATTAATTATCAGAAAGAACTCATGATTTTATGAGATACGCTAACACAACAAATATTAATACTTGCCTAAGATTCACATGCAGATCATATACATTCAAAGCAAAATTGGTACTTGGCAAGAACTTCTTTAATTTATTCACCTTCTAAGTCTGAAAAACAGACATGATGGTGTTGTTGATTCTTATGAGAGGCTGGAGATTAGTGTTCCCATGCACAGGCAACCATCAGCGGTAGAGGGCAATGGAAGATCCAAAGTTTACAAAGGGGACCAAGTGCTTAACTTGGCAATAAATTTTTTATCACCTTTTATAGCGATCATAACTTTTGCCATCATTTTCAGTTATAAAATTTTTTTACAACTTTTAGTCATCAGCAAAATTTATGACCAATGTCGGCTCAGCGTGGCAGTTTCTTAGGTTTTCGTACTGACTGGAATAACCTTGCCTCTGAATAAACTTCTTTGGCTGAAAGTGCAGTTTTCTGACCTCTTCCTTTTGCTACAGGTTGTATCATGTATGGTGCACAAAACTATCTGAAGAGTCTTCACAGTCAATGCTCACGGTTATTCAAATACATGGAAATAGATACACTGGCAGCTCACTATTTGCAATTCATACACATATAAAATTGTAATTATATAAATACCAGAGCCACCAATGAAGGTCAATCAATATTAAACACATACCAACATATGCGGGTCAACAAGATTAGCTGAGCATAGAACATTTTAAAAATAAAACCTATCCATTTGAAACAGACAACATTAACTCTTCATTTTAGTACAAACTTCAGTTCAAATTGAATTACAATTGTGTGTGGGAAGCAAGAAACGAAAAGTTCTGGCTTTCTTTACTAAACAACAAAGAACTGAATGTTGCAATACTTGTACCCAGTTGTTAATTTATAATTACGAATCAGACTAGGGATGTTAAACGAAATTCGGAAATCCGAATTTCGGTTTTGAAAATGAAATTCGGTTTTTATTATTGACAAAACGAAATTCGAATTTAAAAAAAAATTTTTCGTAGTGAAAATTTCAAGAAATGCCAGAAAGAATTAATTCATGCATTTCTTTAATGTTTACGATTGTTTTCATAGAATATAGCCGGCAGATAAGAAGGTGTTTATTTAACGTACGTTACGGTACCTAATATATAAAATAACTTGCGTTATATAATAATATATAAATTTTCTATGAAGGCCAATAAAAAACGAAATTCGGTTTAAAATCGGATTTCTAAAACCGAAATTCGGATTGCCAAAAAAAAACGATTTTAACAACCCTAAATCAGACAGACACTGATGATATACAAATCCATCAGGCAGAACGGAACGATCAGGTGCAACATACAACGTGGCATGATGGGACTTAAAATAACACATGATGCATATGACGGGGTTACAAGCAAATCACACAAAGTTAGGCTGTTTCATATGATTTGCGACAACAGCACTTCATGGGTTCTGATCACAGCGGCAAAGCATAGCACTTCGGTTGAGCACGATACTGTGCCAGGGGTTTCATTTCTCTAAACTCTATGGCATTTACCTGATTGCAATGTTCCAATAAACAAATATAATTATATTACCTATATAGCATTTACACAGCTATATTTACACAGGTAAACACTTGAAAGCTAAAAGTAATTTAGAACACTTCATTTCGTGCTCTTGCAAACTCAGCTGGGCTTCTACAGCAATAAGGTTAGTTAGGTAAGAAATCTGTAGACTTATTACGTACTCGTACAAAAGACAGGAGTACCCAGAGACGTTGTTCTTATGTAGAATGACCATATTGTAAAGGCTAACAATTATCCTGACATTTTTACAGTGACAAGATAGTGATTAGTCAATGTAACAAAACTACAAGGATCAGAATCCTACAATGCATTGGCCACAGGATAACATGATTAAGCACGCCAACATTCAAAGAAGCAATTTCCTAAATCACAAAACTTCTGCATAACTACATTTTAAGCACTTCATAAGTAATTGATCACCAATCACAAATGCAATAATATTGCCCAGAGCTAAGTTAGGAACATGATTTGACAATGCATAACATAAATACAATGTAACTTAATAATTGTAAATTTAAAAGTTGGCACACAACAACTGGTAGTAAAAACCGCTTAAAAACCATCGCAACATAAAATACAAGCTGTTGCGTGTAATAATTTTAGAGAATTAAAGTAATTAGCAAATTAAATAAAATTCTACAAAAACACAGGTCAAAGTCTATTAGCACCCTAAAATAAAATGGAATGTTACATTCAAGATGAAAAAGCAAAAAAATCAAATGCAACAAAATGAAGCAAAAACATTGCAAGTTCACTTCCTACTGTATTTTCATCCTATCTGACATCACATAGTTATAATTGCCATTGACAACTTTTGTCTGGACTTTTCCACTTGTTTTGTCCATCAAAGCAGCCGCAGGTTTTGGCCGAATGTAGGATGTGTAAAAGAAGTAACCAAAGAGCACAAAGTAGCTGCAGTACATGATCAGTGAGTAGCGCATGTTCTCATATGACTGCTGACAGTAGATGCCTCGTGACTTGTAATGGTACGATGAAAAGTTAACCACAAGGCCCATCACCATCTGTGTAATTTGAAGGCTTGTAATAAAGACGTTAATGAACTTTGGCATGCGGAACTGAAGTGCGCGCATCGTGTAATAGCTGTACATAAACGAATGAACTAAATAATTCATCGCTGTGAACCATCGTCCAGGAGCAGTGTGGTCAGTGTAGCTGTACCAGACGTAGATCATGACGGTGATGTGATGGTACCAGTGAAGGAAAATCAGCGGCTGCTTTCTCAGCACTATGAAAACTGTATCGCCGAGCTCATACACTTTCGATATAACAAATATGTAAGCCCAAAATGCTGTTGGGCCGTAGAAATATGACGGGTTGCAGACCGAATATACGTAACCATGATGCCAAATCACGTGGATCAGTTCCGGGCAGGTACGAGCCGCGCCACAGATGCTGAATATTGCCAGGAAACCACTCCACAACACCAAAGCCCATCGCAGCTCGAATCGTGGTCGATTTTTCATGTAGCGTTGTCCTGCCAGTAATAGTGCTACATAAATGGCAGCGTACCAGAAGCAGCCGGTCCAGTTCACCGTCAACCATTCAGAAAAGGCATCTTTATTGAAATTTTTCTCAAAATCAAACATTCTGACTGTATAGCCGGAACTGTTTGCTCCGAAGACCTCCATTATAAGTTAATGTAATTCTGAGTAAAAAATTTAATCGTAACGAATGTTAAATCTAATAATTTCAACCTCGTCTACCTCTCTGAGCAAGTGCTTCTGCCACAGCGCTTCCCGAATTGATGACAGAGAATTGGTCTACAAAGGATTGGAAGCGTCGATTAAAAATAGGTTGATAATACTAAGTTCTCTTAAATTTGCTGGCACTTTAAATTTTTCAATAAGACCAACCGCAGATGTATTTAATTAAACTTTTCAATAATTAATTTTATTCGAATTTTAAGAACTTAATTTTGTGTGTTGTAAAGAAAAACAAATCAATTCAGCGATCATAAACAGCGCTGATATGTTAGTGGCCAATCCTACGCTTTACCTGTACATAAAGGCATGATCACTAGCAACCAATCGTTCGATAGATCCGCCCACGTGGCTATAGATACGGGCAGGTGCTTATAATATCTCTCAATGGGGCAGGTATACGCATTAACGTCATAAGTAGTCATGCAGGGAAAAGGCGAGTTCGATTTATGATAATCAAAATACAAACGAAACGTTGTTAACCGTTCAGTGGCGCCGCCAGAGCTACGAGGTTAGGGGGCAAGCAGTGTTGGATAGTTACTTTCTAAAAGCAACTATATAATAGTAAGCTAACAGGCCTACTGCATTTTTATTGACTAACATTGAGTCACTTCAAATTCCTCGAATTTTAAGGGTTGGTTCATTTGTAGCAGGCCTAATTAAGTGTTTTGATTAGCAGGCTAATACTTATTGTTAGAGGCATAGCCTACACAAGTTCAATTCCAGGTTTTAAAAGGCTGTTTAAGCCTACGTATCATGTCCAATAGTGATACAACTGCAAACCAAGCACTGGCTGGTGATGCACAAGAATTGGCTTAAAGATATTTTATAATAAGTTACGTGTAATCGCCTTAAACCTCCATCTTTTCTCAAGGTATTATGCGTGAGACTTGGTCTCACCCATTCCTGACGGTAGATTTATTCGCTCTGCTATGGGGCCGTGCATAAATGACGTCACGCACCTAGGGGGGCAGAGGGGTCGGAAATTTGTGACGATGTGTGACATGGGGGAGGGGTCCTCACATCAGGTCTGTGTAATTAAATTTAACAATTAACAACATTTTAAGTTTAAAATAACAACACTAATTTTGAGTATTAAAATTTTAATAATTTTTGATTATTTTAATGTATACGGGCACCATAATTAATAATTTTCTAATTATTTAAATATTGTTCACCATCAGATTTTTTAAATACTTATTACAATGACAAAAAAATGGGATTTGAAACATGTTTTATTATCAAGTGGAAATTTAGTTTTGGGGGGTCAGAGCTTTGTGACGTCATTTTTCAGGGGGTGTGACTTTTGTGACGAAGTGTACATGGGGGAGGGGGGGTCAAAAATCGCCAAAATAGCGTGACGTCATTTATGGACGGCCCCTAGGGTGAGTCTACCTGGTTGTTCCCTTCGTCTTGAAGAGGCGCTATATAACTTATAAGTTATAGCCTATCTGTATGATTACCAGTTACAACAATTCTGTAACGGCTGCAGACTATAGGTCTAGTGACAACAATCAAATGGACGACGGTGGTTGAGGTGCAGTTCGGTAGATGGCAGCGATAATGATCGGGTCACGCGCTGTTGCGAAGGAGCTGTTGCTCGAGACCGCAAATTAAGGTGGTACCGTGGTAGGCCTAAAGGTCACATCAAATTCTTGCAGATCGCTCTGCTGCTGATCAAGAGCTGAGCCGATCAGAGTGAAGGCATGGGGCTTCTTGCTTCTACAGTTTGGTACCCGGTAGCGTATGTATGGTTGCAGATTCCCGTAAAGCTACATCTGAGACGGATTGATGATGCGTCTCAATCACGACTAGGATGTGAAGATCAAGGTTTGTGAAGGCATCTATTATTGCGTTATGTTTACCGCCAAAGGTTCCCGATATTCCATGTCCTAAGCCGCAGTCAACTTGTTGCCTTTAAGTTCGATTTCTTGCGTTGCACGGGCAGCGTACGCCGACTCAACGGACGGCGGTCGACTGTATATATATATAGGCTACCGTCTTGCTGGGATTTACTTGATGAGCCTATAATGATCATAGAGTAGATCTGTCTTCTAACGGCTCAAGCGTCTGGCAGCTCCAGAACGATTGAGAGCCATCATTATTCCTAAGTCCTTATTCGGAGCCAGGTTTATTGGTTTGCACAGAGGCAGAATTTATAGGATATTATTAATGCCCTGTATATAGTTGATCCTCCATCTAACCCGTGAGGGGCTCATCGCCTAATCTCCATCCTCCTTATCCAGCTGAGCAGGGACTTTTATATAATGTCAACAACAGGAAACAGCTAAAGCGTCGATAGGAGGGGCTTATATTCTGCAGACCCATCTAATTACGCCACGCTATTATCGATGTTGTGTATGCCTGTGCTGCATTTTTGAGGCATACAATTCAGTAGGCCTAGGAATGTATAGGCCTATACAAAGCAATTTCATGAAAACAGAATAATCAGTTTTTTCAGTAGGCCTATGCACTGGTTGTATATAACTAATAGATTACACACTGTTAATATATATGCTATATATAGGT
Organism: Aporrectodea caliginosa; assembly: GCA_020284085.1. Taxonomy (NCBI): domain Eukaryota; kingdom Metazoa; phylum Annelida; class Clitellata; order Crassiclitellata; family Lumbricidae; genus Aporrectodea; species Aporrectodea caliginosa. Next base: position 673,786 of record JACEVL010000182.1, on the reverse strand, counting down.
CTAATGGATGCGTTCAGTAGGCACAATTGCAGTTCAGGAAGTGGGCTTAGATGTCGATAGGGAACTATACTTCCTGGAATTTTCATTTACAAATGAGCACATGAAAATTATGGAACTTGGGATGACGCATTTATGCGTGAGGAAAACAGTTATTTGTTGTGGTGTGTGAGTCACAATAGTCCCAATAATTGGGACTATAGTTTCACAGACTATAGTCCCAATTAGCCCAATTACAGATGCTGTGAGTTCTCGCGATTCAGAATATATAGGCCTAGGCTTTTGGGGGGAAGAAGATGTCATGGCGCTTTATAAACGATTTGGTTAATTATATTACAGTGACCTGGCATTTCTGTTAATTGAAATGCAGGCAGTTATTTAAACGGATGGAGGGTCAGAACCATCCACGTTTTGTAACTCTTTGAGCTGCCTTATTTGTTGGTGTCTGATGTCGCTTTTGAGGAAAGCCGATCTGCCACATATGAACGGACGAACGGATGGATGATCGGACTGACGAAACAGTTATAGAGGTGGTTTGTAATGCTGAAGTACTGAACATGTGACGGTGTGGGCTGTGGGCTATGATGTCCAGTTATCTATAATCCGATTGAATATATTAGGGGTCGTCCATTAATTATGTCAACAAATTTTAGGCCTTTTTGACCCCCTCCCCCTTGTCAACAACTGTCAAACATTGACGGACCCCCAAAAATTATGTCAACAATCCCAGAACCCCCCCCGATGACCTTTTTGACAAAATTTTCCTGATGACCTTTTTTTTTTTTTTTTTTAGTCATTAGCATATTTTTGTTGATTTATTCCAAAAAAAATTTGTTGACGTCAACTTGGCCCAAACCCCCCCCCCTGTGTCAACAACTGTCAAACTTTTCCAAACCCCTCCCCCCCCTATTTTGTTGACATAATTAATGGACGACCCTTTATGGATCTATTCTGATCTGATTTATCTGGTCCAATATAATCTGAAACTGATCTGACCTAATCTAATCTAAGCTAATGTCTGAGGAACTTAGATAATAGCAACGCAGTAGGAAATATAGGATATATCGTCTATGAAAACGAGGCTCGCCTATAAACACAGTTTCACACCCACAATAGAGTCAGAGGCGTCGTTAAACAGTTAATACAGAACTACCTGCAATTATTAGGAAAACTTGAGTCATAGCCTATGTTAAGTGGATAAATTGTGGGCTGAGTTACGTTTTTTCTATATAGCGACTGTATGGTCTCGACGCTGCTCATTTTTCAACGAATTGATCGGATGAGATCCTTCACCGCTGCTCGTTTGAATAGGCGCCACTGCATTTAAGGTCTCCGTGTACGTACGGACAGTGCTTATGACCTGTTAAGGCTAGGTTTTGGTTTTACAAATAGAACAAATGATAGAATGGTGTTCCTTTGGTATATATTTTATGGTTTTTGGGGTCGCAGAATAAAAACAGATATTTCAACAAAGTTATAATCAATATCGCGTGACCATCGCATGACTTTGTAGCTCAATATAGCTTGTCCTGTTATGGCTAACTCGCGGTTGTAGACATAATAGGTGAGTCAGAAGACCACTTCAAAAGTCACTTCACGACACGTGCTTCGCAAGAAATAATTACACGAGGGTGTCCAAGATATGTTGTGCGAATTCCTGCCACCCAGAAACCATAACTTCACACTACTAATAGGTAGGGCCTAATCCAGAAAGAACTTATCGTTAGCAGTATTATCAATTTAATTTTCTTTATTATTATCGTTATCATTAATATTTTTAGGCCTATTACATTTGTTACGCACATAAATTCAGTAGGCCTATATCTGGCGTAACAACCTATCCGGGAATCAAAACTCTAAGCTTAGAGGCCCTTACCCATTAATGAGACTACGAGAGGACCAGAAATCATGTAAACTTATGGGCGATAGGGTGAAACAAACTGGAAAACGAATTTTAATTTAAAACAAAATGCACGTCTGCTGCTAAGTCTGATTTAAGTTATGAAATTCGCCAGATGTCGCTTCTTTGCATCATGTAGCCTAACTGAAAAGCGTGCTGACATGATGTAATATTTTCCCTAATTATTGTCACGGAAAAACCGAAAAAGTAGGCCCTACGTGAAATTTTGTTAGTTAAAAGGCTTGGGACTTCGGGGCGAGTTGGAGCCCCTGGACTTTGGGTCTTTGGGAGACTTTGCCAAAATTGTTATACGGTTGTATCGCCACTGAATTCTTAGACCACAAGCAACTGTGTACGAGACTCCACTCTGGCAGTGCCAGTCCCAAGTCTGCATAAAGGAGGAGGGGACGCTAACGATCTTTATTATCACAGTGTTGTTAAACTGAAACTGCTACTGTACGAGACGCCAATCATCGTAGCTACATTGTATGGCGGCGTCGTTAAATAAACGTATAAAGCCAACTGTGTAGGCTACGTGAGGGACTTGCTGAAGGTTCCTACTCAATAACCGTCTACGGTGGGACTCGAATCCGTGCTCCCTGCGTTATAAGCGAGTGCTTACCAATCGGTTACCGTGTCACACGACTGGGAAAATGTAGTCTGTCAACAACCATGGAGTGACTGATTTATGACACAGCCATTTAAAACTTGCGTGATTTCTTCGTTCAGCAGTGAAAGCACGCACGACTCATTTGAATTCAGCCGACGTATATTCAGCCGATACCCGATGTACACCAAGGGCCTCATATTCGCGCATGCTGATCGGTTTATAGCGTGCACAATATTCTGACGAATAATGGAAAGACCAGTTTGGGACGTGCGTGCAGGGATACTTCCAAGCGTTCCGTATAGAAAACGTCATTCCTTGGACCGCAGAACTCGAGAGAATTGATGCAGTTACTTTGGAATTCTTGGAATCCCTCGGGGGCTCCTTATAAGAGCGAGAAACTGAGCCGCCATTGGAAACGCTTCGCCCACTTACAGAATTGCAGCTTCGCTTTCAAAGCTCCAGTGTTTGACCTCGATCTCACCTCTAGGTATATCATCATAACCGTCTTGCAGACGAAGCCGCAAGTAGCTTAATAAAACTGTCAGATTTCTTTAGCGCTGGATAAATAGATGGCTCAGCGCACGGGCAACATAATTTAACGCAAGTGCCAGTCGTATAGCGATTTTTATAGAATGTAATCTACATTTATATAGCGCAAGATGAAACAACTCGAAAACAGGTCGGATATTAGCTCACATCACCAATAGCGTGACCTGCTGAGCAGCGTCTTACATTAAACTGCCCGAGTATAAAGAACATTAGGAAAAAGGACATAAACTACGTTAACGTTCTTACCTTTTTAAAATTGCTATCCACCATAGGATGTCTCTGTTTTACGAACTGATCTTCTTGGTATTGACCTGATTACGGTTCGGTTTTAGTGCGCCATCGCTTGATGCCTTGTGTATTGTACATCGGCGCTATAGAAGTTATAAATTACAGCCACAGATAGTATGTTGTTAGATTCGACAGTGTAGCTTATGATTGACGCAATGGAAATAGGCCTGTAGGCAGGAATAAAGTGTGTGTCAAAATACGCGCAATAGCGTTAGTTATAGTTGTATTCACAATGGTTAGCAAGTGTGAACAGGGCTTTTCTAGCTTGATGAATGACTGCGTAAAGTGGAAATCTCCTACAGCGTTTCAAAAAGTATTCTGCATTGCAGTGGCTGTAGTCTTCATTCAAGACTGTATGTGTGCAGCTATTCCCTGTCAATGTTTATAGCATCGGGATTAAATTTTCGAGCTCTATGATCAGCACTACGGTAATAACACCCTGCTCTCGACAAGTTTCGAACCGTGAAATTCACTGAAGATATATATACGAAGCGATCCGATGTCTTGATGCGGCAGTCATCCGACCTTGAAAATTGAGATCAAGCTCATGCATCGGTTATTTAGTCATTCACCTACACCTAACTCGAGAGCTGTCGCAGAGGATTGTGGTTGGATCCTGCATCATGTATCAACGAAACCCATGAAACACAGTTACTGTAGGCCAGATATATTAGGCCTAAGCCATTGTTATAAGATAACAATAAAAAAAGACGAGATGATAATTACTTGATTTGCGCAACAAAACAACGCGTTTTATATTTCTGCTGATTATTTGCTCGTTTCTAAATTATTGTGAACGTAATCGTAACTCTAAATTTCTAAAGCGCCATAGCCATAGCCTACTCTGAAGCAACGCGCACAGTAGGCCTGCCAGCTAATTCACGAGCTCTGCGTCGTATCATAAGGGTTGTCCAGAGAGCGATGTTCAGTGGAGGTCCTATAGTCCGGTTCGCAGAAAGACCGCAGAGCCATGTTAAAACGGGTTTCTTTCAGGACGAGGAAGCACTCGCAGAACATGGATAAGGCGTAGGAGAGACCAGCGTGGAGGAAATGACAAAAGGAGCTGTTCTTGCGACTGTCTAGTACCAAGCCACAGATGTTTGCTTTTGACTAAATTAAGCTGGAGCCGGTTAGATGACATCCACGCCTGTCCCTGGGTCACAGTGTTGAGCACTAACCTAAGACAAGCGAACGAATCATAAGGGCACTAAAAGGATTAAAGCTGGACGTCGGTGGCGTATACATAAACACCGGATCCAAGTGTTAACTTGAGTCAGATCTGCTGTGTAAAGAATGTATGGAAGCGGCCGAAGATCTGAACCCTACGGGACGCAGAATATACTGGGCGTCAAGTCTAATCAGGCTGACTCCATAGCTCCCTTAAAGATCCCTTAAATTCACATGACTGTATAGGCGCTCAGCCTCGGGACTTGGCACTTTGGTCTATTGCTGATTTACTCTTTTTATCGCCAAAAAATGAAGGAATAGTCCGATTTTGATTAACTTTTTTGTTCTGTTTGTCTCGACGAGAGCAGCACCTGATGAAGATATAGACAATAAATTCAGGGTCGTTAACGTAAAGAAGAGCGACCAAGTGTCACATGACCAGTGTCGATGGCATCATAGAAATCCGATATCAGCCGTGATAGAATCGTCTCGCTGAAGCCGATCGAACTGCAGCTTCGGAATAATGTCTTAAAGATAGCGTAACACGTATACCCAGCTACCATTTGCTTTATCACTTTTGATAAGAAGCTGAGATTCAAGGCAGGCCTGGAGTTGTTGATACCCTCGGGACCATATCAAGCTCCTTCAGTATTTATCGGTGGCACGTATACCTGACTGCCTGCCAGTGCCTGGTAAGACTCGATCCATGAGCAGCATAGTACAGAGCAGCACTTGAAAAGGCAGCTGCTCGACGAAGAGGAGAAAAGTCGGAGTAGGGTGGAGCACGTATGATTTTGGCCGCATAGACAGAATGATTGACCCTACTGCAGTTCCGAATCGATAACCAAGCTGAACTGTTGGAACGATGCTCTGCTGTCGAGCACGTAGGACGTGGAAAGTCTTCAGTGGAGTGCCAAACATTCGAGACCGTCCCTACGAGACAACGGAGAAACTCCCCAGATGAAAACACTGCGTTGTGAGAGCTGTGTAAGTGAGCGTCCGAGGATTACTAAGAGATTTTCCATGACCTCCTGCTGACCTTAGAGCCTCGGGTGATCATGTGCGCCCAGCAACATCGTTCCCTTTCCTGGAAGAATCTGTGTTTCTACCGCAGTAGTTTAATCCATTCGTGTCGATATTTGTCTATCTTGGTCCTTATTTAACGACATTCTGCTCAGTTAACCATTCCTGCAACGATCTGCACTCAGACCATGCAGAGGCACTGAATGAGCGGATTGAAACTGACGCAAACCGATCGAAGCGATAATTACTGCAGCTCATCAATGACAGAGCGAAGGATGGATTCATAAATATCTTGTAATTCAGTCGATGAGGTTCCTTCGTCAGCAGTCATCCGACGCAGAGGATTATGAGCAAGGAGCCGATGGTATCATCTCTGTCTAAGGACTTCCTTCCTTTCATATCGACAACAGAACCGTGGTGATGCATTTAGATATGGAATGATGAAGATGATAAGGCTGTGGTCAGAGAATATGTTGAAATATCCTTGAGGTTTAGAAGTCCCGACGGCTCGAGAAGAGATACGATTGTATCTACAGGGTGTGCCAACCATATGCAACCTACAACGCGGCATAAATGAAGATGCAAGCGGATTTCGGTAATTATTAGACAATCAACTAACTACGCTTAGATTTACATGAGTTGAGTCAGTTTATTTCATCGAAAGAGAACGACCAGAAGACACACTATAACGATCTTCAGTCATTGACAAAAGCTGTGAAGAAACGTCTTAAGATATAATTTCCATGGATTGCCAACAACGATGAAAACCAAACAACTGGTCTCTTATGTTGAATCGGAAGATTTCAATATGATGTATCCATTCATGCACGGCAAATAGTATCACCGTTAAGCAACAATTGGAAAGAAACTTTTATGGATGGCTTATATTTGCAGCAAATTGTAAGGAATATGGTCGCCGCCTATCGAGTGACTGATAGTAGCTATCCAGGATGTCTTGCATGCCTCTGAAGTGCCGTATGGAACCTGTTGGTTAACCTTTCCCATTCTACACCTGCCATATTTCTCTATCAATCTTTCTAACTCAATTCTCTCCATTCTTTCTCTTTTGAGCCCAGAGTATAAGGTCATGAACGCAAGTGATGAGAGTGATGAATTTATACGCAGCGTCAAGATTGACTTGAAAATTTATTTGGAGACTGCAAATTAAGTTAGAATGGAAACCAGTCAGCGCGTCATATATATATATATATATATATATATATATATATATCGCTGTTGAAGATAAAGGGGTAGAAACGATTCAATGACGTCGTCAATATTTCATGAAATCCAACGAATGTTATGGTCCACGTTGCATGACCAGCCAGAGAAATAAATCAATGAATGCGGTCGATGAGGCAGACACTGTACTACCGGTAAGTGAATGCTGAACCTCTGGCTTTCAAGTGTCGCAGATAGAATGATACAGTAACTGTTGTTGTTTGCCTTCGTAGCACTTGGTCATTCTGCATCATTGGGGCCGTCCATAAATGACGTCACGCTATTTTGGCCGATTTTTAACCCCCCTCCCCCCAATCGTCACACTTCGTCACAAAATGTAAGACCCCCTCTGAAAATGACGTCACAAAGCTCTGACCCCTTCCCTAAAACCAATTTCCATGACAAAGCAAAATGCTCCTTCATGGAACAAATAGCGAAAACATGAATATTTTAAAATCTAATGGTGACCAAATATTGAAATAATTAGAAAATTATTAATAATGGTGCCCGTATACATTAAAATAATTAAAAAAATATTGAAAATTTAATCCTCAAAATTAGTGCTGTTATTATTAAAATTAAATTGTTGTTAATTGTTAAATTTAATAACATAGACCTGGTGTGACGTCACACTACTCAGACCCCCACCCCATGTCACACATCGTCACAAATTTCCGACCCCCTCCCCCTAGGTGCGTGACGTCATTTATGGACAGCCCCATTTACCTTTGGACGAAGAGTGACTAAATGAATAGATGGATAAGAATCTATTCATTCAGTCACTCTTCGTCCAAAGGTAGCGGAATGGTGCAGAATGATAAGTGCCACGAAGACAAACTACAACTATATCATCGTATCTGCGAAACTTGAAAGCTTATCCATGCATATATTCAATAGATGGATAAGAATGGATATACATGGAAGTCATGGATGCATATAAGGATGCGTATATAATATATATATATATATATACATTATTACGCTGGTATGTGACTGGTATGGACGTCTTAAACAAAGTGCCCAATAGGTCTAAGTCGCGTTCGAACGCGACACCGATCAATCAGTTTAATGGTGCGTCGTCTCTCTCTCTCTCTATGGTCCTTGGGTCGTTCAGGATTTCCAAGTCGCAACCGTTGTCCCTCCCAAAGGCCATCATCATCACCCGTCAGCACCAGCGTCATTTGCTACGGAGACAATCCGTGGAATCATTGTCAGTCCATCGCCAGCTGCCTCCTCCTCCTCCTCCTCCTCCTCCTCCGAGTTGTGGGTTGGGGGGGGTGCGGGGCGACTCCTCGACTCCTTGCTTGGGTTGGTTAGATTCCCCGTTAGAAGAAGAGTCGGGCGCACGTCCTGCCCGTCCTCGCTCGGGCATTCGCTGTTGTGGTCGTCATCAACACTTTACCATTGGAACACGAAAACTGCCACCCTCTGGGACCTGGCTTCGTTTTATAGCGCTCGCATATTTTCTCGTTTGGCGCTTATTAGCGATTCCGACTGTTTCGCTGTTCTGTCAAAATCCGCCTATTCATCTCGGCATTGGCTGCTTCGCAACGGGTACAATAAGAATCGATATTAACAACTTAGATAGAAGTTGGATCGATTACATTTTTTGCTTAAATAAAAATTGGATTGATGAAAATTATTCTTGCTTAACTAGAAATTGGACTGATGAATATATTTCGCTTAAATAGATGTTGGATTGATGAAAATAATTCTTTGCTTAAATAGCAGTTGGATTGATGAAACAAATTCTTGCTTCAATAGAAGTTGGATTGACGAGAATAATAGGCCTACTTGGGTAAATGGAAGTTGGATTGATGTTGTCATGGACATTGGTATTAAATGCCATGTAGCCTATGTAAAACGATGAAACGATATGTTATAATGCGTACATGATAAGGACGCTCAAACGATAAATTACCGTCATTGCTTAGGCCTAATCCAATGCCGATGCATTTTGTCAACTGTTTTTACTGTATCCGATGCGATTGACTTGTTCTCTTTTCGTTTCTGCCTACTTGACACTCGGACACTGCGCTGGATTTCCTCGTCTGCGCTATAATAATAAGCGACATTAATCATAATTGCGATTCATCCTCATATTGGTCGACGAGATTATGCATAATTCTCGGCATCTATATTCGACCGGCTTAAGGAAAACAGTCCGATAAGCGGCGCGATGAAATTACCGTCCACAACTCGATCTGTCTCTATATTGGACAACTTGATATAAGCCTCATCAAATATACTCCGGTCCCCAGAACAAACAACGCCCCACGCATCCGATACTATATTCAGAGCCGTATATTTAATCATTAGCAGCTGATATATATTTATATATATATAGCGGTAATAATGTTATAGTTATATTAGCGGTAATAATGTATCCCAGAGTCTTATGGTCGGATTTTCGATTTAATTTTTCCATAGACGAGGAATTGGAACAGGAAACATAATTATAGATCTGATTAGGAATTGCAGTCCTTAAACAACGATGAAAGCGACGATGAAAAAGGCTACACTAGCCGTTGATAGTTATAAGCCATATATAAGCAGTAATTTAATTGCTGAATACTTTCAAAATGCTAGGATTGAAATATTTTCTGAAAATTATCGCTAAGTGAGGCTCAGTGGCGTAACGAGGGGTTTCAGCGCCCAGGGGCAAGGGTTGATGACTGCGCCCCCTTTCAATTTTCTTGTTGACTTTTAATCGTTCTTGTCATGATAGTACTGTGTATCAATGAAAGCTAATTTTGCGCCCCCAAGGTGCTGCGCCCGGGGGCGGTTGCCCCCTCTGCCCCCCTTCGTTACGCCACTGGTGAGGAGGCTACAGTGTACATCAGTTTAATTTTACTCCTCAACTTGTCAGATTACCCAAATGCAATGCTACGTTTCAATTAGTACTTTGCCGTTACTCAGTAGGCCTAGGCTTAGGCCTACTTCTAATTTGTGAATTTGAAGCTGCATACTTAGTTGCGATTTTTTCCAAATCGATATTTGACTTTACCTGTTGTAATATTTCTTTACTGCTCCTCGGGGAAGAGGAAGGCACAGAATTGCATCAATTCTGCCAGTCATCTTTAATAAATTATTGTTGGCAATCTAATTGGGAAAGCTTTTATCTCAAGTCAAAGTCATCATCCTTTTACAAAATTTTTTTATTTGGAAATGTTTAATTTCGTAAGACGTACAGTAACAATGATCAAATAATACACAGAAACACAGAAAAATAACAGAACTCATGTCCTAAATACAAGCATGTAATGCACTGTCTTTAAGTTTCTAGTGTAAACCTGAAAACAGAAAAAAAATCAAACGAAATACGAGGAGAAGAAGCTGCAACAGCTTATCTAGTCGTCCCCGTTAGGATATCAAGGAAATTACTCAATGAGATAACTGTAGTGACAGTTAATCAAAGTGCTGTTAGGACACTCAGATAGCATCAAACCTCATGAAATGGAACATATCAGAGGATGCCGTTCAATGCACTCTACTATATTGAACCTATACCTAATAATAATAATAATAATAATAATAATAATAATAATAATAATAATAATAATAATAATAATAATAATAATAATAATAATAATAATAATAATAATAATAATAATAATAATAATAATAATAATAATAATAATAATAATAATAATAATAATAATAGATCTAATTGTTGTCGTCGTCGTCATCATTATTATCGTAAATCAGTAGATCGGTATATAATCGATCAGTAGATTGCTGTTCAGTCCATCAATCAACCACGCCCATCGGTGGAAGTGTAGCTATACCACTGCTGTTGGCAAGCGCATGCATTCGTAATTACAATAATGTGGAGGTTTTGTTGTTATTGGTATCGCTCGCTGTTCGTCGCTTATAACGTCTCTTGACGTTGGCATCTCTGCAACGCCGACCGAAAACAATATTTTATGCTTAAAAAACCCGGGCGCACCTCCATCACTTGTTCTCCCCACGGGGGGGGGGGAGAGCTTTGTGGGCGTCACGCATTTGCATCTTCACTCAAGACAACAGCACGACACAAGCAATCAGACGGACACATAATATTATAGGCAGACGCCTACTTAGTGGTGGACTGGCCACGTTGCCCGTGTGGGCCCCTCTGGTGTCAACGCGGAGTCCCTAAGGCAGAAAGGAATCAATTATACATCAATACACAAATATTCTATACATGCAAAAAACTACCACAGCTATATATAGGCTTACCAAACTACCATTGGCAATGATGTCGCCGCAGGCGATCTTTTCTATTAGATTCTCTATGTAGGCCTACACAATTTATAGTCTTTAAAAGTTAACTTTAAAAAATCGTTTTAGCGACTTTATGGGCTATATTTCTAAATAGACTTAAAAAGTTATTACCCTGTGGCTCGAACGGTCCGCTGTATCCCATTACCCAGATGGAATAACTATTTTCTGGTCACGTAATTTTCAAACGACGGTCAAAATCTATTTCGTTTTCCAATACACATGCGCCAAAACTAAATAATGAATATGATGCGGTTCATTATTTCACAGATTCTCACATAGCCTAATACATGGATCTAAACTTTACTTCAGCTCTAAGAACATGACCTATTTTATAGCAGTACTCAAGCCTTGTCCTCATTCAGACAACATATTTCATTATGCCATAGGTCTATATAATTAATGCATTGTATATAAGTATATATGCCTATAGCAATAGGCGAGAGTCTAATCGCTAGAGTTAGAGACTGTCAATTGAGAGACCGGGGTTCAAATTCCCACTTGGGCAAAAGTTCGCTTCCAGATTTCGGTTCCAATTGTGAACTCAAGCCAACCCAGCTAAAATAAATACGCTGACCGTGTGTTGTCAGTGGTAAGCTCGTCAACCAGAGCAGCGGCTTAGCGGCTAGCACCCTGTCCTCATATGCTGAGGAGGCTAAGAAAATGAAGTCGCTAAGACTTACACCTATGGCTGCCTTTCTAGGTTAGCTAAAGAAACTGCTAAAATTAAAACCTAGACATAATGCACGAATTGCATGGACACAATGCGCAATTTTATTTTAATGGTCTTATAAAGATCAAAATAAGAATTAGGCCTAAGTGCCTCATACAGTGCAGAGAGAAAAAAAATTGATTTACTGCATATCTGCGATACTAAAGTGTCTGTGGTAAGGCAGAGCAGAGGATGAAGTCTAAAAGGGAGCTTAAGTGGGTGGGTGGGTGAGGTGGGTGGGTGGGTGAGGTGGGTGAGTGTGTGGGTGGGTGGGTGGGCGAGGGTGTGAGTTAGATGGAGAGCATTCGAAATCATTTGACCCGCATTTTCTGATGGTAATCTCACACTAAGTGCCACTTGGTAATCGGATTGCTGCCTACATTTTGGGGTTAGAGATCTCCACAACTTATCCAGTGCTTTCATAATTAGTCTGAACATAATCGGTTCCTGAGGTCTTGATTTATAGTGTTGGTCAAAACAGACCGTTTCAGGTACTTAAGCAAATGACCGTTACCACTGGTTGCTCTGCGATGCGTTCCGTTATTCGCGTTCTGTATGTAGCTCGGCGTCACAATAATTATGATGATGATAAGAGCGCAGAATAATGAAAGCCCTCGAAGTGCAGCGCACATGGTAAAGAACGGAATGTAGTGCAGACTTCTTACTGCATAAAAAGTCTATTGAGAAACCAATGCTTTAGTTGTCGAACAAGATCTGAAGTTAAACATTTCACAGATTAGCGAAGTATACGATCGCAGGTCAACTATTTAATGTTGTTAATAAGCTTATGTTGCACACAAAGCATCTGAGTTGTAGGGGTCAAGGTCTGACCCCAACATTTTTCAATTACTTAGCTGAGGGGTTAGAAGAGGAGAGCTAGGGGTTGAACACCCAAACCCCCGACAGCTAAAACACTGAGAAACAATGGTTCAGTCCTGTCAAAGAAAATGCGATGAATCTGGAAAATCTGTTATAAGCTTGATTAGTATGCACAAACCATAACTTGGTCAAACACGATTCAGAACTCGCACAAGTTTACTAACAAAAGGCAATAAACTCAAAGAAGTTATTGTAAACAATCCTAAATTGGACAATTGAATTTGTGTCAGTAGACGCAGTTCTATCGTGGCTGTCAATAATTGAATTCTTAAACGATTATGTAGTTTCGCTTTTATGTTGCAAAATTCTTCGTAGGCGAAAATTGAACAATTAGCCTAGGGAGACGTTGTTATTTGCAAAGAACCAGATTAAATTAAGAAAAGGGCTTTACATCCCTAAGTCTAATCTACTGAGTGCTATAGCGCCGTTAACACAATGCCTAAGGCATCGATCTATGGTCGATTTAAGTGAAATCACAGTCATTACTGCAGAAACGAGATCGAAGTCGGATAAAGTCAGAGAAACTAGTAGTGACGCTCATTTTATGCCCTAACTCTCGTCCGCCCTTCCGTCGCCTCATCACTAAAATTTGCAAATCGCTCCATAGCCATAACCGTTCCGCCTCTCTGGAACAAATTCCCGCCAGAATGACGCCAAATCACTGATCCATCTCAAGAACTCACCAAAACTTCACCTGTTGCTATTTCTCCACAGGTCTTTCACTCAAAACTGAAAATACTGCTCTTACAACTAGCCCATCATATACTCACAGAGGAAGGAAGGCTCGGGCAGAACCTTGTGTGATTTAGTATCTGCGTGATATATGACAGACATTTAATCTGAATGGTGTGGTTGCTTATTTCTGACACTTCAATTACATTTTGTATTAACCATTTGGTCCTTTGTCACTGAAACACTTCGTAATGCTATAAATAGCATTAAGACCAACTTAAATTAAATGCTATAAGAAAAACACAGTAACTTGAATTCCGCATTAATTGTTTAGATCTTGGATACACGGTCTTGGTCTTGGTTTCAACTCAGACGGTCCTGGTCTTTGTCTTGGAATTTTGGTCATGCTTACAACACTGGCTGGCATTGAATATACGTCGTGTGCCTGACATAGACCAATGACGCGAATACCACGCAATTTTACCATACAAGATGAACAGCCTTCAAGCGTGCATAGATTTATAATTGAGATTATTTCACTGGAATTGTAGAGGATTCGTTTTGGACAAAACGTCTTCAAAATCTACGCGTATAAGTTAGACTACAGTAGACTAAGTGAATATGACAGGAGACTAAAGACGACATGCGAACACATCAGTAAGCACTTACTGCGAATGAAGAAAGTTTAATAGAAAGTAGGCCTATTAATTTTATTTATTAATCAGCAGCACAGCGAAACAAGCATCAGCAATGCAATATGATACGATACATGATATATGATATGATAACATATAATATAAAATGTTACATAGTATTTTATAATAAATATTATGATATGATATAATCAGGCACGTAGCGAGACTTAAATTCAAGAGGAGGCAACTTCACAGACCATTTGCAAAATCCTGGTCATTGGGGTCATTAGTCAATCGAAGTTTCAGTATATAAAAAAGCACGCATATGGATATAATATGATATAAGCCTAATATTATATATATATATGTATATATATATATATTACTAATATTATATTACTGCATGCCTTCCCAAGTAATGGAACTTAGCTAACCCACCCTGCCGGATATTCTTTTTCACTGTTAGTTAATTTTTTTACTTTATAGTACTTGGAATCTATAGTTGATCATTTACTTTGTACTATATGTAGGCTACTATACTGATAGGCTAGCTTTACTGTACGAGACTTGATGTTGTGCTGTTGGTCAAGCTATGCTGTCACTAATTCAGACTTTTGAAATGTTATTCTATGTGTCCCTAGTTAGCGGGATCTTGATCCATTTTGGGACCCCTCTTGGCCAATCTTGGTATTTCATGTTGGAATGTTCTGTGATTTGATACGGCTTCAATAAAAAAAGTTTTGAATATGATTTATTTAATGAATATATTCATTAATAATAATGACAGACCTGTCTATAATACGTTAAGTGCTGATTATGATATAGGCCCTACACCAAGAAATGTGGAAGATGCAGTATCAGCATTGATTCTTTATTACCTATAGCAGACATTATAGATAGTATAAAGTTAGTGTTGCCCAAACTGAATGATAATTTGTTAAACCTAAAGTATACCGATATTATATCCAATTCACACGTAAACTTGTTTAAAAGAGAACAAACAAGTTTATCTTAAGAGTAGCCTGCCTATACTTTATAATCATCAGCAAAGAACAAATTCATGTTGACTAGCAAGTGTTTTGGAAATCATATAATTATATATATATACAAATTGGTAATTATATATATATACAAGGAACAGTAAATGGTTGCAATCTAGAGCTTTGGGCACTCCATATGGAATAGCTTTGAAGTGGGATCGCTGACTTTCAAAGAGGACATACCGTGCTCTATCACTAAATAACGATGATGACAACCAATTATGCGCTCTTTCTCTTATGCCACAGGGCTTAAGTTGCCGAACAAAATATTATGATTCTCAGTATCAAAATTCCAGGACAATCGAAATATTCTTAGGAAATTTCTTCTTATCCAAGGAAAAAGAAATTTGGAGCAGAGCCATAAGCGTGTAATGCTTTTTGTAGAAAGTAACGTTGATGAGGTGATAATGTGTTTTCTATATGAATTCGCTGTTTCGTCTTTCATACATTATTTTCTCAAAGAAATTAGAAATTTAAGAAAGAATGCATGTTAGTCTATCATTGGATCGTATTTTTATTAATAATTTTATACGGAGGTATTACTTTTGAAATCCCTATATAAACCGGGACAACGCAAGTAACAAAGGAACAATTAATTATGTCAACAATTACAGATGCAGCTGCCTCAATTGTGGGTTCTCCAATTTGTGGTTGTGTGCTATAGACCGCGGCTACAGGAAGCGCGCAATTGTTTAGAAATTCCTACTTTCTATTTCTGTCTCATTTGCCTCGTCTTCCGTTTCCTCTTCCTCCTCTTCCTCTTCCTTTACCTTCGTCTTCTTCCTTTCTTCTCTTCCTCTTCCTTTCTGTACCTGTCTCTAGCTATAGTCACCGCCAACGCTGCCGCAAGTGTCGCCGTTTGCAGTGACGAGATAAAGAAGATTGTGGAGTGGAGGACGGTGGTGGATTCGTGGAAGACCAAAACAGGATGGAAGATATTTGCATAAAAATGATTGCCTCGCTGTAGGAAGAAGTCGGATGACGGAAACTTTTATGGAATCCGAGTCGGTTATGATAATCAGCTGTCACAATGAACCAGAATTTATTATAAGTACGCCTATATAGGCCTACCGCCTCTTGAGTCGATGTAAATGAATGTATGTATGCATGCATGTATGTTTGAACGTGTGTACACCTGCATGTATGTATGTAGTCATTTAAACAAGCAAGTAAGTAAGTAGTGCATAACGTATATAGGCCTATGCATATGATTCAAGACACTAATATAGCGCCTTCAAAGAACGTCACAAAAGCACTGCACTCATGGCTAACTAACTGATATGCGTTTTAAGACAGTTTTCAAAATGTTGATGCATTGCACATGTTCTACAGTCAAATACGGAAGCGAACCCGGGGCGCCGGCGTGACTAGGAGGCTACCAACCCACTCGGCCACTCAGGATCCTCAGAATATGTGAATGTATCAATGTATGTGTGTATCTTTTTAAAGGAAATCGTAAACTTGCACGTCTAATTCGTGTAACCAGTTTATTTCCAACACGCCTCCTGCAACGCTTTCACTGAACATACGTTATGCTACTATAATTATAGACCACGTTTTGATCTGTAATCGACTTAACAGGGCTCCGTAATTCCGTCTGTTCAATTGCCACATAATTTCGTTCTGTTGATTAAAGGACTGTTGATTAACTGTGTTACCTATGTCAAACTTGTTTACGAATGCCGGTAGATACACTGTATCGTGATTCGTGAGTAAACTTGCAAGAACCATTATTAAGCAACTGTGAACATGGCAAAATACGAAACGCTAAGAACTATTCGGTTTAAATTCCGATAGGCTTGCCTGCTCTTCATAAATGGTAATTGCAAATGTACAATTCGTTGCAGCAGCGGCTTTCCATGCGTGTTTTACTGCATGATGTAAAGAATAACTTGTTTATTTTTAGATGCACGGGAGGTTCTCTCAAACTTGTAGAAGTAGCTTAGCGGTTGTTCATTGCATTAGTGATAGTATGCCTCGAAGACAGGCAGTAAAATAAATGATCAGGTCTTTCGAATCAAGCGCAATGTCTCCGAACCAACTACTGAAGATAGGGGGTTATTTCAGCATCACGTTCCCTGCTTTTTCTTCCTCGGTTCTGTCTCAAACGGACAGTTAGGCCGATACTGGGCACTGACCTTAAGCTCCAATCGTCGGCAATCCCCTTCATCCCCAGTTAGAAGTCATCCATAATAGCGGTAACTATTGAATAACTGATTCGTAAGGGCATCGCGACCCTTACGAATGCCCGACACGGCCAAGGACCATCGTTGCCTAATTGCATAAGGCGAAATCGAATCCAAGCCCTTTCTGATTGTCTCCTCTTCCCCATTGGTAGTCCCACGTTTCATCTCCCACGGGAGCATTCCTGCTTTGTTTTCCTCTTCTCTGTGGGGTCCAGTTTATTCCGTTCTTATTGGGCAACTTTATGCGTCCGCCTTTCTTCTCATTCACATCATGAATCTATCATGGTCCCATTTCCTCTGTTTTATCTTTATTTTCTCTATTCGTTTCTTTCTTCATTCCCTTAGTTCTTTCCCTCTTTCAAATCTCCTTCTCTTTCAATTTCTTCTTACCCGGTTTGTTCGCTCTTTCTGTCATTTATATCGTTCTATCAACAGTTCTTCATATACTGTCTTGTTTTCTGTTGCCATGCTCTCTTTCTACGTTCTTACTACTTTCTTCTATAATTGCGTGTTCTTCTATTGCGTGTTCTTCTTTTGCGTGTTCTTGTGGTTTCATCTGAATCCAAGCTGTGCACGCTCTCCATCGTTACGATCGTTGCCTTTTATTCCATCCTTTGAGGTAACAATGCCACTGTTTCCATCTACGTAATTTAAGGGGTCCAATCATGTCAACTCCGTTTCATTCTTCTCCCTTTGGTTTCTAGTCCGCAGATCAGCATGGCATGACGTGATATAATAGCCTACAACATGGCTTGCAACATAGCATAAGGCGAAACAATAAAATAACGTGACGTATACCGTAGAGCACAACAAGAATAACATAACGTAGCATGATTAGGCTACATGTTTCTGTGGCATTTTGGTGGATACAGCATTGGCGACTCAGCGGTTTGAGTCGGCATTTGTGCAATTACCAGTACTATAAATCATAAACCGAGGCGACTAAGCGAGAACTGTCCAATCCTTTGCACTAACGCTTGGTTTCGGTGACCGATCTGTGAAGTGAGCGCTTGTTACGAGCTCTTCATTAGTCGGGAAGTCTTTAGGTTTTTTGCTTCTTAGCGCCTTTAGCTCCATTTAATCACTGAGCTCATTATAGAACTACATGAGGTGAATGCTCCCGTACCGTCAATTTCAATTACTGTCATTTCAATATCTGTCTCTTCTGAACAAAGACACACACCTACAGACACATATGAGTGCATAAGTACTTAACGCCATTATTGTTGTATATATCTAAATTTAAAAAAATCGAAAAGTAGGCTAAGTTCCAATCTGTAGCAGACATATCGCCGATACCTGGACATCGGGAGGATTTGTCAAATGGTAGCTTAGTTAAGATATTTGAATCTAGGGCAATTAAGCCCGGCCGTGGATATTTGAATATCGGGAAAGCCCGGCCGAACACGCCCTTAAATGGGGTGGCACCCATTCACACAGCCAACGGTGGCGGAGGATCTCATGCGATCAATTCATTAAACTTGAGCGAGTTTGAAGACGCTATAGAAAACGTATGCATTTATATCTGCAATTTTGCATTCTTTCAGGTTGCTGTAGGCCTATCAGTTCCCAATGAACCGGTCAAATAACAAACATCGGTGTGGGTTTTGATCTGGGTTTTCTTCGCGAAACATTCTGCCTTTGAAAATATTCACGAAGGAACACATCTGTCGTCACCATGGTAATTCGAGAGCTTAACATCTGCCATCGTCAAGACCGAATGAATAAAGCAATAAATGGGATTTGATCTCTCGACCTACTGAGTGGAAGCCGGAAGGCTGTTCCATGCATACGCAAATGCCTTCTTCAGAACACGTTCAGTCACCTCAGCAGGGCTAAATAAAACCATCGGAGATAGCATTCCTAAGCGGCAGCGAACCAACGAATTCCCTTGATTAAGGTTTCTTGGGCTATTTAACTGCGATCTTTATGAGCGCAATAATTGTCTGTCTTAAGCGTTCGAAATATATGAATTGTAAGCAGGACAGAAGTAGATTCATCCTGCATAGCTTTGTCTCAGGGAAGAACAAGTGGAGAAAAAGAAAAAGAACTAGGAGAAAAAGAAGGAGAACAGCTACAGGAAAAAGAAGAAGATCAAGAGAAGGAGGAGAAAAGAGGAGGAAGATGATGGATAATGAGGAAGAGGTGGAGGAAGAAGAGGAAGAGGAGGAAGAGGAAAAACAAGAAAAGATAAGGGGAAGGAAAAGAAGATGATGAAGGAGCAGGAGGAGGAGAAAAAGAAGAACAAGAAGTCGAAGAGGCAGAGAAAGAGGAGGAATAAGAAGCTGACCCTGATAGGCAGTCGTGGGTATGAATTGTTGCAAACTACTTTTTCTTTGGCCTCGGCATGCGAGAGCGGGCGCCCAGTCCTATCACTCGCTGCCTGATATTCCCAATGAATGCCTAAATCAGTTGACTCATTATATAGCTGAGTTGGCTCTCGGCGCAAGTGGAGCGCAAATCTCGAAGCAAATTTTTGCCTTAGCGGGGATTTTAACCCCGACCTTACGATTGCCATTCTAGCACACAAACCACAAGACATTCGCACGCCCCATAAATTATAGACTCAATCTAAATATCTTTGGTTAATTTCAGATTCTATCTAAGTAAGTAATTAAGTAAGTATATTCTTTATTACACCACTTGCAAACGCACAATGAGACATACAGCATAAAACAATTCTTATAATACAACGAAGTATATACTTCATTTAACACTGTTTCATCGAATTGTTTAGATATTGAACTTCTTAGTAAATTGCAATGTTATTATTTAGTTAAGAACATTATTGAATTGAATCTTTCTTTCTTACATATTGATCTTCTTAGTAAATTGCAATGTTATTATTTAGTTAAGAACATTATTGAGTTGAACCTTTCTTTCTTTCAACTGACTAACCAGCCATAAATGATTATTGTTAAAAAGGGTGACCCTAATTAAGCGGGGCTTGTGCCCCTTTTGGGTCTTCCCTGTTCCCTAGCCAATGCACTGATATGTAATAGTCAAGTTATAATTGTTGTTAATTGTTATATGCATTGTGCTTCTGGAAATAAAAGTTGTCAGTTGTCAAGTAATAATTAGCAATTAAAGATGTGAATTAAAAGTTGAGTAAAATTACTTAAAGAAAACTAGTATAAATAAGTCATCTATACAGCGTCCTAGTGATAAACCCCTTTCCAGTCAACGAATCACATCGTGGCATCTCAAGATTATGAGATAGTTAGCCTTAGTTCATTTTAGCAGGACTAAATCAGGCCTAACTTTCGTCCATTTTAGACTCATAAGGTTCTGCCCATAACATTGCGCCTGTACTGGCCAATCATTAAAGCTAAGTCTTTGAGTGCATCTGTCAAATTCATCTCCCTTCTGCATGACTCTTAGCTAGCCGTATATAGCTGGGTGTCATTCCACGATATCTCTGAATCTGATCAATTTGGCATGTTTGCATTGTGCATTAATGTCACATTTCATATCGCTTTCTGTCTTAGGATGTAATAAATTAATCTATGTCTTTGGTTCTCTTTAGTTCTACAGGTTCAGATGATGCAGAAGTTTCAGCGCATTTCCATACAGCAAGCTATATGCAGTGCACAAGTTGAAGACTTTGTATAGTGGTTGAAGGTGCTGGAAACTAGATGCGATGTCGTATGTTCAAAGCGCAATACTGGAAACTAATCAGGTAAGAGACATGGTTTAAACTATATTTAATTTAACGATTAAACATTTTGCATTTATATGTAGGCTACATGGTAAAGTGCTTGCCTTATACCGTTTTGTCTACATATAGGCCTACGTATAGATAATGTATACGTTTAATTGTGTAAGCCTACAGTAAAGCTGTATGTAGCGCTATTTTTCGCTTCCATCTCCATTCTCCATCTTATCTCTTGTTCTGTGACATACCACAGTTATTTCTCTTCGTTCAGTTGAGTCTGGAATCGCATTTGCGTCATAACAGATACCTGTAGCTTTTCAAACATACATTTTATCCCAGTATAGCAGAGTACATTTATGGAGTCTTTACATCTCGGCCATGCTTCAGTGATGGACCTTCCTTCCAAGCACTGTGCCTGCGTCTGCACCGCTGCATTACTGCATGCTTGTGGCGCAGCAAATTGTAGATCCGTTTATGTGCTTCTCGCCTCTTTCTACTGACGCGATTGATGCAGTTGGTCGCCGACACTTTTACTCGGCCTCGGCATACGCGTTTGCTGGCTCGTCGTCTCGTGGAAAACAGTGACGGCCTTAGGATATTTTCGGATCCTGTGCAGAGTATGCTGTAGGGCCCCATGACACAAGTCAAATTGTTTTACTTTGCTAATCACGAGGATTCTGGGATATAGAGGTAGTTATATATTATAACGCTAATATGTTTTTGAAAAAAAAACTATTGGTACATGTACTATTTGACTTTAATTTTATTGACAAAAGAGAAGATTTAATCGAAACCATAATATTATTATTAGGGAATCTTGTTCCTGTAAATTTCCGGTGACGTTTACGGGTTCCGTAAAGGCCGATCCTGCGGAAATTAATAGAAAAGTGAAGAAAACTGGATAAACGGTTTGAGCAAAGAATTCGCTGCAAAACAGTATGGCCATAGTTTTTGGCTATAATTTTCGATACACTAATATGAAGCATTTTAAGTACCTCAAAAAGTGTCGCATATATACTTAGTAAAATGGTTTAAAGTTCATTTAAGAACAAAGAGTTAAGAAGAAAACAAAAACTTCTAGAAGCGTTGCCAATGATAATATCCTGCATACACGATATACGGCCAACCGACAAAATTGACAGTGACAGAGAACGAGGAAAGACGGCCGCCGATGATGTCCACAGCATATGCAGTAACATCACAGTCAAGATACATACACACGAGGAAATATATTAACACCACATGCTATCGAGTCTTTGGCATCTCTTCATCATGCAATAGAAGAAGATTGAAAGTGCAAGAGATTATCCGCATAGGTACCGTATTGTCTTCCATCTAGCTTAAACCATGCACCACGTTTAGTTGTAGATTTAGAGTATTCGTACGCTCATTTTAGCTGACACGATCACGATTAAGATTAAGAGTAGTCGTACACACTTTAGCTGTAGATTTAGAGTATTCATACACTCATTTTAGCTGCAGACTTAGAGTAGTCGTAAACTCATTTCAGCTGTAGATTTAGAGTAGTCATACACTCATTTTAACAGCCAACGCAACAAGCGTTCACCACATGCAGAACAATACTCGAAGACGCACTGATTTCGGTTTTTATTTGACCGATGAACATGACTTTATCTCTCTAGGTGCCCTCTAATCGGATTTTCCACAATTTATAAGAGCTCCTCACACAGCTGCATTGATCGGTATGCCTTCGTATAACGCTGGAAAAACTGTTCGCAAGGAGTGGGCGATCTGATCGCTGTGAATTTCTCCATTGGGAACGAGCAAAAAACCACATAGATTGACAACATAAATGAATCACACAAGCCTTTAAGATTAATAGATTGCCTATTAAATGGATTTTTTTACTTTGAACCATTGTCGACCTTTTCTAAAAACATGTCGATTACTGCATCGAACGAATATTCATGCAACAGCACAGGAAATGAAAAATACACAAAATGTATGCTCTATCAAAATATATCCGCATGATACATGCAAACAGATAGGCTATGTATGAATTCAGTAGGCTACTAGGCCTATCTCTTATTTTACATGTATTGATTTTGAACTGGTGGCTTTGCTAAATTGATGGTTTGATGTCGAAGATAGGGAAAGATGGCTCAGTAGAAGTAGGCTATTCGGTCTGTAATTGAGATGGCCAAATGTCTTGATCAGTCTCTTTGTCTTTTCCGCTCAATTTGTTATTAGAATCGTTCTTAGAGGACTTCAATCTGAGTAGCTGCACAATCCTCTCTCTTTCTGGCTATGATTTATATCTACGTTTCTTTGTGTATCTCATCATCGTCCGCAGCTTTGATGTTCCTTTCCGTTTGCGCACAACAACAGAATGCATAAAATGCCAGTTGTAAAGTTTTCTGGATTGGAATAACCTGGCCATCAGTGTTTCCGTTAGAGTCCAAAAAGAGGACGTATAATTTACGCCATGACATAGAATTTTTTGAACGTAGCTCATTTTTTTCGGCTAACACAGAAAAATTTGGATGTTTAGGACGTTTTTTAAGGCCGTAAAACGGCCATTTGGGCGTTAACGGAAACACTGCTGGCCATGCATCGCGTGTCAATATTTGATCACTTAATTGCTCACTCGTTCATTTGAGAAAATCTGCGGAACTTGCAGCGTTCTTGCTTTCTGCTGCGAACATATTGTTTACTTGCCGGCAGGTCAAAGTGGGCGAGATTCAAACCTATCCACACAATGAAATCTATCACGAATAAGCTACATTAACTCGGTGATGGACTGTGTGCTCGTACCTAAAAATCTGACAAAGCGCCTGAAATAACTTACAAATTAGGCTACCATGCTACAAAATGATGTTATTGATGTCAGAATGTTATAATTATGATGTGCTTTAAGGCTAACATTTAAAAAAACAAATAGACCTATAGCCGTAAAACTAACAATTCCAAAATTGATTAATGTTGAAGCAGCAGAACACAATCATTTCAAAATGACATTGGCTTCTCATATGAGATGATGTGATGACTAGTGCGATTGCTCGTGTAAATCACTTCACGTGGCCGCACCTGAGTATCCGCGTGATTACTGTATTGGGACGCATTCCTCTGCAACCGGGTTGCGACTTTGATCGATCGAGGAAAGCGATCTTCGCGTATACGACGGCGGATGAGAACCGGTTTCGGTGACCGCGCCTTCTCTCGCCGGCTGGCCCTAGATGTTGGAACAGTCTTCCTCCTGCCATTCGAGCGGCTCACTCAATCGACTCTTTCAAATCTCGACTCAAGATTTATTTGTTCTCTAAAGCATGTCCTGCTGTTAGTTAACTGTGAGGCACCTTGTAACGGCATGGTTGTGTTACGGCGCCATATAAATTGTCGTCGTCGTCATCATCATCGTCATCACCATCATCGTCAATCGTCGTCGTCATCATCATCATCATCGTCATCATCATCATCATCATCATCATCATCATCATCATCATCATCATCATTATTATTATTGCGTGCGACGTGTAGTGATCGTATAGTTATTATGCTGTAGTAGCAGCAAGGGTCAGTGAGAAAAATGACAGTGACATATTGATATACATAGGTTAATACATTAACATACATGTACAGATTTATAAACTAGTACACAACCCAGTATACTAGGTTAATTGTACAAGCCGCATGACGTATAGAACAAGTCAGACGCGCTGTTTAGACGCTGGCATTATTTTGACTTAGACCCTATGCGTACAATCACGCCATTTTGACAACGATTTGATGTGTAGGCCTCATGGTTTACTGTGTACAGCCTACATATTATAGCCTACGTACGATCATATACAGATTCCGGTTATGAAACTATTTAATATTAATATAATATGATCCGTAATAGTAATATTGTTATAATCGTTGTTATTGTTAACAATTGTTATTGTTATTATTTTTATTATTATTATTATGCCTACTACTATTATTATTATTGTTAGTATTATTTTCCTCGATGTACATATGATCCCTCAGGATATGATCTCTAACAGTTCCGGCCTTGTCTCAGTTTTCCCAACCATCACAAAGCATTTTCCTGAATGCAGTGACTTATTCTTGTTGTTGCAGCTGCTATTGTTATTGGAGCGACTACGCCTGATCCGGTCCTGGAATGGAGAAGGTCGTGCGAAGGCAACGGCATTGGCACGCTGAATGGTCAGTCATTGTGTACGCGTTGAAAAAGATGGCTGCCTTCTCTCGCATCTACAGAAATGCGAGCTATAGGCTGATTCTCAATTGCGTGCTATCGTTACGTGTTTTTCTATGTGCCGCTAGTTGTAATTGAACTCATTGGCAGGTTGGAAGCTGCCAAAGTAGAGTGTAACCATGGCATCCTTCATAAGGTTTTGTCCTGATCACCTGGATAGGTAGCCTATAAGGTATGCGGTTTCTTAACAGCAGGAAACCCGCGCGCGGTAGACATTGACTAAGAGACACGGCTTCTCGATCTTTGCGAACTTAGACGTAGTATAGCTGGAATGTCCAAGCAAACCATCAGCAGCAATCAAGGCACGACATGCGCATATACAGCGTTGTTCCAAGGTAAAGTACAACAGTACTTCTAAAAGCCTCATCTTCAAATCTAATTCAACAGACCCCTGTTGGGAAAGCAAGTAACAAGCCGCTATTATGTGAAGCAGACGGCTTTTACGCATGCAATAAGAGCATCACCAACAGAAG
This sequence comes from Aporrectodea caliginosa, assembly GCA_020284085.1. NCBI lineage: Eukaryota > Metazoa > Annelida > Clitellata > Crassiclitellata > Lumbricidae > Aporrectodea > Aporrectodea caliginosa. Next base: position 648,294 of record JACEVL010000182.1, on the reverse strand, counting down.
CACTCAATTTGTAAGTCACTTTTCATGACATGGTTTATCCTAGTACGACTATCTGTGGATAACAGTCTTTATTATTTTTGTTACATATAAATTATAATCTCTTTAGAACAAAAAATTATTATAGGATTATGAAAACCATTATAGTGCTATATTTAAATAATAATTTTTAGCTGCGTCTTTAAAACTTAAATAATTTTGTATTATAGTTCCATGATCTTTGTCTTCTTTACACTCTTGAGCTTTCTTATCTAGTTCTACCAAATTCGCTCAGATTTTACCCGCCAATAGTGTTGTATCATCAGCTCGGTAAACACCACTGTAACTAACTAGCTTATACTAAGCCCTATATTAATTAATTAGCTAAGTCAACAATAAATTTTATAAGCTATAATTTCGCTGCAAGTTTCTAGAACTAACAGTTCTCGTCCCGTCCCTTCTGGGGTGCCTCTGAAAACCAAGACGACGTTGCAGTCGTGTGCAAATGACTTGCTCCTATAGCCACTGTGACTGTGTCCGATGGGACTCAAATCCTATAACAGAGCAAAAGAAAAGCTAGAGCGCTCATCAAATAGACCTAATAATACAGGCAGAAAAGGCAGTGAAAACAAAATCTGGAAGAAAAATGAAGAAAGGTCACGATTGTAAACAGGATGTGGCATGGACTATATCAAGTCACAACGGCGGAAGATCACAGAGAAGAGGAAGATAAAATGAATAGGAAAATAGCGCCGTCGCCGAAATAGGAAAGAACCTGCACCGGGATATGCGAACACTCAAAACGAGCCAGTATATTATGGGAAACGAGAGGATGCCAAAGTAATATCTGGTATGAGATCGATAAATTCAGAAATCAGGTCAGGACTGAAAGAAGAGATAAAATGAGACAAATGGAGACACAAGGGAGATATATACTGCGAAAATAGTGAAGCAGGATAACAAAGCAAGAATGAGAAACATAGACATATAGATACTCCGGAAGAGATAGAGAAAAAGATACACGGTTAGATGCTGAGATAGAGAGTTAATGAGCGAAAGAAGCGTCACACATTCAACCAACTCATTTATATAATGCATCCATATTCCGGCAGAGATAATTGTATTTCTAATTGTATCCCTAGATTCTACCGCTCGTATGTCTAATGCACAAGGCATCAACCGATGTAAGCCCTAATCAGGTTAATATCCAGAAGATCGGCCAGAACGACACACAGAGAGACAGCCTAAGGTGCGTAGCCTGTCTGAAAAGGTAAACATTCAGTTGAGAACGAAAACGACTAAGCAGAATATACGGACATAGAAATAGAAAGACAGAGAGAGAGAGAGAGTTCCTAAATCTATGTCCAGCAGCCGAAAGAGCTCGTTCATTAGGCGCAGTAAGTTCTAGTTTCACATTATGACCAGAGATGGATAATCAGATGAAGACTGGCTGAGTAACGATAGTCTGTGGAATAAGGACTCATTTTAAGTATCGTAGTTGAACAGAGTTCAATGCTTACTAAACTATAAGCCTCTATTTGAAATAAAATCCTTTGCTCAACAGGAAGCCCCTGCAAAGATTTAAGCACAGAGATAGCATGTTCATATTTTGATGTATTAGTTATGGCTCTAGGTAGGGAGTTCTGCCATCTATGGAGTTTCAGCTTGTTTGACTTATTGATACCGATCAGAAGGGAGTTACAGTAATAAATGTACTTGGGACCAATGCGTTTGCCAGACAGGAAGACATCGAGAGTTCTAGGGGTCTGCGGGTATACCCGTACCCGCGGGTTTACCCGTACCCGACCCGTACCCGCGGATCGGGTACGGGTTGGGTACACATTTCACGGGTCGGGTACAGGTAGGATCATCATGGGTACGGGTATACCCCGTTTTACTCGTACCGACGTGTAGTTTTGGGGTTGCAATGTCACCGTTACATATAATACAGAATGTAGGCGCACAATGGGTCTGACCGGGTCTGCAACGCTCTCTATGCCAGTGTGTTATTCAATGCGCTATCACCCCTCCCCCATACTAGACATACTAGATAAACCGTAAAAAAGTCGTCTAGATCTAAATAATTGCAATAGTGATCTCATGGGACAGATGTTAATATTATTGTTGAAATGCACGCTAAAGAAGATATTGAATATTCCAAAGAATTGTAGGCAGGTCATAAGACAGATCGGGAGTAAAATAAGCAGGTCAACTGACCTGGCGTGGCGCCGCCACTGGGATCATCAGCCAAAAACACTCTCGGAAACAGATGATATACAACCAACGACGTGAGGTTAAAAAGTTCTACAGGAATTGCAATAAAACAGGATGTGGATTAATGTGTCTGGTCCCACATAGCAGCAGAACATCTGCAGCGCAAGGGACCAGGTCAAACGAATGGGTCCCAGAATAAACCAGACCGTAAATCCAACAGCAGACATATCTTCACCAGATTTGACCAGGAGCAGGAACGTGATCAATCTACGACGTACAAGCAAGCCAAGCAATGAATGATGCAACCAAAATCAATGTAACTAAAACGGAAAAGGTGAGGACACCGGGCGCAGAAAGTACAAAGGTGTGGCTTAAACAAAAAAGAACAGTTCATCAGTTTATGTACGACTGATGAAAGCACATAAGTAAAAAGTTTAATCCACAAGAACGGCTCAATTTATATTAGTGGGGCCAAAGAAACCGTAAAAATTACGGGATCGTGGTTGGGATTTGCTGTGCCCACCGAGGTCACGAAACACGGGTCAGTCGACGTATGTGCAAAGCGTTGAGAAAATCAATAGACGTTAGGCTAATGCTGTCAACGCCTGATGAATGAGTCCAGCTGCGACAGAAGACAGTTTTTGGAAATGTTCCCGATCCATTCGACATTGCTAGGATCATTGGTTCCATTTCACTTCGCTGATCCTATTTGACGGATGTTGTTAACGTACGACTTCAGTTATTTGGTCCTCGTACTGGGCCTCTATTCATGATCCTAGTAAACCTATTGTTACATTAATTACTGTTTAATATTGTAGGTAGGATATTTGGTTTCATTTGATTATACACATCCTATTTCAATCTATTTGCTACACTGCGGCCAATTCGTGCTCGATATTTGGTCCATCCAGTATGTATGGAATGAATGTTTTTGGTTTTGTTTGGTTGTATGCAGTCACTACACAGGGTGTTATGTAGTTAGTACTTAATCAAATGTAATCGGTCTTATTTACTTAGAACTACTCTTTTCTCCATGGACTTCGTCAGACTTAGCCTATTTGTCAATGTATACGGTCTTATTTTGTTTGTGCTTATACTGAGAGCCTGGTTGGTTCAATGCCTCAACTCAATGTGCGAGAGCTGACGATCATAAATTGATTGAGACAGCTGAGGCGATTTATGCACCGATAGCATCCAGTAGCCTTGGGCTAAATCTAGGAAAAACTCAACTGAACTGGTTTGGTTGATATAGGCGGCTTCAAAGAATAGACTTGCATAACTTGCAGCTTCGCTTTCCAGGTTGCCTTCTTCTCTACTTAGGTACGTGAACTGGGTATGACACTGGAACCGGAAGTTACCTTCTCCGAGCATGTGAAGACAATAGTTCGAGCCCGCCTATATGATCTACGCCAGTTCCGAACTATTCGCCGCTGTCTCTGCTAAGCTGCTTTTACAGCTTAATTTACAGCCCGATGCATTCGTATGCAATATGGTGGATCACGTTAATGCCATTTATATGGGCCTTCCCCCCTTCTTGATAATCGACTTTAAAGCGTTTTAAACGCTGCAACTCGGCTAACTGGTTTGATTTTAAAGTTTAGTCATTATTAGACCACATGCGGGTTGAGCTTCATTGGTTGCCCACGGGAGACGCACTGAGTTAAAGATCCTTACGACGGTGCATACTGCATAACTACCTCGTCGGTTGGGCACTATCCTTCCTTCGAGAATTATGCATTCCAGTGTCATCATTACCTGACAGAAGGTCCCTTCGCTCTGCCACACAGAGTATACTGCCACATTGTAACATGGAAGCCTCGCAGTGGTCGGTCCCTCATTCTGAAACAGACTACCATTTTAGGCCGATATCAATAGTTCCGGTCCTCTCCAGAATGATCGAGAAAGAAATCGTGCATCGATACATCTATCCTACCTTCTGCACTCCACCAACATCGGACCAACTAGCCGATCAATTTGCCTTCCGCCCAACGGGCTCCACCACTGCTGCCCTGATATCCATCCTCCATCAAGTTAATCATCTTCTCACAACCAACAACTATGTGACGCTGATTTCGCTGGATTTTTCTAAAGCGTTCGACTCCGTGCGACATTCCACCTTAGCTCGTAAACTCTGCCAGCTTGACATCCCAGACCAAATCTACAACTGGCTGGTCGAGTTTCTCCACGAGCGGCAGCACATGACACGCTATGGAAGACAGACATCAACACTGGCACCCATCAATGCCAGCGTTGTTCAGGGGTCCGGGTTTGGTCCGTCGGGTTACGTCATAGATGCTTCTGATTTACATCCTATTCACTGCCTGAACAAGATCAGCAAGTATGCAGATGATACTTACTTAATCACTGGAGCTAGCATGAGGCACTCGATTCAAGAGGAGCTGAACAACGTATCTGACTGGGCGGAAAGGAACAATCTCAGACTGAATAAGAACAAATCTCGTGAAATGCTGATCTTCCGACGTGGCTGCAGAAACAAGGATGTCCCGCCCGTAATGGATATGGAGCGAGTCACCGAAATGGTTATACTAGGAGTCACTATCTCCGACGACTTAAGAGCATCAGCTCATGTCCGTCAGGTGGTGGGCACCTGCTCAAGCTCGCTACATGCGATCAGAGTTCTGAGGGCACACGGTCTTCCATCAGCGGCGCTTCACGAGGTTACACGGGCTACCACAATTGCACGCCTTCTGTATGCCTCACCGGCCTGGTGGGGGTACACCTCCGCTAGCGATCGAAACGGTCTACAAAGGTTTTTACAACGAGTCAAGCGAATGGGCTACCTCCCGCCTCAGCAGCCAGATGTAGTCTGTATGATGGAAAAGGCAGACAATCAGCTTTTTCAGGCAGTCATATGGAACTCAAGTCATGTACAGTAACTGCGCAGCCTTTTTCCACCGACAGTCCGACGGAACTATGCACTGCGCCAAAGACCTCATGACTTTGAACTGCCAAATAAAGACGATCGTAGCTTCATCCCCCGTGTGCTCTTTAAGTCAATATCAAAGAGATAACCCAATCCAATCCATCGATTCATTGTCGTACTGACATTACACCAATAATTATAGCTATTTTCTCTCTGTTTTTCTTCTATGTGAAAAGTTGCGGTCTGTCAACTTTCTATTTTCAATAAACGAAATTATATATACCATACACTCTGCGACATCTGCTCACCAAACCTCGGTTCAAGATTCGATCGTTGTCTTGCACTGCAGTCAGCTCGGGAACATCTCTGATAAGGTGCTCTATATATACGTTTCCTTCACTTTTACTTAACATTTTCTTTTACACACAGGCACATAAAGTGAAGATCGACAAATAAGCTGCATCTGGTTGGCGCCAAATGAACTCCGAACGACTTTCATCTTCCACACACATGAAACTTCGTAGCGCATCTAAGGAGTCCCGCGAGTTTCTAAGGCGACATTTATGCCACCCGATATGCTCCATATAGATCATACCTAAGATAAAATTGCTGTAAATCTCGAGAAATTCATGGTCGTTTAAGTACCGCTTCGACTGAATTTCTTATCAGTAGCTAAATCCAATTCCTACCCAGTCTCCGTTCTCTGTTCAGTGCAATATT